>OZ007570.1:61864631-62382131 GCA_963931925.1 Onchidella celtica | reverse complement strand
TTTGTGCTTGGGGCGGGGGGTGAGGGATAAAGGGTTCCATACTGGACGGGTGGAAGGGTCTCAGGGGGTCCTAATGTTCCACGGCTCATTTGCCGCAATACTTGCCTCGCCCCTGGCGCTGGCAACTCACGTTACGCCAATGCTCAGAAACACGACACGAGAGATCGGTGGACAGATAAATGAGTACCTCTGGCGCCATGTAATGCACGTCCGCGCCGTAACACTTGATGGTGGACGTTGGGCTGAAGCTGACGAAAGCGAAATCCGTCAGCAGTGCATGACCCTGGTGATCCAACATCACGCTGCTGGCATTTAGGCTGCTGATGTCAATACACTTTGTCAGGAAAACAAGAACTCACCCAGCCAGTACCCCCTACGGAAATGCGACGCGTAGGACTATCGACGGAAATGCGACGCGTAGGACTATCAACGGAAATGCGTCACGTAGGACTGACGTCAAGTGTGCACAATACATAGGAATGACATTGCTCCTAAGTAGATCCAATGGTTTCGACATCGCATCGACTTTGGTTTGACGGAGAGAAGCTGCTCTTACAGTAATCCTAGCAATCCTACATCGGATTGGGTAGGTTGCTGGCTGGGCACGTTGCTGGTGAGAACTGTGGCATACTGGTCCTGATGATGCGGGAACGAACTCGACCGCTGAACCCAGTGTTTAAGTTCATTTGTTCGTGCATGTTCAATTGGCACGTTTACAGGACCGGTGTGCCACAACAGTGACAGCCACGCTTACATTAAGATCAGTACTTGCTTAATATTGAAGAATCACATGAAAATAAAATTTTCTTAAAGAGTCACAAGGTAATTAACATCACTACTTGGTGTAATAAGGTAATAAGCTCAGTACTTGATCTAAAGGTCACAGGACAATAGGATCAGAACTTTCTTGAAAAGTCTGAGGGTAATAAACCCAGTATTTGGTTTAAGGATACATGTATCAGATTAATAGGATCAGTACTTCTGAGAGCTAGGGTAACAGGATCAGTGCTTTAGTGAAAAGTCTGCGGGTACTTAGCTGAGCGGGTCACAGGATAATAGGATCAGTACTTTTTTTTTAAGTCTGAGGGTAATAATCTGAGTGATTGATTTTGGGGTCACGGGATAATAGGGCCCGTACTTTATTGACAGGTGTGAGGGTAATAAAAACAGTACTTGATTTAAAGGTCACGGGATAATAGGATCAATATTTTATTTTGAAAAGTCTCAAGCAGTAGGACTGGTACTTGGTTTTTATCAGTCACAAGGTAACAGGATCGATACTTTATCTGTAAGTCACAAAGTAATAAGGTGAACCCTGGATTTGACTCACATGAAAATTAGTCCAGTCATAAGGTATTAGGCTCGGGACTTGATGTTTTGTTGTTTTTTTTTTGGTCACAGGATAATAATAACTAGCACTTTGGATTAATGGTTACAGGCCAATTTGATTGGGCAAATGGACAGGTCTGCGTCGATGCAACCATATATATGAAGTTTAGCGTTGGTACATGCAACAGTTACGGAGAGTTATAAGCAAATTCGTTATCAGGGAACATTTACCTTCAAATATTTATCTTATTCGGTCTTAAGAAACGGACTTGACTGGGGAAACAACACTGTCAGTAGTGCAGGGTGTAAGACTTTCACAATTTTCGCCAGTGAAAAATAAAGTTTATTATTTGTCAATGGGTAGGTTTATTTACGTCACGAAACTTCATAGGCGGACCACCACTGCAATGTTCCATCCGGTATTGCTAAGGAAAAGTCGTTTCAAAAATCAGAGAAGAGCCAGCTCTTAGACTTGTTACTTTATCAAAAACATCAGAACATATTCAACCAGTTCTCCAAAACCTTCATTGGTTGCCTGTTAGAGAGTGTATTCAGTTTAAGATTTTATGCATGGTGTTTAAATGCCTCAATCAAAGCTCACCAGAATATCTTTCAGAGCTCATTGAAAAATTCATTCCACCCAAAAAATTGAGATCAGCAGAAGCAAATTCATTAGTAGTGCCCAGATCAAGAACAATCATTGGAGAAAGAGCTTTTTCGGTGTGTGCACCTAAAATGTGGAACGACTTGACTGATCATGTGAAACATTCAAACAGCTTGATCCAATTCAAAAGAAAACTTAAAACAGCGTTGTTACAAAAGCGTATACGCAGGATAATATTCTTGAGACAGTAGTTATGCATAGGTTGTTGAAAATGTGTGTTGTGTGACTGAGAGAACTGTTAGGCGCTTTAGAGCACTCTTCTGTGGAATCAGGTGCTATAAAAATGACATATTATTGTTATTATTATTATTATGAGATGAAGAAAGAGCGAATCTACTGTCTAAATTTTTTCACAAAAGCTATGTTCTTGTAAAATCGGGGAACAATCATTACAAAGACGTGATAATTTAATATAATCTAGACGGATTATTGCGAAGGGGTTGGGTCAGGAATGAAAGTGATATAACAATAATAATAATAAAAACGATAATAATAATCATAAAAATTCAGCGCAGTATGTCTATTTTCACTGTATTCTATAGTGATATTATTGCACGCTAATATTAATGATTTATTAAAGAAAAAAATAATGGATGAATGGAATTAGTTTTTTCTGTTGTTTTTTTTAAAAAGAATTCTGAACAGTACGTACCGGTAAATTATCTTGTTGTCATGAAGAAATGCCACAGCCACAGCAATTTCTGCCGCGTAAAATCTGAAAACAAGTAATTTATATAATTATAATATAGAGTGTAGACTGGTGAGCAGTGGCCTTGGGCATGAACTTTGTGTAAATCCGTCCGTTTTGCACCATTGTCAAGAACAGATTTAATTCATAAATGTTTCCACTGACTAAATTTTTGTGAGAGAGCAATGAGTAATTTTTACAAACGTAATTATTGTGCGAGCCAGCATAACTTGGTCTCGTAAACAAGTTGTTTTGAACAGTTTTTTTTTATAATAGATAGACAGAAGATGTGGGGAAGGATAGACGGACAGCGTAGGTGTGCATGACTGAGCACTTGTTGTATCTCGTGTTTTGAACTAGGGTTAGTAAAGAGGGAAGGGGTGAGTAGGAATTAAATGTTATTGAGACGTCTGTTGACGTACAGAAAAACCGTGGTCCAGAGTGAAGGCTCGGGGTTTTGAACATGTTAAGAATTTATTGCTATAAAATTTATATTATATTGTATTGAAGTAATTCGACCTTTGATGTCGACCCAAGGTCGTTGCGTAGGGCTGTTACTTAAAATAACTCAGTTCGGCAGCTGAGCTAGAAGTGGTTGCACCAATCACAATCCAGGAATTAGACGGTAAGCTGCAGATGCAGTCCAGTATTTAAGGCCATACAGAACTTAGTTCTGGGCCACATGTAGAAAATCCATTTACGAGGTGGACGGCGATAGTCCTCAGCCAGATGAGAGACATAGAGACGCAGTTGAGCAGTCCATTGTGAGGGGCCTGATTTAAAGCTCCAGAGCCTAAGCTACTTGGTTTGATATAAACCCACAGCGTTTACATCCAGCGCTCTCACTCCTAGTGAGGGCCGCATGGTGAGAGTTCATACTAATTTGTAATGATGAAAGTGAACCGTTCTACTTACTTTTGAAGACAGTTTCAGAGCTACCGCCAGACAACGCATGGTTGTACAAGCATTCTCCATGGCGTGTCTAGAGGAAATGTCCATATCATAACATGTCTCATTGAATTAATAGAATTTAAACTGTTATATCCGTCGCCACGTGCGCGGATTCTTTTTGCCATATAACTCATATGACCTGCAAGTAGTTAGATTGAATTCGTTAGTCTTTATAAAAGCTGTAGTTCCATTAGTTAGATTCAGTTGCCTTTGAATTGATATTTATATTTATAATTATATTTGTTACATTAATTCCTGTAATTAAACTGCCCTACAGTTCTGCTAAAATTGAAAGCAATTGATTTATTTAGTTTTTAGAGTGCAAGTATTTATTTTTGTGTGTTCGTCGATTGTGGGAGCGGACCTCGAAAGAGTGTCAGTCGAAATATCCCCATGTAACCCACATCGCGACACTGGAGGGGACACTACACACCATTGTTTAGTTTATAGTTTATTTAGATTAGAGTATATCGTTTTTCTCTTTGATTAATTTTTGTTTCTTTTCAGTTTCAGTGTTCACGTGGTCTCGCACGTTGAGCTAGTTTAAAATTATTTATTATTTAGTTTGTATACTGCTTTCTTCATTATTTGTTCCACATATTTCCGGCTCTCCCATTGACCCGAGGATCGAGGCCAAGGAGACGTCAACATAACTGAACGGTGAAAGACAAAAAAGACTGACTGTGGTGTACGCAAAGGCTAAAGGAATCTCCACCAGTTCCTTGAGTTAAGTGATTCCATCCTAAAATTTTGTCTGCGTCTGGGGAGTTGAGTGTTCCTCCTCGTGTTTTACAGGCTTTTTATACTTTTTCTCTGTGTTTAGGAACTCACGGGCGGTGGCGAGGGCGTTCTTACGTTTGCGGGTCCCCCCTGCCAAAGTGGTGGCTTGGTCGCAGACTCTGCCGTCTCGACGACAGATTGTGCGGTCTCGCAACACCAGTGGTTATTAAAACTGTGGGAAGTCGCATTCGCGAGAACGGACTTTGATAGGGATCTGTACACTTTGTTTAGATTGTAGCGTTCCATCTTCCTCGTTGTTTTAGGAAGACGTCTCTCTTGTCCTCTTCTCACCTATCTGTAATTATATTCAGAACTTGTAGGGTCTGTTATCGTTCGTCTTTTCTTGTTTGTCTAGCGTCGTGTTTGGTGTATTTTTTTTTCATTAGACCTTTATCATTATGGTGTTGGTACATTCCTTTGTTTAATATAATGCCTGTGTCAGTCATGTGTCTACATTTACGCATTGATTGAGTTTATCTGGTTATTGTGACGTATAAGGCTGATACGCCAGAGTATATATTTATATATTGGGAATATTGATTCCCCATTCAAGTGCAGTTGTGCACCTGCCTTGAATATCCAGTATATAATTACTGAAGTTATTGTTCTTTAAAGAGAACTACCGGTAATAAAATTACCTTGCAATTGCAATTATACAAGAGCTATAGAAAAATAGCTAAAAATATTAATCAACGATCTAATATTTGTTGATTCACGTGTATTTATATATTACATCGGCAGTGATAACAGTAAGGACACTGCGATTTCATTGAAGAAGAAACATTGTTTGTATTTTGTCGTCTACTAGGGACGTCGACCCGACGAGTGCAAATTGCCTCAGGGATAAATAATCGCGGAGTTAAACAAGTAAATATTTTTTTTATCGCGTATCGGATTAACGTAAATACTACAGTGATAACATAGTACACTGTCAGACGGGCTATTGCGTGAATTTATCCGGATACCTGTCCATTAACGTTAATAGATCTCCTGTAGAGACCTATTGTGAGTGTAACTAATCATAATGGCCGATTACACTTCCTATATAAATTCAGCGAAGTTGTTAGGCATACCCGAGGACCAGCTGGCTTCTTGGTGCGAGAGTAAACTACAAGAAGACCTAGCTAGAAAAGAGCGTGCCGCAGAAAGAGCCGAGAAGGCCGCGGAACGCGAACGACAAAGAGAGATAGAAGAAAGAGCCGAGAAGGCCGCGGAACGCGAACGAGAAAAAGAAAAAGAAGAAAGAGAACGACAAAGAGAAATAGAAGAAAGAGCCGAGAAGGCCGCGGAACGCGAACGAGAAAAAGAAAAAGAAGAAAGAGAACGACAAAGAGAAATAGAAGAAAGAGCCGACAAAGTGGCTCATCGAGAGCACGAAATTGCCCTAAAGAAATTAGAGCTACAAGGAAACCAACCGACCGCGGTTCCAAGTGTTCCAACGAATAATGTTAAAGCAAAACCAAAGCTTCCAACCTATAATGATAAGGTCGACCAGATCGATTCTTATATTCATCGTTTTGAGCTCCACGCGGTAGCCGCCGGATGGGAAAGAACTGAATGGACTTCGTGCCTTGCAAATTTATTAACGGGACGTGCACTTGAAGTATTCCATGGCCTCAACATCGAGGATTCTAAAAATTACGACATCCTTAAAAAGGCTCTTTTAAAGCGTTTTCAACACACCGAGGACGGTTTTCACCAAAGATTCCGGACTTGTAAGCCAGACCCGTCCGAAAATTTTTCAACGTACGTCGACCGCCTAAAGCACTACTTAGACCGCTGGATTCAGCTGGCTGGTGTCGCTGACGGTAATTTTAAAGGGCTTTATGAGCTCGTTCTGAAGGACCAAATATTTAACGCGTGCCATTCGGAACTAGTCTCCCACATTAAAGAGTGGGTACCTAAGACGTTAGCGGAAATCACGTCCTTAGTGGAACAGTACGCGTCCGCACACCCTAATCGTTCGCTGGCTAAAGCCAAAACTAGCGAACCGTTTTATGCCGGAGTCGGTGGAACTGCGCCAATGGGTACAAGAAATTCTCGACCAGTTCATCGCCAGACGCCGCCTCCGCGTGCATATTCCGAACCGCCGCCCAATAAAGCTCGCGGTTTTCCAAGCCGTGCTGGACCTCCCACTCGGGGACATTTTATTCGCTATTCAGGTCCACCCCGTCGTGACGTTAACGAGGGCTACCATTATCAGAGCCCACCATGTCCACCTCCTTGGGCATATTATAATAATCCATATAATGCACCTCCAATGCAACCCAGACGTAACATATATGACAGCATTAGGTGTTATCGGTGCAATAAACCAGGTCATACGTCAAAATATTGTAGGGTTCAGTTTGAAGCTGCAAATGCTTGCACCGTCATTGTTCCGGCTGCACAGAGTAGCCGTACCGTTGAAATTACGTCGCCCATGACGGGCACCGTTCCGGTTATGTCGGCCCTCCATCAACACGGGTCATTGACCTTATATGAGGGTCATGTTAACGCCATACCCGCGTCTGTCTTACGCGATTCAGGTTGCACCACTATCGGTGTTAGGGAATCACTGGTCAGACCGACCCAGCTGATTGAACAACAGGCAACCTGCATTACTTTCGGGGGCTCCGTCGAGCGATTCCGTCTCGCGGAGATATACATCGACACGCCATTCATTACAGGTGTCGTAACGGCATGCGTATTACCAAATCCGGTCGCCGATCTAATTATTGGTAATTTACCACAGGTTAATGATACACCTGACGGCCAGTTAAAAGTTTGGAACGAAAACGTTGCGTGTCACCACACGACAACAGTCAAAACGTCCACCGGATGGTACTTTACAAACCCCTGCGTTTGATTTTAATGTCACGCCTACAGTTTTCTATAAGGAACAACAAAGCGATCCATCACTAAAACCGCTGTTTGCGAAAGTTCAGCCTCAGAACCGAAATGCCTCTCCGTTTATCATTAAAAATGAATTATTATACAGAAATTTCCGAAATAAACGTGAGACCATTGAACAGCTCGTGGTGCCTAAGTCGTTCCGTCGCGACATTCTGCGTCTCGCGCATGATACATCATTTTCAGGCCATCAAGGTTCAGCCAGAACCAAATCACGGATATTGGCTCATTTTTTCTGGCCTGGTGTATACGCGGACGTGAACCGTTTTGTGGCGCGCTGCGATGTATGTCAAAAACGTACACCTAAAGGTAAAGCATCACGCGCACCCCTTCAGGAGATGCCACCAGTCTCAACACCATTCGAGCGTGTCGCGGTTGACATAGTAGGTCCTCTTAGTAAATCAGACAGAGGCCATCGATTCATCCTTTCGGTAATCGACTACGCGACGCGCTGGCCTGAGGCTATTCCTTTGAGAGACATTACGGCTGACCATGTCGCTGAGGCGCTTGTTACTATTTTCTCGCGAGTCGGATTTCCGACCGAGATTCTTTCAGACAGAGGACCACAATTCACCTCTGATCTATACAAAAAGGTACTAGAATTAGCGGGAATTAAACAGAAATTAACGTCCCCCTATCATCCGCAGTCAAATGGTTGTTGCGAGCGGTGGAATGCGAGCATGAAGTCTATGCTAGCACGCGTATCCGCCGACAAACCTGGAGACTGGGACCGTCAGCTCCCCGCTATTCTCTTCGCCTATAGGGAACTCCCGAACGCGTCCACGGGTTTCTCCCCATTTGAGTTATTATACGGACGTAAACCACGTGGCCCGATGGCCATACTTAGTCAATTGTTCGCCGGTTCTGAAACCGACGATTATGATACGCGATGCGCGTATCAATATGTTGTCGATCTCCGACAACGAATTATTAATGCATGCAAAACCGCTCTGCAATTTGCATGCGCTAGAGCGAGTTCTTCAAAATTTTATCGCGATCAGGGCGCCCAAATGCGCGCCTTGTCCGTCGGAGATCTGACACTTGTTCTTTTGCCGCAAACGCAAAACAAACTCCTTCTAACTTGGAAGGGACCATACAGAGTCCTTAAGAGACTCTCCAGAGTGAATTATTTGATAGATATTCGTGGGCAGAGGAAAATATTTCATATTAATATGCTGAAAAAGTACCTGCCTAGCGATGATCGTCGTAACAACTCCGTTCATGTCGTCCCAAGGGCCAACGCGGCTTTAGTTACTGTCGACGACGAGGACCCTTTGAGTATCGACAAATCGTTGCCCATATTACAGGCCACCGAGAGTATAAACGATGTTAATATCAATGATGAGCTTGCGCCGTCGCAGAAACAGGATCTTACACACCTGCTCCAAGAATTTGCCACGGTGTTCACGGATTTGCCGGGTTCTACGTCTTTAGTCCAACATGTAATACGACTTCAGATAGACGTACCAGTGTTTGTTAAACCGTACCCGCGCCCGCTGCACGCTCACGAAACGATAATTACAGAAGTACGTGCCATGCTACGGCTAGGCGTCATAGAGCGATCAACAAGTCCGTATTGCTCGCCGATTGTCTTGGTCAAGAAGAAAGACGATACCGTGCGTTTTTGTATTGACTATAGAAAGCTCAATGCTATAACCATCTATGATGCCGAACCCATTCCCAATCAGGAAGACTTATTCGCGCGGTTATCCAATGCAAGTATCTTCTCGAAAATAGACTTATCCAAAGGATATTGGCAGATTCCTCTCGAAGAAGGAAGTAGACAATATACAGCTTTTCAAACCCCTTTGGGTTTAATGCAATGGAAATATATGCCTTTTGGACTGGTTACTGCACCAGCCACGTTCGCGCGCATGATGAACATCTTACTAAATGAATTGCGCTGCGTTCTATCATATTTCGATGATATAGGTATTTTTCAGGCTGATTGGGCTGGCCACTTAATGGCCCTTCGTGAAGTTTTTGCCGCTCTTCGCCGAGCTGGCCTTACCGCGCGACCTAGTAAAGTGTTCCTGGGATATCAGCATATAAACTTTTTGGGTCATACCATAACCCACGGGGTTCAGACTCCAGACGATCGCAAGATCTCCAGTATTTTGAAACTACAACCCCCTAAAACTAAAAAGCAAGTCCGTAGCTTGTTGGGACTTTTGAATTATTACAGGAAATTTATACCAAACTTTTCCTCTCTCTCAGCCCCGTTATCTGATCTAACGAGGAAGAATCTTCCAAATAGAGTAGTCTGGACGCCTCAGTGCGCTGATGCCCTTCAGACTATTCAGAATTTATTTTCTACTTTCCCTCTGCTTGTTTTACCCGATATACGCCAGACATTCGTCGTCCGAACGGATGCATCAGATAAAGGAATAGGCGCCGTGTTACTCCAACAGCGTGACGGTTTCTTGCGACCGTGCTTATATGCAAGCCGGAAATTACTTGATCGAGAGACGCGCTATGCGATTGTCGAACGAGAGTGCCTCGCAATTGTTTACGCGGTAGATGCATTTTCTCGATACTTATTAATGTCCGAATTTATAATTGAAACGGATCATCGACCATTACTGTTTCTTAAGTCGAACAGAGCCAAGAATGCTCGACTAACCAGATGGAGCCTTGCGCTCCAGGAATACAAATTTACTATTCGGGCTATACCTGGGGAGGATAATTTACAAGCTGATGTATTGTCCCGTTTGATTTAGTATTCTAAAATAGTCTGTTGAACATTGAGGTTGAGCATTTTTCACCTTTTTCGGAGACCGTGGATGGTTTCACATTATATTGTCCTACCAATTATGGACATTCTTTCTCAAAATTTCCATGTGATTCCTTTTTCCATTAGCGTCCATCCTGACCATGACCTGAGTTTCAGACAACCTTGACGCCTTTGTCTGCGGGTCAATGAGATGAGAAAATGGCAAACCGAGCGACCAGACCTACTGCTGCCAGGATACCATTACTTTAATTAACTATTGTTCGTTCATGTTCTATGAATGTATTAATTACGCTCAATGAAGCGATGAGCTAGTTGCTCAATATTTCAGTCTTTACAGTATGTCTGTGTGAGATAAGTTTATCACTTTAATTCTTAAGTGCTACAATAATTATATATTATCACAGAACGTCGCATATAAATATACATATGCTATTGTCCATCGATAATGCACGTTCTTAGAATTTTTTTTCGACTTTCAGTAACGATATATTTTTTACTATATAGCCCTTTCCAAAGTACTATTACATAGCAACGTTAGTAGACAGTTATGTCGTTCAAACCCTAAGTTTTCACTGGGGTGGGGGATGTGTCAAGAACAGATTTAATTCATAAATGTTTCCACTGACTAAATTTTTGTGAGAGAGCAGTGAGTAATTTTTACAAACGTAATTATTGTGCGAGCCAGCATAACTTGGTCTCGTAAACAAGTTGTTTTGAAGTTTTTTTTTATAATAGATAGACAGAAGATGTGGGGAAGGATAGACGGACAGCGTAGGTGTGCATGACTGAGCACTTGTTGTATCTCGTGTTTTGAACTAGGGTTAGTAAAGAGGGAAGGGGTGAGTAGGAATTAAATGTTATTGAGACGTCTGTTGACGTACAGAAAAACCGTGGTCCAGAGTGAAGGCTCGGGGTTTTGAACATGTTAAGAATTTATTGCTATAAAATTTATATTATATTGTATTGAAGTAATTCGACCTTTGATGTCGACCCAAGGTCGTTGCGTAGGGCTGTTACTTAAAATAACTCAGTTCGGCAGCTGAGCTAGAAGTGGTTGCACCAATCACAATCCAGGAATTAGACGGTAAGCTGCAGATGCAGTCCAGTATTTAAGGCCATACAGAACTTAGTTCTGGGCCACATGTAGAAAATCCATTTACGAGGTGGACGGCGATAGTCCTCAGCCAGATGAGAGACATAGAGACGCAGTTGAGCAGTCCATTGTGAGGGGCCTGATTTAAAGCTCCAGAGCCTAAGCTACTTGGTTTGATATAAACCCACAGCGTTTACATCCAGCGCTCTCACTCCTAGTGAGGGCCGCATGGTGAGAGTTCATACTAATTTGTAATGATGAAAGTGAACCGTTCTACTTACTTTTGAAGACAGTTTCAGAGCTACCGCCAGACAACGCATGGTTGTACAAGCATTCTCCATGGCGTGTCTAGAGGAAATGTCCATATCATAACATGTCTCATTGAATTAATAGAATTTAAACTGTTATATCCGTCGCCACGTGCGCGGATTCTTTTTGTCATATAACTCATATGACCTGCAAGTAGTTAGATTGAATTCGTTAGTCTTTATAAAAGCTGTAGTTCCATTAGTTAGATTCAGTTGCCTTTGAATTGATATTTATATTTATAATTATATTTGTTACATTAATTCCTGTAATTAAACTGCCCTACAGTTCTGCTAAAATTGAAAGCAATTGATTTATTTAGTTTTTAGAGTGCAAGTATTTATTTTTGTGTGTTCGTCGATTGTGGGAGCGGACCTCGAAAGAGTGTCAGTCGAAATATCCCCATGTAACCCACATCGCGACAACCATGATGCACCCTACGCATCAATTGCCGTTTTTCCCTGTAACTACAGTCGTGTCCAAAAGTTTAAGACCACTTTGCATAAACTTGGCATTTTTTTGGTACTTTTTGGCTACTATTGCATTATGCACTATTCTTAGGCACAGTAAGTGAAACCATTGCAGCCCAGTGCATCATCCGTCAAGTTTGATGTGTAATAGCAAAGGATTTTGTTCATTTGGGGGCTGTGTTGCTGTATTGTATCCTTGCCACAGCCTATTTCAATAGATATTTCAAGTTCTGAGTACCCTTCTCCGTGTAATGTTATAATCGGAGCTCTTTGAACTTCAAAATATGAGGATCTTTTGCCCATTTTTGACAAGTATAAAATCTCGGTGGGGTGGGTGCAAAACAGCAACACAGCCCCCATATGAACAAAATCCTTTGCTATTACACATCAAACTTGACGGATGATGCACTGGGCTGCAATGGTTTCACTTACTGTGCCTAAGAATAGTGCATAAGGCAATCACCTGTCACCTGTCGGCTTCATCGTCATCGATGTTAGCTGCTACAGTGGATGTCACGACAAAATCTCCTCCACCCAATCCTGTCCTTAGCTTTCCTAGTTAGTTCACTTATTTCCAGCTGGCTGACTTTCTTGATGTTATCGTGATATGTAATGGGTGGTCTTCCTTGTTTTCTCTTTGTTTCTGTCTTTCCTTGAAGGATTGATATCATAAGGGCCGTGCTTTTGTTTCGGGCCGCGTGGCCGATGTATGCAAGTCTTCTTTTATTTATTTCAGGTGTTATTCTTCTGGTGGTGCCAAGCTGTTCTAAGATGCTTGTATTTGTTCTCCTTTCTGTCCAACTTATTCTGAGTAGCCTTCTGTAAAGCCACATTTCAGCTGCCTCCAATCTTGTTATGTCTGCCTTTTTGAGTGTCCAGGCTTCACAACCATATAGTAGGACTGGCCAGATCAAGCACTTAAGTATGTTCACTTTGAGGTCCGTTGGTGTGCCTCTATCCTTCCAAATGTTGTTTAGTTGAACCATTTTGTGTTTTGCCATTCCTATCCTTGTTTTTATGTCCTTTGAGCAGCTTCCATCTTGCGATTTATGTGATCCTAGGTATTTGAAATCAGTCACTTTTTCTAGTGCTGTTTTGTTTACTAGTATCTCCTGGTGTTCATGGTGCCCTGTTCCAGTATGCAATAATAGCCAAAAAGTACAAAAATGCCAAGTGGTCTTAAACCTTTGGCCACAACTGTATAATTGACATTGCGCATACATAGAATTTGTATGGGCCAATCCTGCCACGAGAAAACAACTCCGATCAAAACAAAACTAAGAGATCGAGGGTAAGAGAAAACCATTTTTTTTCCTTGGCGCGTGAAATCGAGGGTTGGAATAAAATATTAGTTATCTTCCTCTTTCTTTCTACCAGACGTTAATTTGCCAAGCTTGTTACGCACTGCATAGCTGATTTAGTCATCCTTGGCAAAAGTGTAAAGTTACGAACCCTTTACACGTGGGTGTAGGCCTACACAAAGTTCATGGATACCGGTTAGCGTTTTGCACCAACGCATAAGGCCTGCACGTGGTACACCACCGTAGGCCCCCTATAACCAGTTCCGCACAGTTCATGCAATACGGCAACAGATTTCTGAGCCTAGTGTACAGTAGCTAGAAGATGCAAGTGTCACATTAGATCGTTTATGGGCTGCATCAAAGAGGAGGGGTATGTGGATGAATGGATCAGAGTGAATTGGTTTGGTTTGGTTGCTTGCTTGCTTGGTTGGTTGCTTGCTTGCTTGGTTGCTTGCTTGGTTGGTTGGTTGGTTGATTGGTTGACTGTGACGATAGGTCCACTGCTTTTTTCTGAGGCTGGTTGCTGGATTGGTTAGATAATGTACACAGTTAGGTCACATGATGCAGTGAGTGAGGGAGTGAGTGGTTGAGTGAGTGAGTGAGTTAGTCAGTCAGTCAGTCAGTACTCTCGTGAATGAGTGAGTTAGTGAGTCAATGACTGGTTGATGGAGTGTGGGAATGAAATGCGTGATCGAGTATGTGAATATTTATTTACTGGCTGTTTGACTGAAAGGTTAATTAGTATCCTCTCACCGAATCATTTCATAGGTGACTTTTGCTGTTATTTCATGAACGTCTTCGAAGGAGCAAACTCCCTGGGCTGGGGTCACGATGTAGTAGCCAAACTGGGGAACAAAGCGGACGCTTTCTCAATAACCGACACATTGTCCTTCGAGTACTAAAAATATAGGGCAAAGTGTGTGTGTGTGAGAGAGAGAAAGAGAGATACAAAATAGAAGGAAGGAAGGAGAGAGAGAGAGAGCGAAAAGAGAAGAGGGGAGACAGCGATACGGGGAGAAAGGTGGGGGGGCGAGGGATGCAGAGAGAGAGAGAAAAATGGTAGTACTAGCAGCAGTAGCAGTAGTAGTGGTAATAATAGTAGTAGTATATATGTACATGTATATAGTAAAAAGAAATTTTACTACTACGTTTCAGCACTCTGCGCCTCAGTTGCCAGCAAATGTACAACCCTTCAAAATGTATACACTTCTTAAATGTGGTGCAGGGAAACTGAATCATGAACGGAGATGGCTCAAAATTGGCCTAATCCACTGAACACCTTACCGGAGTCTGAAATTGCCCTTTAAGTTTCAAGAAAAATGGTCGATCTGTAACCAGTAACATGCATGTGAGCTCATTCTTGATACTCTTCACGGCTATTTCGCTGCTTTTACTGTTGACCTTGACCCACAGCCGCTTGTCGCACATACTCACGGTACTGTAGCGGTCGACCTGTTGGAGCCTGGCCACATACATCTGAGCAACAGGACAGAAAACATGTCTTCAATTGCAGGTACTCAAGGAATGTGCAGGTTTTTGAGACACGAAGTTAGGACAGTAAAAATCCAAAATACAAAGCTTGACCTATAAAGACAGCTGAATATAAACAAAGAAATCTTGCATTCTTACACAGGGGCCACCCATAAATTACGTAGTTAAAGGGTTGGGGGGGGGATGCCCCCAGTGTACAAAAAGAGTACATTGAGGTGGGGGGGGGGGGGGAGATTGTACGTTTTTCAATTACGGAAATAGAAATGTAAACGGTTGGTTTTACATGTTTTTTTTTTTTTTAGCAAACCAGGAAGTTGGGGCGGGTAAAAATGATTGTATTTTTTCTTTTATGAAACAATGAATTAATGGTCATTGCAAAATGTGTGTCACAATGTTCCAATATCAAGGTCTCGTGTTCGCCATTTGCCGTTATCGTGGCTGGACACTCGTACAAGGTGAGGGGGGAGGAAGGGGAGGGGGAGGGGGGAGGACCTGAGGCCAAGCGCGTCGAAAAAGAGGACATGAAAAAAAAAACAGCGGGGTACGAAATGCCAAAATCGAGCGCGCGCATACTATGTGTGGACTCTCTAATGGGTCAATGTTGGCTCACGGAGAAGGAAAAACTCATCGGTTGTGGGCACTCCCAGAAGCTTGAAGTTTTGGGACATATAAGTATATGTTTAAGCACAGAATTTCTGCATTTACAATGAATAATACAGAAGTCCACTGAGGAAATGCTCGGGAAATGCTTTCTTACTACATTTTATTTATATAATAGAATGTCGTGATGTGAAAACTCCCAACCTACTGGTTGCTCAGCCTTTTCTTCCCCTAACGTTTGAATTACTATTCGGTGGAATTCAAACATTTTCATTTTTGGCTGACTATTTTAAGTTGTTGTTGTTGTTTGCTGCTGCTGATACTTCATTTTTAATCCTTTTTATAATCCAATGCTCTTAGACTGCTTTTTTTTTTTAAACAAATAACATGAATGCCAATCTCCAAGCCGGCCTATCGTGCATACAAAATGTGATTCGCTGGATGCAAGACCAGAGGAAGACCAAGGAAGACTGGACCAACGGAGTCAAGAAGCTCTGATGACCCTCGGCATTACACCAAGACTGGCTTCCCGGCGCGCTGCAGACCTAAAACTCTTTCTTCCTGCAACGTCCTTGAGGGTATAAGCAGATTGAACAACAACAATAACAGCATGAAATCTCGCTGTAATATAAACATTTTGCGAGCTTCATGATACAGCCATATCTTTTCACAATCTGTCTAAGAGGTTTTTGTGGGTGAAGGAAGATAAACAAAATTTAAAAAAAAAAAAGAAAATCAGGCAGAAAACATCAGCTGAGAGGACAAGGCGTAGAGGAGAACAATAGAAGGAACAACGCAGATTAGATCAAAATCTGTGACCTCGGGTGCCGTGAAGTTTTGTAAATCAAATGCAGCTCGCCATGCACGACACTAGACGGAACAATGTATGAAAGAATTAGCTTTACTATTATGGATTGCTTTACATTTTACGTCATCCACTGTATAATACAACACACATCACTTTTACTAATTAACCCTGTAGTGTCCAGTGTTCATTAGTTATTTGAAACACATCACCTTGCTACGCCCAGTGTTCTATAAGTATTTGAAATACATCAACTAGTCGTGCCCAGTGTTCCATAAGTATTTGAAATACATCACCTAGAGGCGCCGTGTGTTCCATTACTAGTTGTTCTGAGTGTTCCCTGATTATTTGAAATACGTCACCTTGTGGCGCCCACTGTTCCATATTTATTTCAAGTACATCACCTAGTGGTGCCCAGTTTTCTATAATTATTTGAAATACATCATCTAGTGGTGCCCAGTGTTCCATAATTATTTGAAGTACATCACCAAGTGGTGCCTAGTGTTCCCTAAGTATTTGAAAAAACATCATCTGGTGGCGCCCAGTGTTGATAATTATTTTAAATATATCAACTTGCGGGACCCGGTGTTAAGTACTTTTTTAAAATACATCACTTTCTGCCCAGTGTCTCGCAAGTGTTTGAAACACATCGCCTGATGCTGACTTGACTATTTCCCGAACACTTTCTCATTTATCCACAAATAGTCTACTTTTTCTAGATACACGTATACATCCATCTGGTCATTTTGAACCATTCTTGCATGTTTCAGATGTTTTGGATAAGCTACTTTTTGTTTGTGAGGCGAGACAGTTAAAAACTCTGCTATTCCTACGTCTAAAACCAGTTACCCAGGGGACCCAAGGGTGGAGGGGACTCCATGCATGCAAACTTACATTGGTTTTAGAAATGGGGAATAAAGTCATATTGCTTTGCCCAGGGTCCCTGATGACGTTAAGACGTCCCTATCTATATATATAAAAAAGCTTGCTATCTAAGTAACAGTGAATACGTCAACTTTGATGAGTTATTTATGCATTCGTGCAAACAGAAACCAGAGAGTGTGTACCTATATAGAGATCTCACTTCTGCCAAATCCCGAAACTAGGTCGCTGCGGTGAACAAGAATTGAAAGAGATCGCCTTTACCAAGGATAGTGTGCATATCCATTTACTGGGGTTTGTTCGTATTTTTTGGGCTGATTGAAATTATTTAGAACCGTTTATAAGTTCCTATGCTCCGTGAAAATGCACAAAACGGGTATTGTCTATCGCAGTGACCTACTTTCCGCCCCATGCTAACAACGGTGGTTTCGCGGAGCCTGCCGTGTCTCACAGTGCAAATCGACCAATAGTGAAATCTCTCTATACATAAAATATTCCCGGCAGAAACTAAAATCAATTCTAGGTGATTGCTCCCACCCCTTGTTCCATCAGATAGTCCGACCCCAAAGAAGTGGACGAATACTGTATGTAAAATTATACAGAGAACGCTACAGATGATCTTTTTTGCCATCCGGAATTCGAATCAGTAGTGTTTCCTAACGTAGTATGTTGTTGTTAGTTTTTCCTAATGGACTGTTTTGACAGTATTTGTGCGTGAGTAATGTTCTTATTTGCTAGTAATGTCGTGTGAGCAATGTGCGTGTGTGCGGGATTATGTTAAAGGCTTCTGGGTCTTTGATACTATATTTACTGTTGTACTGTTACTAATGCTGTGACAACAAATTTTATGGTCAAACTATAATAAAGTTATAATTTATCTACCTTATCTTATTTATTTCATCGTCTGTTTTTCAGCTTTCCTGAGGAAAACGTTTGTGTCGACACGTATTTGGCAAGTGAACCGTGCAAGTTATAGTCAATGCCTGCACACGAGCATGATGTGACGCTTCAAAGAAAAGAGCCCCAAAATAACTAGTACTCGTGAAGCTGAATGCAATACACCGAAATGGAACACGGAGGGGAGGCGGGGTGAGTGTACGAAAGTAATTGATCACGGAATGTATCATGAAGATGAAAACAAATCAGGAAGATATGAGAAATCGAAAAATAGGCCAAATAAGAAACGACTATACATCGTGGGGTATTTGCCATCTTGTTATATGCAACATTTTGCGGGGTTTGAGCTTTTTTCATGAAAGTGGTTATCTCACTCCCAATTTCACTATGTATAAGTGTCATTCCAATCAGTTAAAGTTCGATTTTGAAAGATTTTTATAACAAAACCTTGATTTCAGACGCTTCAAAGTTTTCATCCTCATTTTCTCGAAAGGGCAAAAATGCACATCTCCACAATCGTAGCACATTTGCTAAGCCATTTTTATAGCATTTTCATAAAGCCGGAAAAAAAAGTATCATTATTTGCAAATCTTTTAACTTGTGCAAAAGTGGTTTCGTGTCAAACTTCAGACATTGGAGGCCCGAGCCAAGACTAGGCTTTTTGTGAAACAAAACAAACTAACTTCTTTTTTTATATTTGGGACGTTACGTCCTACCTTAAAAATATTAAAAATGACTGTGGCGACATACAACAATATGGTAAATACCGGACGCTATGTTATGTAGAATAAAAGATCTTATCAATAAAGAATTTGCTTTATACGGTACATCATATATTAAATACACCTTCAATGTTGTACTTACTCTGCCAAAATAATGGCTCCTAAGTATGCCGGTAAATTGAAATGCTTCGCGGGACGGTATCAACTCGTTGGTGACGTGTCCTCCATGCCTGCCTCTAAAAAATGTGTCCGCCTTCAGGAAAAACACATGTACGTAGGATTATCTCAAATCACAAGACTTAAAATTAAAATCAGCTTTATGGCATGTTGTAAGCTACTGTTTCTTATATAATGAAAACACTTAACAATCACTTTCTAATTCATAATTAATATCTCAGAGATGGGCAAAGAAGAGACAGGAACGATAGAAAGAAATAGAAAAACAAAAAGAATTGGGTAGGAGAGACAGAAAAATGAAAGAAGGCTGTCAGCATTAGATTCTTTGCATGTAGACATCCCGTCTTGTATTTTTTTCCCTGACTGGATATCAAACTTACGTAATATTTGCGAGTGAGCAGAGGAAAGCGTTCAGGGTGCATCGCCACAATGTCCGGCCTTGAAGTGGGAAAACTTGGGTTTTGGAAAGAGAGGGGGGGGGGAGGGGAAAGGGAGAGAGTGAGTTTGGGTTTGAATTAGGACAAAGCACATCAACACGGTTAACTATCAGAAGCGCGCAGCAGCCACTCTCAGAGAGAAAAGAAGTCGTAATAGTAGCCTAATTTTTAATTCTTGGGATACCCGGCGACGTTGCACGCCATAAACCAGTTATCACGTTGGTGTTAATCCAGTTACAAAATTACTTCACATCTCTCCAACAATGCCCTTCTCTGGCATTATAATAAAAAGGTATAGATATCCTTTAAACCTCAATACGAGACTGTCACTTTTACATGTACTCCTATCGTTGTAGCCTGTGCGCTTCTGTAACTCGCAGATGCGGGCAGTTTGTTTAGTGAACTCACATTGTTGAACGTGATAAGCAACCAGGGCGTCCACTCATTTCGTGAACAATAAATGTGAGGGTTCCCTAGAATATATGATGAATAATTAATAGAATGGTATTACATTACAGACATAACAAATCGATGAGTCAAATGCCTGGTTATCTGTAGGGTATAACGGATAACCGCAGTAATACAAAAAAATCGTGTTTTCAACTAATGTTTCGTTGGACATTTGCCATATTGTTGCATGTGCATTTTTGACTTTCGAGAAAATGAGGATCGAAACTTTGAAGAGTTGTATAAAATCAGAGAACAATATTACGTCACAAACACGTCTCGAAAAATATTCAACCGATTGAAATGACACTTATACATAATGAAATTCAGAGTGGGAGAATCATTTTCAAGTCAAAACCTCAAAATTTGCGAAAAGTCGCATACAGCAATATGGCAAATACTCCTCGATTTCTAACGCTTCCCTTCTAACACAAGAGTAGCGAACCATTTTAGAAAAATCTTTATTTACAAGTGTTTACATTTTGAGGAATCCTTAGAGGAACAATATCATGTAGGTTTCACTAAATGAACGAACACAATTGATTCTCATGGTCGATGCCATCAACGTTTAGCTTTGTGTCACGCTGAGTGACAGTGATGATTACTGTCCTGGTCCCTTGATCGGAAATGGTCGTGGAGGGTGTGTGTGGGGGGGGGGGGGGGAGTTGCTTCTGGGCGTGCCGTCTCCTCCATTTGTGCCGGTCATGTGTCAATGCCTGGGTTTCAGCGCAGAGTTTTTAGGTCCATAAACCGATGTTGACGGCCCATTTCTTTCTCTGTTGCCTCTGCTACGGGTGTCCTGAACTGTGCCTTGCAATATGTTTTTTTGAGAGGGCGCCTTCTCTAGTGGTATGGCCATATACCGGGGCTATCTTGACATCACTATGGGCCCCCGGGCAAATGCAATGAGCTGCTGCCCGCTCCCAAAGCAACTACTCAGAAATTTACGATATATTAGAAAAACCAGCCTCCACACATTGGCAGACGTTCTTCTGTGCTGCTGTTCAAGCCAAAACGCGCGGTTAAGTAGAAAATATTCTGTTTAGATTCTATACATTTCCTATTTAAATCTTCAATTGTTTGATTGTTGCTTCTGTTCAATTTTCCAATTTTTTTTTCTCTGTTTTTGTTTTTTCCTTGAAAAAAGGCTGCTGCCGAAATATCGGCCATTTTCTGTGTTTTCTTTTAGTTTGCGTTTCATTGTATATTTTGGGTATTATGTCTTACGCGAGGCTTTGCTACATACAACTTTCTTTTTGCCAAATTTTGACTTTAATCAGAAATTTGCATGCATGGGACCCCCTAAACCCTTGGGACCCATGGGCAACTGCCCAAAGTGCCCATGCTATCAGGCGCCTCTGCGCCACACCAGTTTTGTTTTCTATTCTTGGCCTGTTGTCAGGTCTTCGTAGCGGTCCATGGCGTGTCTGATGGTGCTGTATTCATTTTGTCATCTTGTCCAAGCCAGAGATGCAGAGGATTCTTCCGTAGCAACTCATCTCAACTGCTGTATTCTTCTCTGCAAATCTGGTGTTAAAATCCGGGGCTCACACGTATGCAGAAAAATAGAAATGACAGTTACATGTTCTCTTTACAATGTGTTTATTTCCGGCTGTTCCCAGCCAGCATCAATATTTATATCAATATCACTTTTTTCTTCCCTGCGTCCCTCGCTTGTTGTTGTTTTTAAGTTTACCACCCGATGGCAAAAAATGTACATGTATATTAATACTGTCACCAAATCTGGACAGCATGTTATGTGTCCTTGAACCAAGCAAACTGCCCCATGGCACAAAGCTGCAACTTCTCTTTCAACTGCTCCGCATAGACTTTCGCCCCGCCCCTCCCGCCTGTCGGACGATCCCAAGAATAGGACAGAATAGAGTTCGTCTATGAAGGAACGTTGTTGTAGCCTTACTTTTTGTGTGTCTCTGTGACTAGTGAGGCTGGGGTCAGACGCCTGCTGTGCCTCCTGGCGTGGGTTTCATCCACCTCCTGAAACAGGTTGTACAACACAAGGTCATTGGTTAGTTTCATCTACGTCACCAAATTTCAGATCTCAGCCGGCGTGCAATGCTGTGCCGCTACACATTGGAAAGAAGCAAATTCTGTAGCGACAAGTGAAAGAAACACATTGTCTTTATTTTTTTTTCCCCAAACATACCTTTCTAGTACAACACTGTGTAAATTATTCACAAACATAATGCTTTACTATCTGGTGTGATGAGATGGGAGACAGATCTTGTTATCACATTGGATCTGTCTCACTTATCTCGCATATATAGATCTAGATTTTATTATTTTGAAGTAAAAGGGAAAAAAAGAGAAGAAAATGGTGAGTACAGCGCCTGGTGGCAAGTGAAACAAAGTAATTTGTTCACGTCACAGAACTTGTGCACATGCCAAATTTTGAATCTTGTTTTTTCTTTCGCCGGAAGCTCCAAGAACATGATATAATTTATTGTCTCGTTCTCCTTAGAGTCCCAACTCTTCTGTCTGGATTACAGTTAATATTTGCGATTGCGCATGCTCAGCCTCTGTGCCACAAAAGAACGTTGGGGGGGGGGGGGGGAGGGGGGAGGCTGCGGTCAACATCACAATTTTTGGGTGACGTCAGTTGAAACAACCAATGTCATGTACACTGTGAACAATGTTAGCTGAGCTGGAGTTGTGCGAGTTCTTGGTCAAAATGCGAATTTACAACGGAAAATATGATCACACAAATTTTAATGTCCTGCAGACGGCCGGGTACCATTAATACGGCCATCCCTCTGGTAAAAGAATCTTTAGACGTATGATATGATTGGCTCTTTACGTTTTGACAGACGGTCTAATCAGCTTGATATATTTCTAGACTGTTCTTCCTTCTGCATGCAGCTTCACTCATGGCTAAACCTACCTATGTTGGACAGATAAATACTGCAAATGATGTGTGATGAATGGTAGCCCAAAATATGCGGTCATTGGTGGCGATTCGTGCACGCTCGTGTGGCAAGGCGGTCCAGAAAATAGCACGCTGAGGGGGGCCCGGGGGGGGGGGTATTGGGAGGATTTGTCCGCGAAAGGCCTACTAGGGGGTGGGGGGGGTGTTTGTGAGTGCACGTGCGCTTTTCAATTATGATGATTAATCTTTTGTAAGTCAAAAATAACAACAACAACAACCACAAAAGTTGGATTATACATGTGCATGTAACAGATCGAATCACACACATGTATTATGTATCTAGTGAAACAGCCGCCCAGCCCAAGCAAAATGCCACTCAAAGTTAAGGAACACCATTAACATTCACAATTCTAATAACCGTATGCTCTCACAGTAAAGGGGATGAGACCAAACGTGTGAAAAGCTTATAGGAAGGGGTGGGAAGAGCAAAAGCAAGTGTACATATGTTACGCATGGCCAAGGTAAATCAAAATCAGAAATAAGGAAGGGGATAGGCTTGAACGAGTTACCTAATAATATGCATCACTGATTTAATTATGTGAAATGTGTCCGACGGCCTCATAAGAGAAGAATAATATGGAAAGAGGAAGTTTTGATATGATAAAGAAAATATGGAAAGCGTAAGGATGAAAGCGGGTTAAGAATAATAATCGAAAAGGAAGCCAGAAACAAAAGGGTTGGTACATTTAATCCTTCGCAGAAATAATGGTCGCTCGAAAGACGGGGCGTAGGCTGTGATGTCGCTGAGGGATCCCCACATTCAATGGTCAGGCGAGAGCAAATGCAAATTTATATTTGTATACTGCTTTAATCCCAGTTGGGAAATTTGCCTTTGCGTCATTGCACCCAGTTACAACTGGAGCAGGCACGTCGTCGCCACAGTGCAGCGCCGATTATTTTGTAATCGTGGAAGGCTTTTAAACCGCTGAGCCTCAAATTCTACAAAATTTCATATCATGCTTAGCAAGACGTAAAAGTGTACATGGGCATAGTTTAAAAGGTCTTGAATTCGCTATAATTATGTTTAATACTTTCCTTGATTTTGAGCCACAACTGAGTTGAACAGAAGGAAGTGTTCAGACATATTGAGTCAGGGAAAAAAAAAAAAGACTCATTTCCTTCGAGTAGAATTAAAAAGTATGACAGGAAATTTCGTTCTGGGGCTCAGTTTACACATTGGTGATTGAAACTCAACTTTAAACCACATCTTTGTCGTCGGTGAAACTCGCAAACCGTGTAAGTCCAAATTCCATTGTTTTGAGAAAATCGCAAAAACTACTTTGCTGTTCATGTACAATCTGAGAACCATTCAAGTTAAACGGCTTGCACACATGACTAATACATGGGTTTCTATTGGTATTTTATTATAGAATATTGATGCAGATGGGGCACAATCGTCATGTGGGGTCATTTAGCAAAAAATCAGAGTTGACCTACTTTTGGACTTCCCGGCAGGCTACACGGTTTGCGAGTTTCACAGTCGTTGTATTCCCCGAGTCACTGGGTCAGCAAGTGATAATAATAGCAATAATAATGATAATTACAATAATAATCACTGATATCAAATTATGTCTAATAAATGAGAACAGAATCCTTTTCCAAAGATTATAAAAAAACACAGAAAGACTGTGATGTCGCAGCAAGGCTTAAAGCAAAGTCAAAAATTGGCATGAAGAAAACGTTATATGTAGCAATAGACATAATCTTTTAGATTCTTTATATATTGGAAGTGTATATTTAGGCCGAATACAGCCTATACAACCCGGTGCTGTGCTATTTGGGCCGGAGGTATTTTACTTTTTAGGCATGAGAGTGTCAATTGCCACCGCGGAATACGGTGTCCATTGTCGATTCAAGTGTGCATTGGTATGGTCAGATGGACATGGGGGCGTGAGGGCCTAGTCAGTTTGTATCAATGGGGGTTGGTCAGATTGAGTAATCAGGCGAGGGCTGGGGTAGCTATTGGCGATCGGCGTACCGTCAATGGCCACCGGTGGTAATTGACGCTATCTTTAGACAATATTGTACGGACACAAATTCTGTGTTTTCAACAACAACAACAACAACAACAACAAAACGAAAAAAAAAAACACGCCAGAACAGTGCAAACTGCAAACTCGCACTATCGGCCCAAATAACCCGGAACCAGGGTTTTTGGGCTATTTAAGCCGTATTCGGCCCAAATATACCTAGCCATATATATTTCATATTATTCTATTTTTTATATTGCTCAATTGTTTTATCTGTTCAATTTTCCAATTTTTTGTTCCGTTGTTGGGTTTTCATTTTTTTCCTTCACGAAGATTGTTGCCGAAATATCGGTCATTTTCTGTCTTCCATTTTAGTTTGCGTTTCATTGCATCATTTAGGTATTATTCTTAAGTGAGGCTTTGCTCCATACAACTTTTCCTTTTTGCCAATATTTGACCCTCCTTTTCTAAAGATCAACCTACAACTTTTTTGTAGTCCAGACAGTCTAGAAAGTTGTCGCACCATGAGATAATCACAGAGAAACATCTAGTGCAGGGCTTGCAGCGTCCAGATGCAGCCTCAACTTCTTGTGTCTGGGCAAATGGTAGTGACAGAAAAAAATGGCATCACCGCACAACATGGCGTTCCTAAATATCTTTATCCATCTATTGTCTGTGTCTGTAACATTAGCTGTTTCTGTCAGAATTATCATCCACCTTATCACCAGTCGTGTCTGTCGACAGTGTCATGTATATTAGCATCAGCCGTGTCTGTTGGCGTTGCTATCTATTCTATACTGGCTATGTCTGTCGGCATTATTATCTATCTTATACCAGCATCAATCGTGTCTGTCGACAGTGTCACCTGTCTTAGCATCAGACGTGTCTGTCGACAGTGTCACCTGTCTTAGCATCAGACGTGTCTGTCGACAGTGTCACCTGTCTTAGCATCAGACGTGTCTGTCGACAGTGTCACCTGTCTTGGCATCATACGTGTCTGTCAACAATGTCACTTGTCTTAGCATCAGACGCGTCTGTCAACAGTGTCACCTCTCTTAGCATCAGACGTGTCTTTCAACAGTGTCACCTGTCTCAGCAGCAGACATGTCTGTCGACAGTGTCGATTGTCTTAGCATCAGATGTGTCTGTCAACAGTGTCACCTATCTTAGCATCAGACGTGTCTGTTGGCATTGTCACCTGTCTGAGCAGCAGTCGTGTCTTTTGGCAGTGTCACCTGTCTCAGCTGTTGACATTGTCACCTATCTTAGCATCAGACGTGTCTGTCCACAGTGTCACCTGTCTTAGCATAAGACGTGTCTGTCCACAGTGTCACCTGTCTTAGCATAAGACGTGTCTGTCGACAGTGTCACCTATCTTAGCATCTGCCGTGTCTGTTGGAATTGTCATCTGTCTTAGCAGCAAACGTGTCTGTCGACAGTGTTAATATTAGCATCAGCTTTGACTTTCGGCACCGTCATCATTGTTTACACTAACGGTAAAATCTATTTCATTGAAAAAGGCAAACATTAACAGAATGAAATCAACAAAGATGGCCGGTGGACTTACAATTTGAGTTCCTGTCTGATGGCTTGTTTTTGATGATTCTCTGGAGTGCGCATGTGGGCTAGAAAAAAGTTATCAGTCAGCATGTCATATAACCGTAACGTTATTGGTAGTGATAATTTAGAACTTCATTTTGTCTCAATGTAAGAAAAGACCAACAGACAGGCAGACAAACAGGCGGACAGAAAGACGGACGGGCCGGCGGGGGTAGGTTATATAGATAGATAGATAGATAGATAGATAGATAGATAGATAGATAGATAGATAGATAGATAGATAGATAGATAGATAGATAGATAGATAGATAGATAGATAGATAGATAGATAGATAGATAGATACAGTCGAAACCTGATATAACAGGTATTGTGGGACCAGAGCAAAATCCCTGTTATATCAGACTTCCAAGGGAAATAAACAAAAATGGCCTAATCCTGCGATTTTTAAATCATGGCTAGTGTACCTTGTCAAGGGCACTTCCGTTCTTGCGCAAAACTTCCCTGTGAATAGGCAGCCACAATCTACATATTCTAAAATATCTTCTCTTTGTCTTATGATGATCGCATGAATGGATCCATACCTATGGAATCTCAAATTTCCGACAAATCTCGGCCAGCAATGCAGTCTTTTTGTCAATTTCTTGAATTATTTCCAATTTCTTCTCAGTGGAAAGGCATTTCTTTTTTCGCCTGTCATTTGATGCCATATTATATTGGTCTAGAGCTTTTTGTCTCACGACGTGGTCTCAACAAAGGAAATTGATGGTCCACGTGTGATGTCAACACTAGGTGTGTAGTGTGTGGCTGAGAAGGGCTTTTTGTTTTAGAGCTTGACACACACACCTGACTGGCCTCTTCATTTTAATTGGTTGTCTTGACACTGGCCTTGCCTCGCATCGCCTCCTCTTTGTCTCTCCCTCTCTTCTTTTGACTGCCACCAAAGATTGTAGAAATAACCAACAGCATCACTCGCGTGATCGTGTAAGGTTTTATTACAGTTAGATCTACCGAACTGCGCTCGCTATTTGCCTACGTGACGGCTCAGAGTCAGATTCTTGCTCTCGGTATCCCTGTTATAACAGATCTGGCACTTGTAGGTCCCTGTTATTGCAGATGTATTTTACTAAAGATAAAGAGGGAGAAAAAACGGGGATTCAAAAAATCCCTGTTATACCCGGATCCCTGTTATAAATGGTTTCGACTGTAGATAGATAGATAGATAGATAGATAGATAGATAGATAGATAGATAGATAGATAGTAACAGTTATCAAATCAAGTTGTAGATCTTAGCTTCTCTCAGAAAGGACAGGATGTGTTGCAGATCCACGTTAGCAAATAATTTTTTCCTGGATCCATAGGCATAGTGCTTTCTCCGGATATGCACGAAGTTGACACATTCAGTTACAATAATAATACATGTAGTTGGCAATTGCATGCCACACATTCGGGAGGACCTTCCCCCGTAAATAAAAAAAAACGGTATGTGAGTTGGGTATAACCCAGACGAATTCTAAAATCACAACCCCCCCCCCTCCCCCCTCCTCCAGCATCACCACAAAACCTCTTTTTTTTCTTCTTCACCAACAAAAACCATCGTTTTAATTTATGAATCTGCCTCCTTTCTCCCCTCACATGTACAGTTATTGTCTTGTAATCTTTCCGTATCTCAACAATAATTTGAGATGTTACTTTGTACGAAATCTTTCAGGTATTAGGTCCACTAACCCGCTGTGGTCTTGAGAGGGCGGGTCCACAGAGTGTTCGCATTGAACGTGTGACCCCAACATTCTGATGTGGACAAAGTCTCAGGTATCCGTTCTTTTTACTGCAATGGAGCTGCCAACTGAAGTCTAGATTAGAACTGAAAAGGCAGTATATACTCGTTGTTGTTTTTTAACCTTTTCAGTGCCGGCTCCATAAATTCAAATGTAACGTGTTAACAGCTTCATTTCAATTCAACGGTAAGCGTCATTTCTATGCCAGTTGTCTTAGATAATCATGAACACGTAGATTATTATTAAAGTAATGACTTCTGCACGAAAATGTGGCAATTGTGAGATTTAACTGTATTTAAATTTTTAAAATGCATGTCATGATTTATATGTGAGTGGATCTGACGAAATCAGGCTCATGGTGAAAGACAAAATTCCTGAGAAAAGGCCCCCCAAAGGGTGAAAACTTTCTACGGAAGATTTGCTTATACAAGTGAAATGAAAGATTGGCCATTTTCCTGCAGACAGTGAACATATTTTGCTTGAAATCGTCATAGAAACATTTTATTTTGATATTTTAGAGCGGCGAAAATTTCACCTTCAGCCTGATTTTGCCAGATTCATTCACATATGACATTGGCAATGAAAGGCCTTTTGATACAAGTGTTGTCCTAAGGCGTTTGCCAACCAGCAAATAAAGAAAAATGAAAAAAAACAACGTGTATTTATTTTAACTAGAGTTTATCTGAAGCCACAAAACCAGAGAAAATACACTGTAAAATTAAAACGAAAATGCACATGATGTACATACAGTTTTATACGTGTATAAGTTATGGTCCAAACATCTACAAAAGGCCAGGCTTCTCGAGACAAAAGGAGAAATCGCTGAAGGTCCCTAACTGCACCAAGGCCTGTCAATTGCATTACATGTATCAATGAAAGGTAATGCTGCAAGCATTCCAGCCTGTTTGCAAGTCTTTATTCGAAGTTGAATTTTATAGGTATTTCAAAATGTTACTTATTGGAGGAAAACCAAATTGCAATGTATAATCAATTAATGTACATCATGTTGTCATTAAGATCTAGATGTAGACTTTCATTTTACTTTTAGAATTAAAAATATGCATCACGCAGAGTTCTTGTTATTAAGACAGTTATCAATGTGGAGCTTTGCAATTTATATGCATGCAGTTTTGTACCAGACAATATGCCTTTTTTTTTTCCACATTTGACATCAGCTTTCTGTCGAGCCCTACGGAGGCCTTCTAGGTGCTCTGCCGTTGTTGTATTTTTAAAAATAATCATAAAATTTGTTTTTAAACAGCCACAATACCGGGTTCTGTCAGAGACCGGCTGAACATTTTTTTGTTTCTACTTTTCTGACGATTAATATTATTTTAAATTTTGCCGTTTTCACATCTCTACCGTCGATGTTTAAGCTGTAAAATCAGTTTTACTTTTACAGTCTTAAGATACGTTGCCATTGTAAACATAGCAAAAACACAGACAATTCTTCATAATTTACCGGTATTCCAGTTCAAGGGAAGTAAGGTAACATTACAGCTTCCAATTCGTGCAGTCTTTCAAAGGTGGTAGGAAACAGTGCACGTTTGCGCATCTTCTTCTTCTTTCGTTTACCAATCTAAATCTACAGATTTGTTCTTTTAAGAAAATCGACGGTTTTCTGCAACTTTGTCACTGTCAGTAAATTCAGGGATTGAAAATAACGCAAGCACCGACAGAGGAGTAGAGGTGGTAACAAAAGCAGATAGAATCAAGATTTTACATTATTACTATTAATTAATGTACTCAGGTACCTGCACCTGTATTTAATTCCTAAAAAGGAAGACAGAGTAAGAAAGTAAGAGGTATAATGGGGTACCCATAAATTGAACTGTGATAGTCCAAATTTCTTTTAAATAAAAGTACATGTACATGTAATATATATACAGTATCATAGATGGATAGATAGGTCAAGCGAGAGATACAAATAGATATAATGTACATAGCGTGATAGACAGCAGATATATAGATAGATAGATAGATCGATAGATAGACAGACAGATTTAGTAAAGATAGAGATAGTCTATACATGTATGTACAATAGACGGAAAGATCGATCGAGAGATACATGTATACAATATAGATTATTAGACATAATAGACAAGACCTACAGACATATAAATAGATAGATAGATAGAAAGATAGATAAATGTAGTTGGAGAGATACATAGATAGATAGATAGATAGAAAGACAGACAGACAAACAGACAGACAGACAGATAGATAGAGATAGATATTAAGAAATTTCGGTTTGTACCTATGTAGATAATCAGACAAACAGTGGAGAATCAATTGAGCTCAAATTTGTTTAATTTCACCTTCAACTGCAACAACAACAAAAATATTAAAGAAATAAATCTTGTTGGCACCTGAAAAACGCAGAAACCAACAAATCTTGATAAATATCTGGTCATCAAAAACTAACTATTGCACACACTCATACACACAGACTAAAGTGTACATGTACATGTAGTGAATGAGTTGAGCCTTCAAACAAACAGCTAACAATCTCAATTCTCATTCATTAAATAAAATAAAAAAATGTTTGACTGAAATTAATGAAACCATAACAACAATAATAATAGTACATTTGTATGATAATAAAACAACAATTATGACAAAAAAAAAACAAAAAAAAAACCAGCAATTCGTTTACATTACATGTACAAACAATCGCTGAAAATATCTTTGCCCCTGATGATAATGAAAGAAAGTCATGCATAAACTTAAGAATAAGAGTACACGGGGAATTCGAATTGACTAACGTACAAATTGAAACTACATGTATCTATATAACAGAATTACACAGGAAGAAACATTAACCCATGCATGCCAATATTCATAAATTTTATATAAACAAGGCATTTTAGTCCCACAGTTTTACAGAGATCCATGAATAATTTCTCACTATTTTTAAGTTCAATTCCCATTTCCTCACATGAAAATGGGCCTGTTTCACTTACGTCATCCAAAATTGTCATGTTGACGACATGAATACACATTTATGTAGTTAGCGGAGCAGGTAGAATGCACATGGGGTCACAGAATGTTTTCATTTTGATCTTCCAACACTAAACATGGCAGGCGGATCTGCTGATCAGTGGAACTTCAAGATATGTTTAAGTGGTTAAAATGCCTGCTAGTTGCATTGCATTTGCAGTTGATTGCTACGACAGGGGTGGAAAGGGTGGATCCAAGCTGATTAGATTTCCTGCTACCAGCGTAAAGTAAACAAGAAAAAGGAAGTGAAAGAACTGAAAGAATATTTTATATCTGCAATGAACATGAACACACGTGCCACTGTTTTACTGTGGTGACCTACTCATAGCCCACCACCGGTTGCTTCGCGGTGCCTTCCGTGCCTCACAGTGTAAATCAGCCAAATCATCAAAATCAATGCCACAATCGCCATGGTGATCGATATTCGGGTCTGGACACTGTGACTAAAGATGCCGGATATGCGCATTCTACCTACAGCCATGCCCTGTGACTACAGACTGCTAATTACCATAACAAAATATATGTAACATTAAATACATGATATATGTAATGTGTTCTGCTCGTTTCACCAAGTTTGAGGAATGGATGATTGGAACTTGTAAGCATGGAAGAAAATTTAATACAACGTGCAGAATGTATACAACTATACATAATATAATTTATAATTTTATTGTGATCGCGTACTAACCAAAAAAACAACAAGTGGGATGAAGGTCCGGATTACCCGAATTCTGAAAGCTGCACACAGTTCTGTCATGACAGCTGAGACCAAGCTAGGTCTGTTCAAGCTCAATTTGCACAGAAACTTTTGGCAAGGCAGGACTCAGACATGTCAAAAGACACATTACTTGAATAATACACTCTGTTACTGCTACTTTGTTCAACACTTCCTGGAAAAGAATGCTGTCGATTGTCCAGGACACAGAGGGTCATCTAATCCAAAGGAAGTTTTAACTACACCAATGGTGGATTTACTCGGTGAGTGTTTAGATTAGAAAATCCATCCAACTTCAAAGATTTCCCTGACCACATGCAGAAGGCCATGGCCTTCTCACATCCTACTATCCTCTAGCAGGAAGTTTTTACAATGCTTATTTGAGAGGTGCACAAATACAAAGTTTCTAATGGATGTGGTGAATTCAGGGCTTCCACAAAAAAAAAAAAATCTCACGAAATTTCCTCCACTGAAGGCTTAGTGAAACAAACATCATGTCAGAATGTTACAAGACCTTGCATAAAAAGGCAACACTGTACTCAAAATGCAGTGTGGAGTTTTGACTCATTTGAAGAAAACATATCTGACAAAAGCAAAGACAAAAAAATGATATCCTTGGGAACAAACAGAGAAGTCTTCAAAAGACTTGGGCAGGCATACCACAAAGCAAGAAATCCTTGAATTCCTAAAAGAATGACTTGGTGTTTATTCAACTGCCAAACATCTTAAAATAGACCAGCGGCAAACAAAAGTGTATCAGCCGTTTCAGGAAAATTTACCCAGAGATCATGCAATGTGCACTGTGGACTTTGTTGAAAATTATCTCTAAGTTTCAGCACACACTGGTCTTATAAACCAGTTTCTGTGCACCCTTGTTTTTTTTTTCACAATAGGTGTGACCAGCCTGGATGTTATGAAATGATCACAGACTATACTGTCATTTTGTTTGATGACCTTAGACATGACTTTGTATATAAACACATTTTGATCTGTGCAACTTAAAAGTAAAGTCCCAGGGACTTGCTGCCCTACACATCTTTTGTGATGGTTGTGGCAGCCAGTACAAGAGCCAATACACATTCAAGGATCTTGCAGAGTTGCAAACCAAATACCCAGATATGTGACTTACCAGGCACTTCTTTGGTTTCAACCATGGCAAATCACAGTGTGACCTGTGTGGAGGCACTGTCAAGAATGCTGCCACAAGAGCTGTTTTATGTGAGATCACAGATACCACCAGAAAGAACACTCGAAAAGTGAACTGAAGCCAGAAAAAGCTCTGAGAGCGAGGGAAGGGGCTCTTCTGACCACATACTAAACTTTGATTCAAATGCCATGATATGTATGTGGTTCGACAATAGAAAGGTTGACAACATACCAATAACATGTTTGCTGGCATGGAACTACTGGAAAATGTCAGCTGGTAAAACATAAAAGTTAAAACACAACAACTGAACAAGAGATTGTGGAAGTGCCTTGCCCAACAACAGTAAAAAATCATCATCATCTTCCCCCTCGTCATCAGGAGATTTTTTCCTTATACCAACAAAAAACCACAGCGTTTTCACTGATGAGGAATCAGACAAATGTCTGCCATCAGTGAACGAAATGGCAGAGAAGTATCTGTGAAACACAGAAGAAAAAGAGTAAAACAAAACTCTTCAAAAATTACAAAGAGGAAGTCTTGCTGATGGTAAGCCAGAAGTTTAATTAATGATGGCAATGGAGACGCCATGGAACAAAAATTAGCTAGTTAAATACTTAAAATACACTGCCGATTTACAAGCCCACTTGCAGGTGAAAGAGCAAGAGAAAAAAGTGTATTGTACAAATTCCGCAAGAACCGCCCATCGCTAACAATGAAGAAAACAACAAAATATTATGGACAATGTTTACACCAGGAACAAAGAAAATCAACAACAAATACACATACACAGGGCTACAAAACAATACATGTATGTCAAATGCGCCAAAAGCCCCGGTTCTTTGTCTAATCTATTTCGAAATGGTCCACAGAGGACAATGACATTACATCCGGAATAGAGGGGCATGAAGCTTTTGTTTGATGACATCACTATACAAATGTACTTGGAAATGTCCATTTAGAAAATGACCCAATACCGTAGGTAAGAGGCATACAGGACAGCTCTACTCTTTGACCTCAGGGGATAGTTAGTGTGAAATGCAACTGACTCTAGCTATGAGTAGCCCTGTGGTGAGTGTGTGAGTAACTACATGTACAATAGTTGAATAGTTCTGCGAGATTTAGGAATAATAATAATAATTAATACTCTAAACCAAAATGGCGTTTACAATGCTAAGGTGGGTTTAAATCTTCAAGCCCATTTAGACTAGATTCATCTACTGTAAAGAGGTTCACTTTGAGCTCGTCATCCAAAGTGAATCCCTACATGAGAGTTGCTGAGCAAACCCTAAGTGTCCACATTTTCAGGGTACAATGTTTTTTTTTTCTCATTGCTCAGATCTGCCGTGGTGTTTGGAGGTTAAAAACCTCCAAGAATCTCAGCTTTATCAATACAGAATATCAACTGCTGCAATGCAGACAGATCTCATGGCCGAGGCAGAAGAGGAAGTGACCAATAAAAGAACATCTATGACATTATTTATTACAAGATGATTTACTGTATGATAACATTTTACCCTCTGTGAATCTCCTCCAAAAGGATGCAACGGTCATACAGACACATGAGGGCTGTACACCTTCAGGTGCTGGGGGCCAAGACTATCAAGGAATCATCCCAGTTATGATAATGTCAGCCAGGTTGGCATTTAATAATGCTGATGTCAAGTTTGTACCATGCCGTGGTAAAACTCACTGTACAGAAGGCCATCAAGTACAAAATTCACAACTCTAATTCTGATGTCGAGGAACTGCTTATTGTCGCCAGAATGGAGGAGTTAAAGCAACTATTACTCAGCGACATTTAATCACGACAATGATAATAAAATTATACTTTTGTGGGTCTATGTTTACAAATTTAAAAAAATTTGCTGTAAAACTCCGAGTGCAGAGAGTTATTATTTAACATTTAAGTCCCGATTTTTAAGATTTTTACAGTGGTACAGATGGAGTATTCAACACCAGCTTTCTGACAGGCCACAAATCCCTAAGCGGATCAATTTACCCATTTGTAATACGCTGATTTTCAACTCCTCATGTAATCATTAATAATGTATTCTTTATTAACACTACTACAATGTATCATGTATGTAATGTGTGAATTCAAAAATCTGAAACAGAGATTTCTTCAAACATTTACAACGTAAACATGTATCACCAGCCTGACACTGACAGAATGCATAACAAATACATAATGACAAGTCAGTATTTTGGACACATTTTCTCCTCATTAATTTTATTATTTTTCGCATTACATACATGTATATTTAATGAAAACTGCGGAATTTCAGACGCATTTTCTATCACTTCAATCATTCTGATTGTCTTAAACATTCGTTTACTTAAAATACTGATTTACTAAGTGCTGAGCAGTGTCTCTGGCAAATGATAGGCTCAACTCATTCACTACAGTAAGCCGAATATTCAGCTTGACACTGATTTTCCAACACGTAACTGCCGAGCCAACTTCTTGAAATATTGATTCCCGCACTGGTTCACTGATTTCCCTTAACTTTAATGGCTAATGTATTATGTCTAGTGTTTTATACTGAGTGAAAGAAAAAATATCTTTGAACTATGTCTAAATTTCAACTGGACGATGTTGAGAGTTCCCGTCCACACCCACAAATGTTACCATAGGGAATGAGTTATGTAGAGACTATTTTCTAGTGGCATAACATTCATACTATCACTGCAAGTGGAGGTCCAAATATCATGCATTCTTCATTTCACCTCAGAGTAAATAAACCTTTAAAAAAAAAAAACATTCTTTACCAATGTTCTTAATTTTATGATATGATATAAATGGCTGCTATCAATCATGAAAAACCTACAGTGGAACAAAAATATAAAAAGAAAAAAACAAGAAAAAAAAACCAATGATCTGACCAAGCACAATGGTCAGTAGCAGCTACTGGATAGTTTGACCAACAGATAACACATCAAGATATGAAAGTGGACAATTTATGAATTCCATTGCCTGGAGATTGTAAAAAATAAGTAAAATAAAACAAAAAAACAGTGGCAGTATATGCTCAGAAACTGCCAGCTATTGTATCTCCACAACATAATAGACAACAGACACACTTGATCTGCCTTGACCTGGATGTCAGATGCGCCGAAACCTCATACAAACGTGTCAAAAGATCTTACAAATATCAAGAATATGAGAGGTGAACGAATGAAAGATAAAACAGAAAGTCATTATTGCTATGAAATGGTTAGACAAATAAAGGAATTCTATAGACCAATGTAAATGACCAATGGTCATCACATTTTAAAATCATTAATGAAAGTGATATCAAATGCCTGGATTCCGTGGTTGTTAAGAACATATATGCATGTACACAGATCATTATGGGTCACCTTCCATGGAGGACATACTGATAATCATGGAAGTGTTGGCAAAAAGAAGTTTTTCATCTGCTTACTCTTGCTGGTTCAAACAAAAAATTTTCTATGGAAGATTTAAACTGTTGCACAACTTTCTTATAACTCATAAGTTAGTTCAGCCATAGCATAGCAGCACTGTGCTCACAGAAATAGTTCTGCTGGACCACCATAAAACTTAAAAAGTGAATTGGCTCTTGATATTTTCCTGAAATGATTGACAGTATTGCAAGAAAAAGCATTCCAACAATATATCTAAAAAAAAAAAAATGCACTTTCCACACACATTTAACCGAAAAGTCCTAGCTTTGGCTAGCAAACTCTAGTTGTAATTTTTTGTTTTTAATGGTAGTACCTTTTTCATTGCAATTTTACATCAAAATATTTCTTTCTTTTAAAAACCTCAATCTTCTTTACGGAGTGTAATGGTTCATCATTCAAAAAGGTTTGAATTGGGGCAGTTGACCTTACCTCTGACCTACAGTTGAACAAAATTTACATCATCAAGTGCAATACAATTTACAAGAAAGAACAGAAAGATGGGTTATATTTTACACTACTATTGTTCGGCAGAAACTTGACACAATGCACTCTGGTAAATTATCATGTACATTATTATGTATCCCTGTGTTCTCGAGAAATACGACTGCCTTATGAGTTGTTTCATGCTTCTTCCATATCATGCCCCTCCTGAACTTCTGAAACATCAACACTGTCATGTAAAACAACATACTCTCTGGTGCTAAAACCAAACTTGATCACATCTTTTTCCTTGAGTTCATAATAACGTTTGGGTTCAATTTTCTCCCCATTGACAAAAGTTCCATTAGCAGATTCCAGGTCAATGATGTATGGTCTAACTCTTCGCCCTGGTGTACCATCAGGTCGAGTATAAGGCATGGCCCGGAACTGTAGGACAGCCTGCTGTTTCGAACACGAAGGGTGATCCACAGGAATGTCTGCTATTCGTCGATCACGTCCTAATAGAAATGCACTTTGTCTATGTATGTGAAGGACAGGTAATGCTTCCTCTCCTTTGAATGGGTAGAGACGCCATCGTCTTTTTGGTTTCATAGCTTCTTGTGGTTCATTATATTTGATCACAACTCCCCTAAATGTGTTCGTATCTTCTGTTAATTTCCCTGAGAGTTCAAAATTTGGCTTCTGCTTTTCTACATTCTCATTTTCCTGGCCATCTTCAGATTTTACCTGTGTCTCTGTGTTAAGGCCATGATCCCCATCACCTCTCTCCCTCTCTAATCGATGTTCTCTTCTCCTCCTGTCATGTTGTGACCTCTCCCGTTGTTGCTGCCTAAAGTTGTCTGCATCTTTTTCCTGCTTGATTCTGATGTTGGGATCATATTCTGCATTGTTGTTGTGACGCCGATGCCTACGACTATCCCCTCTGTGGTCGTCATCATCATCACTTGAATAATGACGGGAATGTTTTTCTTTATCATGCCTGTGTTTATGTTTCTTTTTGTAATCTTCCTCTTCCGCCGGGCTCTGACTACGATGGCGTTTGCGATGCTTTTTCTTTCGGTGATCTCCGCCATCCGTTGGGCTTTGACTGCGGTGTTTTTTGTGATGTTTCTGAAACATAAATGAGATATCCATGTATTGATATTACTTCACTTCCAAAACTTGAGCAAATGCCAGGCTCAGGAACATTTCATTGAAAGCTACATAAGCAGAAGTTTTTTTTATCTAGACTGCAATAAGTACATGTACTCGCAAATCATTTCTCAAGATGAGTTACAATTCTGTCTTCTTCATTCATTCAATTCAACGGCATCAGTCAAGTTGTAAAGTGTGTCGAGATTATTTGCATCTAGGTCTAAATCTTCCTACCAATGCCAAGACAGATGCATTAACTTTCCTTACGAAAACTAAAAATCCTGTCATTAACTTAACACTACACTAATAGACAAATTAGCATTGACTGACGAAGTTGTAAAGACAAACAAAAAACAGCAAGTGGGGCAAGAATCTAATAAATCTGCCACCATATTGATTTTATTTTTTTTTCAATCAAAGGGATTAACTGAATAATTACGTTGACCAATTTTTCTCGCAAGCCATCTTGTAAGCTGTGTTATGAGGCATCCACTATTTGCCCACCGTACCACATTCCTACCAACTCGCTTCCAAGCCTCCATTTTAAAAGGAAACCATCATACCACTGAGCCACCACAAACTTGCCAGTTCCAATTATAAACAAAACTTTCACAGTGAGAAATGTATCACAGAGGATCTCCATGGGGATAAAATGCAAGAGCTGATAATGATATTATTTTTTGTCCATCCACATCTCTTATAATCTGTTTCACACTTACTGACTCAGTTCTTGTTTAGCATAAAAAGCTTCGTAAGATAATAAGAAGAGAATGCAAAACTGTCACTGAACTGGCGAATTTCTCCAGTGATTGTCAATCCCCTTCCACAATGTAAACAAGATTCTGACCTATGATTGGTTTACTGACAGTGTGTTGTCAAGTGAGCAGCCATAGTTATGGGTATACATATTTATTATAATCTATAATACCCATTATAATGCCGTACCATCACCCTCAATGACAATGACATGAACACCCATCAGCAACAATTTAATAATTATGCATTTAATTTAGTCATCACGATGAACACAATTTAAAGAAAAGGCAGGTTTCAGAAAATTGGGTCACAAAGACAGTTCAGATTTCAGTGTCTTATAGTTTCATAAATATTGTGTTTTTCTTGAATGTTTTGATTTCAGCCCATAGGTGATGATCAGAAGAAATAAAAATTATAAATTTGTTCATTTATCATGTGTTTGTGTGTTTCTCTTCTACTTTTTTGTGTTGCGAACGTCACCTATTTGACATGCAAAACTTCCCTGAATTTACCTTGACAACAAAGAATCAATGTATCTACCAACTTGGCACTGGTAATATTGTTTTTGAGTATGGAATGGTAGCAAAAATGGTTGCCAATGTGTATAAACCTTAGAAAAAGTCCCCAGAAGCAAAAGGAAATAGAAATATATGAAGGTTTACATTTTGCCAAATATTGCGCAACGTGTCTGTCAAAAAATTGACCATAGATTTCAGACAGTAACTTCAGACTTATGAAAAAAAAAAAAAAAAGTTTTTGTTAAAAAAAAGTGTGAAATCCAACAGTAAATCTCGCGGGGCGCGTGTCAGTCAAAGTTACGTGACCGTCGCACGCAAAAAAAAAAAAAAAGTTTCGTTCTTTTGTTTTTGAACACCAACCCGGTTCACTTCCGGCAAATACAAAATGTGTTTGCATCCGCGAAACAAAACAGATAAGCGCTGTTTTTTTTACTCAGGCCTTTCTATTTGTCGTAGTTTTTGTATTAAAAATGTCTGTCAAAACATTTCGCAACTGTGCTTTCACAACAGCTGATACAGGTGGAAAAACTCGGGAATTCAATGACCTATTACCGATAGATTTTATCGCGTTTACCGTATCCGTGTAATCGGCAGCCTTTCCCAGTATCTTCCCAGGATGATTAAGAGTTCAACAAAATCAAACCATGCCGTTTTAATACTGTTAGGGGACGTTTTCCAATGTCTTACCCAGGCTTATGTGCGACGTACACATGTTTTGACTGACGGAAGTGTGTTTCTAGGGAAGTCTGAACCCCCAATTTTCTGAAACCTGCCAAAAAACAAACAAAGGGGTAAGCAAAAAGGAGAGAGGAGGAGAAAAGAGGCACAGATAATATCAAATTTAAAACTCTTAAATGAATAAAATGGTACTCGACAGTTTGTTATTCTACTATTTCTATATCATTTAAAATTAAATGAGTATTAATTGGTACAATTCATCCTTAGTTTTATTTTGCTTTCCATGGTGTGGTCCTCTCTACTTTGGTAATAAGTAATTAATGCAAACTCTGAAACTGTGTTGTTGGTTTTTTTAAAATCTAAATCTCCCTTTAATTCCCCATTGACTTTCAATTCCCTGGATAGACATCCGAATGTGACTTATCGTCGCTGCAGGATTCTAAACGGCTAACTCAGTTTTTGTAAATTTTACAGTAGAGTGGAAAAACTGAAGAGAAAGGCTATTATACACATTTTGGAGCTGGGAATCGGTACTGATACTAAAAATATTTCCAATTACATAATACAGGGCTTATTTTATTTATAGGATGTTTCATGTGATGTCACTCTTAATTCCGGAAAAAAACCAGCACACTGCATTTCCAGAGTTAGCCGTTTAGAATCCTGCAGCGACGTTATGGCCAGATCTTCTTATAAGGCTATAGCAATTCAAAAAGGCCATGCTTATTTGCAGACGTATGCGAATAAGATCAGTTCATCTTATTCGCAGATGGATTTTCTGTTTATGATTTTTATTTAGGAAGAGTTCCTTGTGCGTCACCTGACAACCTCCTCGGCGTAAAATGGCGTTCAATTGAGTTATTGATGAAACTTTCACCAAAACATTTTTGATGGTGAAAGCAGTCTATGGGATACAAAATCGCCCAAGTACCATAACAAGCAGGCGAAAACCAAAGCCTCTGAATTTTAGCGAGTGATAAAAGTCTAGAAAGATCAGATTAACTTCACATACATACATTGAAAAGCTGAAACGAACAATTCCTTCGCTCAGTGAGTGAGAGGCCAGCTGCGGCCACCCGAGCGTCCATCTCAATCACATGACCAAAATAAACCATGCGCATGACTTCTCATTCAGAAACGGTCTAGAGTAAACAATCAGCGTGTCGAGGGGGAAGTCAGAAAGCCAGAAGAGTTTGTCCTCTGCCCCACATTCCTTTTTTTCTATTCCAAAACCTATCAGAACTAAACTCGCCTGGTGAGGGGGGGGGGGGGGGGGAGAGATTCGACGAGGCTCCGCAAGATCTGACTTTGGGGGGGGGGGGGGGGGGTGACTTTTTTACCGCCCCCCCCCCCCCCCCCCCGATCATCGTTGCTTTGCTTCAGAGTATAAAATTGTGGCTAGGATTTTTAAAAATATTTTTTTACAATTTTTTTTAGATGAATCATTATATTTATAGTCTAGCCAATTTTGTCTGGTGTGAAATCACAGAGAAAGTCAGACAGAACAAAAAATGAATTAAACTTCCATGCAAACAAAATGTAATAAAATAAAACATGACAAATAGATCCAGGTTACCGTGGAGAGAGATGAGCTGTTCAATGTTCAATTCGCACCGACTAAAACTTCAAATCATTTACATGTTTAGAATTTGATTTTACATTTTTATTTCTGTCCCGTCCAGTGAACAGGAATAAATAAAATGAACAGGAATATTTAAAGTAATCTGGAACACACTAGATCTAGTATTACTAGTAACATTGATCAATTTCCCCACGACATCAATTTTGCAAAATCCTTCAAAAAAAAAAAAATTGTTTTTCTTAAAAATGAGCAATCCTAGGTTAAAAAAAAATAAAATGCTCCGCCATGGGTTTGAACCCAGGACCACAGACCCATAGTCTCTGATTGATAACCGCGGATGCTAGCCCTTGCGCCATCGCAGACTGCAGAATACAGGAGCACTTTCCCATAGTAGACATCACAAAATCAAGAAACCCCCCCATCTGCGAATAAGATTGGGATCTTATTCGCAGACGTCTGCGGTTAAGATGGGGATCTTATTCGCAGACGTCTGCGAATAAGCACGTCGATTCCAAAATGCAGCTCTAGGCCTACGGATTCCTACAATGACACAAATTTAAGAGCGACAGTGCAAGGGAGTCACAAGGGGGATCTGCCCTGACGAGTTTGTTGTCTAAAGGGATGTTTTGCACAGTTTTAAAATCATGTGTGGCTCAGCAACCAACTGTTGAGTAGGCTACATTACAAGGTGTAATTTGATAATACTGGCATGACATGCATTCAGAAGACTTTCTGATCCGCCAGTTTAAAGTGCAGCTGTATGGTAGGTCTTGTACTCGCGGAACTCATATAATGCCAAATAAAGAAAACAATGTGCCAAGAGTACCAGCTGCACTGCCTTGGAACAACTCAACAGGGTAACTGTGGATTAATTCGTTCAACCAAAATGAATTTTGGGTTTTGAATTTTTTTTTCTCCACCATCAACTGAATTTTCCTTCACAAAAAAAATGGATCATCTTTGAAAAATATAACTAGGTTCCCTATTTATCAGTGAAGTATCATACTTCACACTAATTTGATCCTAACTGAAAAATAAAGGGAGGACTTCCGAATGCGTTCCAGAGCTTTTATAACATTATTGAACTTTACTCACCGGCGTTATGCATTGTTTGAGACTTTATTACCAATTATCACTTCATATTCACAGTAACATTTGTAACATACTTGCCAAGAAAAACAGTATAATCCCAGAAAAAAGTCTGAAGTGAGACAAAATCCGCAAACAGGTGCCATTTTGAAACTTGCTGTGGAGAGGTCACGGTAACAGAATTTACCAAAAGTGCAACTAGCGAAGGTTTGCTGACACAAAACTTGATATGGTGTTCAGGAATTTAAACTTAAACTCACAACACATGGAATGGTCAGATGGACCTGGGGGCATGAGGGTCAAGTCAGTTTGTATGACCAATGGGTGGTAAGTCAGATTGACTAATCAGGCGAAAAGGGTCTGGGGTAGCCATTGGCGATCGACGTACACTCATGTAGGCCCTGTATTAGCTCAGATCATGCAATCTCTGAATAGCAGCTGAAATCAGATTGTTTTGCCACTAAGCTGATTCATAATTTTTAAAAACTATGCAAATTAACAAGGTCGGTAACTTTCCCTAATTTAGGTCAAGGGTGCAGTATGTGAGTATTAGTAAATGACTACCGTCAAGCTGTTAACTCACCTGCATGGCGAAATGGTTAAGACGTGTGATTTTGGAGCAAAAGGGTGTGGGTGCGGATCCGAGTATTGTCATGATATGATTTATAATAATTATGTATGTGTTCACTTTCAGATGATTCTTATGCAGAGAAATTGAGATGACATGGAAGTAGGGGAGAGAGATAGAGAAAGCGAAGCATGCCATGAACATGAAGTATTTCTTTGTCTTTCTTTAGAAAACCCCCCCAAAAATACCTAGCCCCTTTTTTTTTATTTAAACCCCTCAAAATAAACCCTCTTTAGCATGTATTAATGGAACGCATTCGGAAGTCCTTCCAAAAGAAATGCTGGTCAGAAAAGAAAAACAAAAGAGTTACAAAAAGATGGGAATAAAAAGTTTTGTTTGAGAAAATTATGTAGCCTAGATCTAGCCTTTATGCTGTATTCACACTAAACCTTTTAAAATCTAGATCATCATTTTCTTCAGTCTTACTGTGGGAATCTGAGTTTGATAGACTGTGTAAACTGTAAGGCACTAGGAGTAGGACAAGCAGTACCAAACAATGTCTAAAAATTTTTCAGCCAATCTTTTTCAACCGCTTTACAACTAGATTTAGGCCTACTTATTTAGAGATATATATATGGACTGCATTAATTGGTCATTCAGTTCCAGAGCCCAGACAAGACCGTGGAATAGCAGTAAGCTATGACTAAAGTATAAAGTTCGAAGTGTCTAGGCACACGACATATCGTGGAAAAAGCGTGGAGAGATTTTTTCACGACACGTTTTTCATCCAATCAGAGCTTACCGTTTTCTGACTCAAAATGGCGGCCCCCACTGAGCGGGAGGTCGGAACCTGGGGGGCGTGAGGGTCTAGTCAGTTTGTATCAATTGGGCGGTAGTCAGATTGACTAATCAGGCGAAAAGGGGCTGGGGTAGCTGTATTAAGTCGTGAAACGTCGTGAAAAACTTCACCAAGGCCATTTCCACGACATGTCGTGGAAAACTTCACGGAGGCGATTTCCACGACATGTCGTGAAAATAGCCACTTCCTATAAAGTTTAGTATGACAGAAACTAAGTAAGAAGTTAAAAAAGAAGAGCCTATTCAGATGTTTTCCGGGAAGGAGTTCCGTACTCGAGCGCCAGTATATAGCTACCCCGGCGGCTTTCCCTGATAAGTCAATCTGACTACTGCCCGGACGAACATCGGCCTACGGCCTCGATGATACAACTGACTAGACCCTCACGTCGTTACATATCAATCATTGCTTTTTTTTTCCAATGACAATTGGATAAACTAACAAAATTAATAAGTACCGAAAAAATATATAGGGTTTTTTATCAAAAAGTGGCGCTCGAGTAAGGTACTCCTCCCGTTTTCCGCCAGATTAAGACTTTTTTTTGGGGAGCCTGATTCAGAGTTTTGTTTTTGTTGGGTGGCATCTCTGCTGTCGGTGGCTTCCCAGATTAGATAGATCTAGATCTAGAATATCTAGCGAATAGCCTTAGGCCTAGATATCTAGGATTAACACTCAGCAGGTGCCAAGCTTGGAGCTGGCACACCTTATTCACGAGCTTTCACTTTACACCCGCAGTATGTCTGAGATTCTTGATCTAGATTTTTCTAGTCATTCTAGATATAGATATCTAGAATCTAGATCTAGATCTAGATTCTAGGTCTTCTTATTCAGCAAACGTTTTGAATGCGACCTCAGACAGAACAACAACGTGATTTATCATCTGGATCTACCAGAGTCTAGATCTAGATTCTAGATCTACTTTGCGCAGAAGTATCAACGTACCATTTTCTCATTTGCTTACAGTCCGTGACAAATGAAAACACAGGCTAAAAAAACCAATGAAAGGAAGTTCACAATGGGCTTCCTCCCAGATGCACTCGCATCAATGGAGAAATCCGCTTTCGGGATTGGGCCTGAGCGGAAGTAGAAAGATGTGGGCAATGTGTCGGTATACGTTTGCCGTCTACTGAGAATGTGGTGGTATCTAGACGGCCTGATATACAGTAAGGTCGCCTAGGGTGGTATCGATATGTGCCTGATTTTACAACGGTATTTTCGTGTTTCTCCCTTCAGTTCTGTAAGACTGTCAACTGTCATGATATTATTATGTGCTGGTTATCATTGTTGGTGCCATCAAAATATGGTATTTAATAATTATAGCATTGTCTTAGTTGTAAAAAAGGTACCAATTGGAATTATTAATCCATATAATTATTATTATAGGCCTATTTTTGATTATATTTCAGAATCAATGGCATAAGTTATTTTAGTTTATACTTCAGTCAGTGACAATAATCCATTTTCAGATTTTATACATTTTGGCAGGACTGATTTGTTTCTTTAAGAGTTTTTTTTTCTTCTTCAAATAGTTATTTTTCTTGCTTTCCCCCATCCGCTGATCAATGTCATGCCGCTTTGCACCTAATTATTTAGCACAGAACCACGTTTTACAAAAATAGGAATGGAACTTTCAGTAATTTATTACATTCCCAAGAACTATAAGAAGACAAAAGAATCCATGGTAGCAGTTGATATCTGCACTATTCAAAATTTAATGCATTTTTTCTTTATTGAAAATGTGTAGATGACCGTATGGAGGGCATTAACAAAAATTATTTCTGAAACATTTTGAAAAATTTAGACATTTTCTGCATCGTTGAGAGAGACAACTCCCATTGAGTCACATGACTTTGTTTATCTTCCATGGCTTGCCTGAGCGTAACTTTCTATTCGCATAGTGGCATAAATTTGTGGGCTTATACTACAGCTATTCAATATCATTGTCAAGAAGCGTGTAGTGATCAGGGCACTTTTTAATACAAGGCCATGGATAAGCAGTACAAAACAGTGGTTCAAGGTGAAGCATCTGAATCAACGGATGAAGAGGAAGAAGTTTCGAATGAAACAGAGACACCGCAGGTGAGACGAGAGACGGCAAAGGCATCGATTCATAGACAAATCACACAAACAATAAAACTTTGAGATAATGAGGTTCGGGGGGGGGGGCACCACTCTATATTTATGCATGGTCACGCAGGTAGTGGTTCCGCGTGGGTGTGGATGACTGCACACACATGGTTTCACAGAATGAATGTCACAATTATCAATGCTCCTCCCTCCCCGCCCTTCTCCCAGGGATAGGCTATTAAAAAATACCACCACAAATGCAGGATAACGCCGACAGGCTGTGTCATGCCAGCAACCTGTTCGTATTTTGACTGGCAGTCTGGGAATCACAAAGACTAGCACTAGCAGTTTTCAAAGGCTCTCCTCACAATATATCAAAAGATATAGACTCTAGCATCGACATGCGAATTGTTGCCCAATACAAAATGTGGCTATGCGGTCTCGAGTCCTCATATAAGAATTTTATATTCGGACTTTTTCGGAGTCCCCGTATAGATCTAGAATCTAGTATTAGAGATATAATATGAAATTTGTACTCGGACCCGGACTTTTTTTTGTGTGTGCAAGCATTCCAGCTTCCGGGCGCATCACGCGGTCATCATTTACTTCCATTATTGATGAATGACATGTTTGCATGTATTGTCTAGTTTTCCAGTGTTATTGTTATCACTATCACTAATATCAGCGATAGTCAATATAGGTGAGCAGAAGCTCGGGGGGGAGGCAGAGCACTAAGATAACAGTTTAAGAGAAAATAAGTATTAGGCGGACCAAGGTTGTCCCAGCGAACGAATACTCAAGTCAGCAAGAGACACAGTGAAACAGTTCGGCCACAATCGTCTCTTTTATGAGAGATGGAGTGGCCGAACGGTTAAGCGATCTGTTTTCTTCTTGGCAAGGCGACGAGTGCCGTAGCAGAGGTCGCGGGTTCCAGTCCCATCTTGATCATTTTTCTTTCTTCCATCTTTCACTCCCGCTTTGCTTTCCTGAGCACTAACTAGGCACTACAACCTTGGTCCATTTAATTTTAACTAATATCAGCAATGCAAGTATTTCTGTTAATTTACACTGTATTGCTTTTGTCTTTAGAACAATAAAATACATGTTTATAACTAATATTTAAGTAATATTTGGCCTCCAACTAATCAGTACCCCATTTTTGTGTCAATGTAACCTCTAAGAGTACTAAGACCTAAACAGCAAAAACAGCTCTTGACACAATTTTGCTGGTTATAAAAGTATCAGACTTGAAGAAAGAGACCAAGTGCCTTTATCTTATCAAACAGGTTTTGTGACAGTAGCCTCTGATATTAAATATTGTGTCTCAGGAAGACGAGTACTTATAGGATATAGATCAACTCAATGTCAAAGACAACTTTTTATAAACAACTCAGTGAAATCATTCAACAGTGCATTTACAATTACACACTCCCATGCCTTTTAGTTTTTAAAGTTTTAGTATGATTTCATTATGTTGAGACTCTGTGTCTCTGTAACCTCTAAGTCAGCCTTCATTTCCAGAACAAAATCGTTCACTGCAAAAAGTGCAACTTAACCATCAACAAAACTTTCATCATGAAAGATTTTTTTGTGTCCACACTAACTTTAACCTTGCAGCAACCTTAACCTTTTATAGACAAAATAAATATATGAGGTGAATGTAAATTGTAATATAATATATTATTTACTTTTCACCTATTCAGGGTGAGCATAAAACATAACATTACTGCACATATATGCATACACCAGTCACAATTTCACAGGGTGCATGTATACGTGTCACACAGCAATATAAAACATAAAAAAAACTTTAAAACACTGTCGTTTTTAGTTGAAAAAAAAACAAAACAAACCCACTAACTACCGTGCATGACAAGTTGAAATCTGAACACTGAAATTACGGACATTCACAATTGAAATTTTTGAAAATTATCTTTACCACAAGTCTGAAAACTAAACAGACATCAGTTACTAGGATTTGGCTGGATATTTATTACAAGTATTAATATCACTAGAAGAAAGTTTAGTTTGTGCGTGATATTAAATTTTAGCAGCCTCACGTATTCTTGATGAGCAGGCTTTACCCTGGTTGGGAGTAAGAAATGTTCATATCTTATTTTAAAATGGGAATAGACTCAGTTCCAGGCAACACTATCTTTCTTTTTCTTTAATTTCAAATTTTTCACCTCATAATGTTACCCTTCACAAAAGTACATAATTGTGGGGACTATTTATTATAGCGCGGATGGATTGGCTACGGTGGAGGGTGGCATAATTTTCTATTGATACAGAAGAGCATTCAGCAACCTAAAGGCAGGCATGGTCCATGACGATTGACATAGGCCTATGCATTATAAAATAGCCATATTATATCGGGAATCTGGAGATGGGACGGGCCGAGTCTGAATATAAAATAGTCATATCGGGACTCGGGAGTCCGAATATAAAACCATTATAAATGGACCCGAGTCCGAATAGACAACCTTTGCAATATATTGTCTCATTTTCTCCTTAGCTGACCATCATCTACACAGTTGTCTGTGTCTAAGATTAAGAACCAATCAGAAACAATCTCTGAAATGACCTTTGCCCCAAACGCCCATGTTGGTTCATTAACCGTCACCCTGCGCAGGGCGGTATGCCGCCCATGTTTTGCCAGCGCTCACGCCGCATGGGCGGCAAAAGTCAGCAAGGTCAAGCTGACCGCGCCAAGCGCAAGCCGTATTTTTACGCATCAGGTCACTGACCTTTTTGAGACGTAACCACCGTGTTATTGTTCACTGTATCTCTTTTAAATCAAAGGCATTGTGACATGGACATGTTAACCAGTGAACCACTGGTCGGAATCACAAAGACTAAGCTTTCAAAGGCTCTCCTCACACTTTCAAAAGATGTAACATCGACATGCGAACTGTTGCTCAACAAATTTGCAATATTATCTCATTTTCTCACAAGCTAACCACCATCTGGAGTTGCCTGTATCTAACAACCAATCAGAAACAAGCTCTGAAATAATCTTTGCCCCAAATGCCCACATTGGTTTATTAGTATATGTCAATCAGGATGAAACCATTTGTGTAGGGCTTGGGAGGGCGTCAGTGTTCCCGATAACGCACGCGCGTGCGTCTGAGACGCACAGACAGGATGACATGACGCAGGGAAAAATCCACACAGAGTTTTACTGACGCACAAATTACAAAATTTGGGGGTGTCTGTGCATCATGAAAGTCCGGCTTTCCGCAGAAGTGCGACTGTGTGATTATCGCGGTGCAGTGTTCTCAGAAACGGCAGATATTTCTCGGAAATGCGTTCATGCGTGCCTCTGACTTAGGCCTAATGCGTTGAGAGTTGCGGCCCTTCCTCTTCTCGCGAAATATGATTAGTTTTTCTGTTTTGAATGTTTTCATGGCGAATTATTCAATATCTGACAATGACTCTCACAATTTACAGCTGAGAGTCATGATGACTCTCACAAAAAAATCCTGTAGGGAACACTGGGGCGTGGCTAGTTATCATGCTTCGTTCTCACGAAAACTGCAGCTGTCAGTTTGGAATCATAAGTCAGATCATTGGTTAGAGACTGACAGACTAAGGTTTTGCTGGTTAATTCATTATCAAGCGTGATAAGGCATAGCAGCAAATGTTTTCATACTGATCAATAAAAACCGAACCACGTGGACAGCGTATGTGGTCATCGTATAGCGGCACGGGTCAGTGACCGCAGATAAGATTCACCGTGAATAAGGTCACTGACCGGGCAGCGGGCTTTATGGGTAGCGCGCAGGGTGAGCGTTAATATTGTGCTAATCTGGATAAAACCATTTGTTTAGTGCTGGGGGGGGTCTCAATAAAATTCCAGTTGTCATGTATTATAAGTCAGATCATTGGTGAGAGACAGGATAAATTTTTTCACTGGTTAATTCATGATAAACCATGATAAGGCATAGCAGCAAATGTTTTCATACCAATCAAATAAAAACCACGTGCACGACGGTAGTGTGTTAACTGTTAACCTTTTCACTGCCTGTAGCCCGTACAACGCAGTGTAGTACGGGCTACAGGCATTGAAGGGGTTAAGTGCGTCCTCGAGGATATATAGGCAAATTTGTACGGGTAAGCAAAATTTCCCTGGCATATCAGTGTATAATATAGCTGACAGTGAAGGGGCTAATCGGCAAGGGTCAGTGCGACCCAGATAAGATTCCTCTGTGTGTGAGTAAGATCACTGATCCAGTCAGCGGGTTTCATGACTGATGAATAGCCCAGGTTGGGGGTTTTAAGCACAGACATATGACTTATTGCCAAATAAGAAGACAGAAATCTCTCACAGAAGTATGCAATTTTGCTCGGTCATGAGTAAAACTAGATGCTTTTAAATGGTTTTTAATTCTTTTTTTTTTCTGTTTTTTTGTTATTCATTCAACAGTGTATGTAGAAAACAAGGTTAACATACGGAGGTTTAAAAAAAAGAATGTTATAAAAATTATTTCCTTCATCTTACTTTGCCTCAAAAGTTGGATAGGAATTTGAACATTCCATTTGCCAAAATTCTTTTTCCCCATTCATCGACAGTCTTTAGAAATGAAACATCATCACTTCCTTGGTCCTTGAGATTTACTGATTTGGAAGTTGTTCATAATTTGTGAGCATAATCTAGCAGTTTTTATGTTTTTAATTTTTATGGAAAGTTGGACAGCAAAAGTGATTCATGAGTAATGTAAATTCATTATGTCCAAACAATCATACAAACATCCGTTGTTGTTTTTTTTTAATGGACTAAAAATGTCATTTTTGATTATTTTTTAAAATTAATTTCAGGTGGCTAAAGCTATTTTTTGTATTCCTAAAGCTTTAATGTAGTGGTCTAGACAGAACATATGTCATTTTTGAGAGATTTTGCCCCCTTTTTTTAAGCCACTGTTTCATACATTAAAAGCAATATCTTTAAAACCGAGAAACTTTAAAAAGTACAAATCTCTAAGATGATAAATCAATCAATTTTCTACAAAATGAGCCTTAAAAAATACCCTTTTTGCATACACATGATGATTAAATAGCTTTGTTCATGTCAGATGGTTGCTCATTTCCCTTATATAAGAATATTGCTATGCTACGTTTTTGTTGCTGGTTGGTGTTGTTTAACGTTACATGGAATGGAGATTTGTCGATAGCAATGACACGAAGGCACCAGATAAAATGTGACAAAGTACTATCATGAAATCCAGTAACAGGATCTCTTAGCAAATAGCAACTTTAAAAATGTGCATACTCCATTTAAATGCACTCTATAGCAAGCTGCAGATGAACGAATAATCAATCACATGTGTTACACTGGCGTCAAGTGAAGTGGATGTGGTGGTGGTATCTGCTGGGTTGACAATCTTTCTTTGATTTAGAATTTTGTTTTCTCTGTGTGGATAGTACATTACTGGCAATTTCTTGCCCAGAGAACTGCTAGATTTTGTTCAAATTACCAGATCTTGTTGCATATATATTGCTTTCAGTATCACCTTATCTGCATTACCATTTTTTTTTTGTAGACCGACATCAGTGGAATTGATCTAATGGGGATAATGTGAAACTTAAAAAAAAAAAATAAATAAATAAAAAAATTTTCATCACTGATCAGGCATTCAGCTGCCAATGTATACATACACATACGCAAGAACAGAAAGAGAGAGAAAGATGAACCGAGCATAAAAAATGAACTAAACTTCCATACAGACAAAAAAGTAATACATGCGAAACAAAATATGACAAATAACTGAAGCAGAATACCTCCCAAATATATTTTCAGTAAATACGGGATATATGTAACTTGTAAGTTATCATAGAGAGAGATGAAATTTTCATTTCACACTGACTAAAAGACTTCATTTAGTGATTTACATGTTAAAATTTTATTTACATTTTTATTTCTGGCTAGCAGCTGTCCCCTTCAGTAAACAGGAATCAATAAAAGCAGTCTGGAGCACACTAGCAAGGATCAGTTCCCCTGCGACATCGATTTTGCAAAAGAGCCTTTTGCAAAATTCCGAAAAAAAAAAAAAGATTGATTTCTAATTTAAAAAAAAAAAAATTCGCTCCAGTGTTACTAGTGTTAGGTTGAACCCATAGTCTCTGACTGATAAGTGCAGATGCCTAATGATTGCTCCATGGCAGACCTCAGTAGGCTGGAGGAACTCTTCCGAAGTAAACATCACAAAACTGAGAAACCCCCCCATCTGCGAATAAGATTAGGAATTCACAGACGTCTAACATTAACAATAAGCACTTCATTATATTTATCACTATCACCCCCCCTCCCCCCAGTGGTCCTCCTATGGCCACCTCCCAATCTCTCAGCAGTACATCATTTTTCCCCGATATGTCGCATGACGTTTTGAATGAAAAATGTCATTGTATGAGAGATTATAATGCTTTATGTGCCACTGTCGTAAATAACTTCATGTACTTCAATTTTTGTTTGCAATATTATTGATCACAAGAACTGAAAAATGTGCTATATTTGTTGCACAACATGTGGAGTGTGAGCCCTTGAATGGAAGTTATGTTGACAAAACCATGGCTTCCCAGTGTCTTATGTGATTAACGGCCAAATAAGCAAGAATTTTTTGTGAAGGTTGGCTGGACTTGAATTTTGATTTAGATCTATCTTGCTCAGATTCAGATGGATAGATTGAGGAAAATGGTGGTAGAGGTGGGTCTATTGTGAAGATAACATTATCATAAAATTCTTCAAACAAAACTTTATACTGGTCTTTACTGTGTTTTCTTTCCTCACCTTAAAATCAAGTGTATGATTTGTGTGATTTGACTGATGAAAAGGAAAGTTATATACATTTTGTTGTCAAACAGTAGGCCTACCCTTTTTTTTATGATTTGGGAAAGTCTGGCCAATGGTGGAAAAAAAATCAGCAGTCAATGAGAAAATAATATGTCTTAAAAATTGAACATTGTTAAATTTGATATTGATATATTATATATGTTGAGTTTTATTTTCTTAAGTATAGATTTTGTTCTTCATTTCTACCTGGGTCATTTATATACAATCTATGGAATTTAAGTTTTTCCCAGGACACATTGTTCTTTATTCGAGTAATGCTTAAAGTATAGATTGTGTGATTGTTGGCTTCTGATCTTTCTGTAGGAAGGACCCAAAGCTTTTGTCGTGGAAGGGGAGGCCTCAGAATCTGAGGAAGAAGAACTAGATTCCAGTGGGCAACCCATACGTAAGGAGCTGCCACCTCGGAGATGTAAGCTGACAGTGCATTTGTAGGCTCACAGTCATAGAGAAATTTATAAAAAATCAGTTTGGTAATACAGTCGACTCCACATAAAGTGAAGCCGCTTTATGTGATCTTTTTGTGTGATGTTTTTCTTTTATCCCTTTCCCAATGCCTCATTTCCAAGGCAAAAAAAACAAAACACTCAGAATGACATCATAGAATCTGTCTTTACTCTGTGCGATCTCCTTTTCAAGACCGATAGAGGCAAAAAATGCTTAGCATCATTTTCTTAATCCGTGTCATGGTCAAATGCACCCCGTCATCTTTCATAATGGCTGTTTTGCTACAGCACGTACCTACCAATCTTCTGTGTCTGCCTCGCCATACTTACACCTGTTATGTCACCTGCCCAGCATGCGCCCGTGGCGCCATGCGCACAACTGGATGTTGTCGTTTTGTCCTTGAGTGTAGGATTTTACCAATTTTATTCTGCTGGCATCACCGATCCCTAGCACTCATGAGAGCTCAAATATGTTGCCATGTGTTATTCATCAGGTGAATCTATAATGCAGTGTAATAGTAAATGATGCATCATATGTCGTAAGATTCACAGGGCCACTAATTTTACTCAGGTCGGGCATTGAGAGCGGAGGTTACGATAGGGAGAAAGAGCAAATGAGTTACCCACATGGAAGTACCGTAACGCATGGCCACAATGTTTTTACTTTTTTTAAAAACTAAGCAATAGGGATTCAATCGTTTTGACGGAATACAGAGCAAAGACAGTCGGTGCCAGCAAGACAACGAAGGTTTCAAATACCACCATGTTCACTCGGTCACCGCAGATGGGCGATATTTAATGAGTTAGTTTAGGCTCAGTGCTACATGATGCCAGTGTGAATCGTGATCAGTGAGGAGGGTTAAGAAGGGAGAGAGACTTGTCTATAATAGGTTTTAGGCATGCATTAACACAGCTTTCTGATTATGACATTGAAATTCCAGATTGGGCTGACCAGACTGCTTATATAAGAATTAATGTGAGCATTATTTTTAAGTTTTATTCAGCTGTCGAAACTGTTTTACATACACCTAAACAGGTCTTACAAAGTCGGGGATCGCATTACACGAGATACCCTCAAGAAGATGAGAGGTCTGGATCCAGCACTACATGTATAGTAGTGTCTCTTTGGGTTTGATGTCTTTATGTTGACTTTCAATTTTCATCTAGATGGATCTAGTAAAGTATCATTGCACGTCTTGGTTATAATGAAATAGAGCATTCTCTTTTAAAATGTTTCATATACCATCACTTTAAATGAATATTTTTTAAACAGTAACCCATCCCACACCCTAGCCCTAATACATGTTAGCCCTACACACAAAAAAATCCCCTTCCCTCGTTTAAAAAAAAAAAAAGCAGTTTACCTCTATGCTTAACATGATTTGATGGATAGTGTGATGTTATTTATTATGTCCCCCAGACATCATGTTAAGCAGTGTCGACTAATACAGTTTGATGGGGTCAAATTTTTTAACTTGAAAAGTAAAATACTAAGAGCGAACTTTTTTTAGATTTTTTTGTTTTGTTTTTGCATCGCAGTCATTATTTTAATTACAATCCTTGTTTTATCTTTTACCTCACATATAAACTGTGCAAAAGCACTTGAAATGCTGTTTTTACAAACACAACATTTAAAGATTGTCAAAGAAAGCAGACAGAATTTTTCTGTTTTGACAAGGAAGAGAGGATCAGAGTATTGTTTAGAGTCACATCTAAATGGCATAATGCCCGGCATCGAGAACCTATTTGTCAGGAATGCTTGAAAATATAGTAATTATGTCGAACATAGCACAACGCAGCTGTCACAAATCCCAGACTGGGAGATGTAATAAGTTATGACAGGACAACAATCACGAACAAACAAGTTTAACACTTAACAGAACAATCCATCAGACTTGTCACGAGTGGAGTGAGTGCAATTAAGGGGATTGCTACAGAGCGGGTGTAGAGTAAGAAGGGCTCACGGTAGACAAGTAAGATAAGCGTGCTGTCGTGAGTAGTGGGGGGGGTCTGAATGAGGCGAAAGCGCTGTATTACTATCACTGCAAGTTAGAAGGTCCTACAGAGCGGACCTGTGAATAAGAGCCCATCGGGCCGACATAAGGGGAGCAGTCGAGAAGACTAGTGAGAGAGTCTTTCCAGTAATGACTGGTATGTAGAACGTTGATTGATTATTATGATTGATGTACTATATTATATTCGTCTATTACCATGATGTAAATAAGTATATGTGAGGAATGTGGGAGTCCTTGATATTGGATATAGCAATGTGCGCCATGAGCGATAGATGAAAGTGAGTTCATGGATTTGTAGCGCGAGTGAGTAGTGTGTACTCCGATGGAGGTGTGTTACCGTAAGATGTGTGGTGAGTGAAAGGTGAACTAGTGTGTGTACGCTTCATGGGTTGTAAGGAGAGGTGGAGTGAAGAGAAATGGTAGGGTATTATACCAATGTAATGTTATTCTTGTAGGTGTCGAGGACGGGCCGCAGAGCCACCTCGATGAGCACAGGGGATAGGCCAACATAGGGCCGGAGGCCACACATAGGCCAGAAGTGAGGCTGTCAGTGCAGGACAGTAGAGGCACATAAAGTCGTGGCAGTCAGGCCACGGACAGGGACGTAGATATGAGCGTGAATGTGATAATGCACTATTGCCATGTTGAGGGGAGAATGTACTATTGAAATGATAATGTCTATTGAAATGATAATGTGTTATTACCCTGCTGAGGTGCTAGGGGAGTGCTAAGGTGTATGACAATAGGAAGGTGATATTGAGAGACTGCGGTGCCAGTGAATTACTAATGTGCTATTAAGACCCTGAGGGGAGAGGCTGAGGCCGAAGTGCCTTTAGGAGTAACTACCGGATTGTGGATCCGAGGGAGAGTGTGTGTGAGAGGAGAATAAGGCCGTTGTACGGCAGTTGATTTCAATAATATAATGTATGTAATTGCGCTATTATTTGTATAATTATGTTTAATAAATGTGTGAATCTGATGGGTTGTTCTGTTAAGTGTTAACTGTTTGTTCGTGATTGTTGTCCTGTCATAACTTATTACATCTCCCAGTCTGGGATTTGTGACACTGGGGGCTCGTCCTGTTTACCTGTGGTCATTCTGACATTGTGTATTCGTTATATCTAGTTGTTTTTCTGTTGTGCTAGGAATTCATGCTGTTGTCTTTGTTCGTGGGATGAATGGAATTTTCATGATATGATTTATGTATATTTATGAATATGTAGTGATGCATGTATTTTGATGAATATGTATTAATGTGTACTTAAATTTCTGCAGAGTGTGTGTGCCAGCCTGAGGAGTCAAGCGGCCAGAGCTCCGATTAAGGGGAGGAGTTAAACTCAAAATTTGAAAGTTAAGTAAAAGTCAAAATTTTTGTGCCCTGGATTGTGGGCTGTTCCTTTAATCTGTCTTTTTCCCTGTTTTTGCTGTTTTTGTTGTCGTTATAGATTATACGGGCGGTGGCGCGGGTTTGCTGTGGTGAGCGTAGTTTGTCCTCTTCGGGAGGTGGGCTAATCTAGGAACCGCGTTCATCACAGTGAACAGTTCTGTAGGGACCTGTATTTTTGTTTAGATTGTGCCGTTCCATCTTCCTCTTTGTTTTAGGAAGACGTTTCTCTTGTCCTTCTCCTCCCTATCTGTAGATATGTTCTTTTTTTTCAGACTCTGTTCTTGTTGTACCGTGTAGTGTAATCGGCGTAGTAGGTTGCATTTTTTTTTCCCATTATAGTTTTTTTTTGTAGAAGCTTTGTCCTAGTCGGGTTCGTTGTCCTTGACGTACTTGTGGTCCTTCTACTGTATTTCTTCATTCTTGTCGTTTCTATTTTCTTTTATAATTAATAGTGCTATGCATTTTATAGATATAGAATTAGTTGTGCTGTAAAGGTAAATTTCTGAATTGTATTTGAGACAACTAGGTATTGTTATATCTGGTGTGATCTCAGGTCTCTGGTCGTATCGTTAGTGATCATACCGACAGGTTGGTCGTCTTATAATAGATACCATAACCATAAATCTGTGAAATGGCGGAACTCCAACAACTAATGAAGTTGGGTAAGGAACTTGGCCTGGAGGGAGAGGAGCTACGCGGCTGGATTAAAGAACAGCAGGCAGAAATGCGCGATGAGCGTGCTAAGGATAGAGAGCGAGAAAAAGAGGCTAAGGCTCAGGAGCAGGAGAGAGAGGCTAAGGATAAGCAAGAGGAAAGAGAGGCTAAGGCTCAGCAGCAGGAAAGAGAGTTTAAGTTAAAGGAGTTAGAGGCTCAGCAACAGGAAAGGGAGTTTAAGCAGCAGGAGATAGGGTTAAAGGAGATAGAGGCGCAAGTAAAGATTGCGGAGTTAGAACTCAAGAAGAATACGCCAGCGGAAACGGCTGAGCGGCAGGTACACAATAAAGGTGGCGTTAGGATTAAGCTCCCTACGTTCGACGACCGGAAGGACGACATAGACGCCTTCCTTTACAGGTTCGAACTGAACGCACAATTGCAATGGGGGGAAAATAAGGAATTATGGGCCACGTACCTGGCGTCTCTGTTGCAGGGGCGAGTGTTAACCTACTTTAAAGAGCTACAGCGCGAAGACGTGCAAGATTACGATAAGCTGAAGGCGTTGCTGCTTCGCCGATTTGCGCGTACCGAGGAATATTTCCGGGAGCAGTTTAGGCGGGCACGTGCAGATACCAGGGAGGACTTTGCTGCCTTCGTCGCGAGACTAACGGAGTATTTCGCGAACTGGGTAGACTTGGCGCATGTGGGCGCGGATTTTGCTAAACTGAAAGACTTAATGATCCGTGACCAGCTGTACGCGTCGTGCCATAAGGATCTGGTGGCTTTCCTGAAAGAGAACGAACCCGCGACGGTGCAGGAGGCGTCTAAGTTGGCGGAAGCATACCGTACGGCACATCCGTCCAAACCAGTCGCCAGGGCGTACGTCCAAGATGCTGGGTACGTCGCCGTTGTCGAAGGGTCGCCGGCAGGACTTAGGGACAGGTCGCGTCAGCGTGGTGCCTATAGCGGGCAAGCCCAGGGGCAGCGTAGGGGCTATCACCAATCACCGGCATATGGATCCGGTAAGTTTGACCGAGCAGGAGGGCTAGGTCGCGGTAATGGCCGGGGGCGATTTGTGACCTTTGCCGATGACCGACGGCATAGGGACTCTAGTTCCGGTCGCGATGGGTCACGGGGACCCAGGTCTAGTGCAGCACAGGGAGCGGAGTGTTGGACTTGCGGACGCGTGGGTCACTTTTCACGCGAGTGTAGGGCCGCGAAGTGTTGGAACTGCGGTAGAGCAGATCACATCAGCGTGAACTGCCCTGCAGGTAGGATAGCGGCGAACGTGGACAGTAGCTCCAGTCCATGTTCCCCAAATAAATTTCATCATGCGGCTGCGTGTGTTACATCGGACAACGGAGGCGGACAGTATTCTAAGTGTCCCAGTTGTGAGAAGTTATTATCTTCCGGTGTTTTACCTTATGGGAGAAAGATCCCCGTTATAAATTCATGTCATACAGGAGGTGGTCTTAGGGTTTATCCGGGGTTTGTTGGGGACGAACCGGTCTCGGTTTTACGAGATACAGGGTCTACCGTTGTGGGAGTGCATAGAGACTGCATTCGGGATTCACAGCTTACAGGTGAGACTGTCCCGTGCATCCAATTTTCGGGGGCCATTGAGAAATTACCCATGGCAAGAATAATGATAGATACACCTTTCCTTAGCGGGGAAGTCGAAGCAGTCGTTGGTTGTTTTCCAGGCGCCCAGCTCATCATTGGGAATGTATCACGGGTAGTTTCCCCTTCCGATGAGAACGTGCAAGCATGGTCGCAATCAAAAGGTATTGACTTTTGCGCCGCGGTCGAAACACGTCGACGGGTGGCTGATAAAGATAAGATTAGACCTTTGGCTACGCCAGCGGTCAACCTAGATATCACGCCAGAGCGCTTGGCGAGATTACAAAGGGAGGACCCATCATTAAACCCATGTTTTGGGGAAGCGCGAACCGAGAAAACGAGGAGATATAAGAACGGGTCGTCCTCCTTTATTGTTCAGGCGGGCATTCTGTTCCGTAAGTATGTAACGGTGTCCTCCATTTTAAAGCAGGTCGTTGTGCCAGCGTTGCTGATCGCAACAGTATTGCATTTGGCACATGATGTCCCATTAGCGGGTCATATGGGGATAGCTAGAACCAAAGAAAGGGTTCTTAAAAATTTTTACTGGCCATCGATCCACAGAGATGTGCAAGTCTATTGTAAGACGTGCAGTGCGTGCCAAAAGACGACGCATAAGGGTCGTACACCCCAGGCTCCTCTTCAAAAGATCCCCACGGTTTCAGAACCGTTTAAAAAGGTTTCGATAGACCTTGTTGATTTAAGAGAAAGAGTATCTTCAGCGCGCACTAGGGCAGAAGAAGCGTCTAGTATCGCTTCAGCAAGAGCAAAGAACTATAAAGATAGAGGGTCCAAACTGAGAATTTTTAAGCCAGGAGACAAGGTCCTATTGTTGTTACCTACGGACCATAATAAGTTATTGATGACATGGAAAGGTCCTTATGTTATTGAGCGAATTGTTTCGAAGGTAGATTACGCTATCCACATTGATGGATCAGTAAAGGTTTTCCATGTTGATATGCTGCAGAGGTTTCATGAGAGACCAGAGTATCTGTATTCTCATACTAGTGTTGAAGGACATACCTAATGTCGTGTCATTCTTTGACGATATAGCATGCCATACGTCGACATGGTCTGATCATATTCAGACACTAACAGTAATTTTTCAACGATTGCGTCATTTTGGGTTAACTGCTAAACCCGCAAAGATGGATTTGGCATGTCCAGAGATAATATTCTTAGGACATATTGTGGGTAGAGGTGTTCAGAGACCTGAAGTAACAAAAATTGACAAGTTAGTAGGGTTGCAAATCCCTAAAACAAAGAAACAAGTCAGAAGCTTAGTGGGAATTTTAAATTATTACAGAAAGTTCATTCCAAATTTTTCCTCCTTGTCATCTTCTCTTACTGACCTTACTAAGAAGGGACAACCCGATAAGGTCCAGTGGACGTCTGAATGTCAGACAGCATTTGATAATTTGGTGACAGCATTATCATCGTCACCCATTCTGATATTACCCGATTTTCGATCTAATTTTATCCTCAGAACGGACGCGTCGGACTCTGGTGTCGGCGCTTGTCTTCTACAGGAGAAGAACGAATGTCTCCATCCTGTATGTTATGTCAGTAGGAAGTTATTGCAGAGAGAAAGAAAGTATTCTGTGATAGAGCGTGAGTGTCTTGCCATTGTCTGGTCCGTCCAGAAACTAGGACGTTATCTCATGGGACGAGAATTTTGTATCCAGACAGACCACAAGCCACTGACATTTTTGTCGAAGAATCGTTCGTCCAGCCCACGCTTGTCTAGATGGGCATTGGCTTTGCAGCCGTATACCTTCGTTATTCAACCAATTCCAGGAACCAGCAATCATATCGCCGACTACCTTAGTCGAGCCTAGGGGAAGATTTCAGGAGCTTATACATCAGAGGACAGGAACATTGACAGGATCTGTGTGAATGAGTCGACTTTAAAATATTGACATTATAAATATGATATGAAGGATGGTTGATAGGTTGATTGGTTTTTGATTCTGTATTAAGTATTGTGATTAGTTAGCTATTCATGATGTGACACATATATGCATATTGCAGACCATATTGATCCCCATATTTTCCCCTGATTTCGGTATTCTATATACTAGGGGAACTGCTAGGTCAGTTTTTTTAGTGTAGGTATTGCTCACGCTCACTCGTTGACAGTCATCTTGATGCGATTTGAAATTAATTGCATTAATTTTTTTGGGGTGGGGGATGATGTCACGAGTGGAGTGAGTGCAATTAAGGGGATTGCTACAGAGCGGGTGTAGAGTAAGAAGGGCTCACGGTAGACAAGTAAGATAAGCGTGCTGTCGTGAGTAGTGGGGGGGTCTGAATGAGGCGAAAGCGCTGTATTACTATCACTGCAAGTTAGAAGGTCCTACAGAGCGGACCTGTGAATAAGAGCCCATCAGGCCGACGTAAGGGGAGCAGTCGAGAAGACTAGTGAGAGAGTCTTTCCAGTAATGACTGGTATGTAGAACGTTGATTGATTATTATGATTGATGTACTATGTTATATTCGTCTATTACCATGATGTAAATAAGTATATGTGAGGAATGTGGAAGTCCTTGATATTGGATATAGCAATGTGCGCCATGAGCGATAGATGAAAGTGAGTTCATGGATTTGTAGCGCGAGTGAGTAGTGTGTACTCCGATGGAGGTGTGTTACCGTAAGATGTGTGGTGAGTGAAAGGTGAACTAGTGTGTGTACGCTTCATGGGTTGTAAGGAGAGGTGGAGTGAAGAGAAATGGTAGGGTATTATACCAATGTAATGTTATTCTTGTAGGTGTCGAGGACGGGCCGCAGAGCCACCTCGATGAGCACAGGGGATAGGCCAACATAGGGCCGGAGGCCACACATAGGCCAGAAGTGAGGCTGTCAGTGCAGGACAGTAGAGGCACATAAAGTCGTGGCAGTCAGGCCACGGACAGGGACGTAGATATGAGCGTGAATGTGATAATGCACTATTGCCATGTTGAGGGGAGAATGTACTATTGAAATGATAATGTCTATTGAAATGATAATGTGTTATTACCCTGCTGAGGTGCTAGGGGAGTGCTAAGGTGTATGACAATAGGAAGGTGATATTGAGAGACTGCGGTGCCAGTGAATTACTAATGTGCTATTAAGACCCTGAGGGGAGAGGCTGAGGCCGAAGTGCCTTTAGGAGTAACTACCGGATTGTGGATCCGAGGAAGAGTGTGTGTGAGAGGAGAATAAGGCCGTTGTACGGCAGTTGATTTCAATAATATAATGTATGTAATTGCGCTATTATTTGTATAATTATGTTTAATAAATGTGTGAATCTGATGGGTTGTTCTGTTAAGTGTTAACTGTTTGTTCGTGATTGTTGTCCTGTCATAACTTATTACATCTCCCAGTCTGGGATTTGTGACAAGACTCACACATTTATTAAACATAATTATACAGATAATAGCGCAATTACATACATTATATTATTGAAATTAACTGCCGTACAACGGCCTTATTCTCACATACACTCTCCCTCGGATCCACAACCCGGTAGTTACTCCTAAAGGCACTTCGGCCTCAGCCTCTTCCCTCAGGGTCTTAATAGCACATTAATAATTCACTGGCACCGCAATCGCTCAACATCACCTTCCTATTGTCATACACCTTAGCATTCCACTCGCATCTCCGCAGGGCAATAACACCTTATCATTTCAATAGCCCCTCGACATGGCACTAGTACAGTATCAGTTCACTAGCCCATCAACATGGCAATAGTACATTATCACATTCACGCTCATATCTACGTCCCTGTCCGTGGCCTGACTGCCACGACTTTATGTGCCTCTACTGTCCTGCACTGACAGCCTCACTTCTGGCCTATGTGTGGCCTCCGGCCCTATGCTGGCCTATCACCGTAGGCGGCGCTCTTTGGCCCGACCTCGGCACCTACAAGAATAACATTACATTGGTATAATACCCTACCATTTCTCTTCACTCCACCTCTCCTTACAACCCATGAAGCGTACACACACTAGTTCACCTTTCACTCACCACACATCTTACGGTAACACACCTCCATCGGAGTACACACTACTCACTCGCGCTACAAATCCATGAACTCACTTTCATCTATCGCTCATGGCGCACATTGCTATATCCAATATCAAGGACTTCCACATTCCTCACATATACTTATTTACATCATGGTAATAGACGAATATAATATAATACATCAATCATAATTATCAATCAACGTTCTACCTACCAGTCATCACTGGAAAAACTCTCTCACTGGTCTCTCGACTGCTCCCCTTATGTCCGCCCGCTGGGCTCTTACTAGCGTCCGTTCAGTAGGACCTTCTAACTTGCAGTGATAGTAATACAGCGCTTTCGCCTCATTCAGACCCCCCACCACTCACAACATGCACGCGTAACTTACTTGTCTACGTGCGTTAATTTTACTCTCCTCCTTTCCCGTCTTTCCCTACCTGTCTGCCGTGAGCCCTTCTTACTCTACACCCGCTCTGTAGCAATCCCCTTAATTGCACTCACTCCACTCGTGACAGCAGCATACTAGGAAGGACTACCCAGCAGTTTTGTTGGCACTTCATGAAATAGAGTGTTTGGCAATAGTGGATCATTGTCATGAGTAATCATTGTTGATGACACTGGTTGCAAATTTTCATTGCAGATCATAGATGATTGCAACTTTTTGTTTATGTCCACTGATTGCATGAAACTATGAGTTTAGTTACATGATATGTTTATTTTTTTGTGTTTCAGTCAGTGCTCAGTCTAACTCATTAGATTCTATAGATGAAATCACTGGAGTCCCAACATTGTCATCAAAGCAGATTGGAAGGCCAAAATATGACACGTATGTAAACTTGCTTTCATGAATATACTCAGACCTCAATGAGAATCTATAGCATCAGGAATTTGAAAGATGGTGGAATTTATTTATGCAGAATCACAAAAGAAAGGATGAGCATGTTAACCCTCGTCCCACATTGAGTGAACTCGTCCACATAACGCCCTGTGCGGGGATAGCCAGCAACCAGTCAACCGATCGTTCGCGTGTTGCCGATAACATTGGCGGTCGGGTCAATCGGGTCCTTTTGAACACGTGTATCGTGTTTACTTTAGGACACAATAACAACAATAGTGGTGGATAAATCGTAAGTGACCCCTATGACAGTTGGATAAAGTACTTGTGATGACATGCAGTAAGTTCGATTGTTAAATAGGCCTATAATCAAGAATTTTCTGTATTTACATGCCGTTTAACACACGTTTTGTCCTTTTCCCAAGACCTTGGCGCTTTTTCTTTGTCCCCAAGTCAGGCCATCCAGGTGAGCAAATTATTTTGTAAGCCAGGCGCTTAATTTACTAACCACTTGTATCGTGGCATTGCCTTCTCCCTCCTCTACTATGTAAAGCTTCCACATACTATGATGTTAGTTTCAGCAATAGATTTATTTCCAGCTCATAGAGTACTTACATGTAATGAAAAGTGGTTTAATCAAAGCAACACAATATCTCTCAAATTAACACATCAAATAAAGACAACAACCAACAACAAAGTCGGTCATTTTCTCCCAGTTTTCCCTGATACTGACAGATGCCCTTATGCAGCATGCCCTAGCATTACATCGGAATTCATCATTACAGACAACTAACGGTTTCTCAAATACGCAGATGGCCCATATCCTCTCATTTCACATGTAGATGACAACCAGCTTCAAAGTAAAAGTTTCCCCAAGATTTTCCCCAGTTCGAACTTCAGACCGTCAGTACTGGTACATGAGTATGATGAATAGTTACGAATAGTTGCATCGTAATAAACGTAATCGGACGATACCATTTTGTTAGACATAGTAGGGGTGACAGGATAGATAAACACTCGAAAATAGTGTGGGAAAAAAACGTAACAAAGAACGATAGTCACGGCAACCGAATAAACGAAACACGAGGAGCAGCGTTGCTATACAATATAGTGGCCTCCCGCAGGACCCGATTTGCAGTATGTAGGCCACAATATTGGCCTCACCTGTCTCACATGTTGCGTGAGGAGGCCAATATAGTGGCCTCCTGCAGGACGAGGGTTAAATTTCAAAAATGAAAATGTTGCTGACAATATCAGCTGGAAATAATTTGTAGTGTGGGATCACACTAATGATGATGCTAGTTGGTATGGCTTTTTTAATCCCATTCATTCTTAATCTTATACATTTCTTATTACTTTATACAAAATGATAGTTTGACATAATCTGAATTTGCTACTTCATGAAATACATGTACTTTGTTTATTGGGTCATTGAGAGTACATTAATAATATATAGGGAAAATTCAGTTCGTTACCATCCCGCATTCAGTTGTTCATTTTCATAGACGGAGAGATTTTACATTTTGTGAACCCACTTGTTAAAGATTCATATTACAGATGATCATTGTTTTCTTTTTACCCCCAATTATTGTAATAGTAGGTAGGGAAGTTTGGCAACTAAAAAAAGTAAAATGAAATGCTTGTATTATATTTGCACCCCTCGAAAAAAAAAAAATGAGCATAATGTACACCCTGTTGACTTGGAAACTGAGAATTTTCATTGCTGTGACTCAATAAACCATCATTTTCTGGGTGGTCAAAGTTGGACTATAGTGCAATTTGCAAAAGGTAGCGAATTCAAGGTGTTTTTTCACTTTTGAAAATACCATAACTTTGAAAGCCTTCAAGTAGGTAGTCCAAACTGATTTTTACTTTTTATCACAACTCACCAGTTATTGTCTAATCTGATGGAGCTTGCTTTTCTAAGATATTTTTTACCAAATTTGTCATTCTGGCTTAAAGGGTTTCAATATAAGGTAGACAAAATTTCTTCTTCTCTGTTAATTGCACTGGTCACGAAAATTTAACTTTTTTGTTCTCGAGATGAAATGTGTTGATTCCTATAGATTTTGGGCTGCTGAATTCGAAAAGGACCATAAAAAAGCAAAGTTAGCTGGCGATCCTGAGAAATATGAATATTTCAGAACTGTGCATAACCCAATACATGTAGTGATAAGGGACCATCATTTAAAAAAATCATCAAATAAGTAAATTCTCATGTTATATTTGATGGTGTTGAATGTAAATTTAACCATAAAAAAAAGGGCTGAAGAACATGAATTTGTATTTGATGCAGTTCGTACATCTCAGATTCAGGGCCTTTTTTTGCCCTTCTCTTTTACACAATATCTGGAGCATCCCCAAGCACAGTCCTACAACAGTCTGCTAACTTAGACAGTGTCCATTTGCCCTGATAACGTTTTCCATTACAGCGACGTCCAGATGAAACCTTTCCGCGTGTTCATCACTCACTGCCCCACAATTTTCAGGCAAAATGTCCAAATGAGAATGAAGAAAATGTATGATCTTCAGGGACATGTTACTCCCCAATTCATGATAGTTCTCGTGCAGGTTTTTCATCACCTTTGTAATTTTCAGCTCATTTATGTCCAAGAAAATTGTTTGTCACCATTTTGAATGCTTTCCACACCACCTACAGCAAATATGAGGAACCCATCTTTTGTCTAGAACTTCCAACTTGCAGCCTAAATAAAGATGATATGCTTTCTCAATTGTTGGATTTATCTGACATCTTTGCGATTCAGGGGTGAATTCTCCACAGACGTAACACTAATACTAACAGAAATCATTAGGATTATTTAGACAATCATGTAGCATTTTAGTAAGGTAAGACCAGCTTTAACCACAGTCGGGGTACTTGACAATGGAGGTGTCACACACCACTCAAACAATATTTATCCCTCTGAAAAGTAACCGCTTGAGTCAAATACTGAGCGATGCAATTGTAATAGATTGCATCATATTCTTTGCTTAAGGATGATGCCAACTGATGTGGTCCTGTGGTATACTGTATGATGCAGTTGATGCTGTTTATTGCACTATATGCTTTCTATAGCTTATGAGGAAATTGAGAAGTGGGAGCAATCCTGTACCTCAAAAACTTTCGTAATCAGTAACCCAAAATTAGTTGAGATTGGCCGGTTTTGTCTCCGGTACATTTAGGCTGTTGGCCAGTGTTGTTAAAGAAGTCAGTGTTAATCATGACTAAAAAAATTTAGTTGCTTTGTCAAAGAAATTGAACATTGGCTGTAGTATTGCATTTCACAACACTGTGAACATTTGTTTTGTTGTATCATTTTTCAGGGTGTTAAACAGAAAATTATGTAAGTACTTGTATAACAGGCCTTTCCTGCTTATCTGTAAAATTAAAAATATATTTGCAGTTTACTTTTCTGATTAAATGCTCACTATTTCCTCATAAATTTTGGCTTTGATGTACATGTATTCCACCAACCAAAAATGACAGTACCTGTAGACTGCTCTTTACGTTAAATACATGAAGTAATGTATACATGTCTTGTTATCATTGCTGTGAAGATATGTGCAGCATTTAACAGGTTCAGGGTGTTTCAAAGAGAGTGTTCTGTTGATGTTCTTCACAGTTAAATCTGTTGAGAGCAGCTCTCACAACCTCCCTTCCCAGCTGCTTGATAATGGTATGAAAATTAATTATAGAATAACGCACGTTTAAAATGACTGTCAACTCAATCAAATTGGTAATGCAATTCAAATATAAAACCTGTGGATGGTATGGTTGATCCACTGTCCTTTAACCCATTCCCAGGGGAAAGTAATCTGTCACTTTGCAACAATCTGAATGGCATGGTCAGTCAAGCATACTTATCAGCAGCCAAGGAAATCAGCAACTGTGGTCAACAATTGTCTAAATCACATGCAGCAATTCAGGTAATTGATTACACTTCACTGCCACTCCGATGTATCGTCTTCCTTTCACCCAACACAGAAGTAAATTTGTTATCATAAATTTGCTAGTAGTCTTCAGCTCTCAAATCGTATCTTATGTTTAAGCGCTTAAGCCTTTGATTTTTTTCTGTATAAAACTAAGATTGTATTTTGTACCACTCCAGGTTGACCAGTATGATTCATGAGATTTGCGAGTTGTGCAAATTATGGTGACAGTGATAAAAGATGGTTAGACTGTATTGATGCAATTGCCAGGATTACACATTTCTAATATTTTTCCCTTGCAGAACTGAAACTTTTTCTTGGCCACTACAAATATGATCCAACATCATCTAATTAGTTAATTAAGCATTGCTGTTCAAAGCAAGGTGCCGTTATAGCCAAGGTCAAAGGGAAACAACCCATGTAAATATATGTTTGTCCCAATTACTCCCCTTGATTGATGGACTCTCCAGCGTGGACAGTGGGCCTTGGTGTGCATTATTAAGACTAATAACTGCCCCATTCTTCGAATGGTAAAAAACAAAGCTGAGCACTCCAGACCGAAAGGAATCAGCACAAAGGCATTGATGTCGAGACACTTTGGGTCATCCACATAAAATCAGCGATCAATAGATAGATAGGATAGTATTACAGTAGTACACAGTGCACAGTAGTGCGCACCGAGCATTTTTCATGGGCTCATTTGTTCGTAAAAAATGATCTAAATATTTACGCACAGTTTTCTTGGTATGAATGAATGGCACTCACCTCATCTGTATAACACTATACTCGGTATCACTATCAAAGTTTTCTTGGCGTGGCTGGATCGTGAACTCTAGTTTACATTTCCGGTAAGAGGCGAAAATGACGAAATTGACGGAAGTATATTATCACGTCGTGTTCGCAATCATGAATTGATAACTGATAATTATAACTGAATTTCTGGGAAGAGTAAAGAGTTTCGGGAAAAAATGAGCTCGACACGTTCAGGCTTAATAAATTTTACATACATGTGCCAAGTTTCATTTCTCTACGTTGCACAGTAAAAAAGCCTTTGCGGTCGCAAAGTTGGGCCCAAGCTCCATTATTATATGATAAGGTTAAGGTTTTTGGTTGTTGTTTGTTTTTGGTTGTTGTTTGTTTGTTTTGGTTGTTGTTGTTTGTTTTGGTTGTTGTTGTTTGTTTTGGTTGTTGTTTGTTTGTTTGGGTTGTTGTTGTTTGTTTTGGTTGTTGTTGTTTGTTTTGGTTGTTGTTTGTTTTGGTTGTTGTTGTTTGTTTTGGTTGTTGTTTGTTTGTTTTGGTTGTTGTTTGTTTGTTTTGGTTGTTGTTGTTTGTTTTGGTTGTTGTTTGTTTGTTTTGGTTGTTGTTGTTTGTTTTGGTTGTTGTTGTTTGTTTTAGTTGTTGTTTGTTTGTTTTGGTTGTTGTTTGTTTGTTTTGGTTGTTGTTGTTTGTTTTGGTTGTTGTTTGTTTGTTTTGGTTGTTGTTGTTTGTTTTGGTTGTTGTTGTTTGTTTTAGTTGTTGTTTGTTTGTTTTGGTTGTTGTTTGTTTGTTTTGGTTGTTGTTTGTTTTGGTTGGTGTAGTTTGTTTTGGTTGTTGTAGTTTGTTTTGGTTGTTGTTTGTTTGTTTTGGTTGTTGTTTGTTTTGGTTGTTGTTTGTTTGTTTTGGTTGTTGTTGTTTGTTTTGGTTGTTGTTTGTTTGTTTTGGTCGTTGTTTGTTTGTTTTGGTTGTTGTTTGTTTATTTTGGTTGTTGTTGTTTCTATCTATCTAGATAGTTCTCTGCCGTTGTCTCGATTTCGACGAACTGACCTAGTCTTGTCATTAGACTAGATACATCATTAGCAGCGGCTGTCGATGGGTCTTTGCTTTCGCTGGCAACCGGCTCGTGTTTGTGAATCCAGCTTTCCTAAAGCAAGCAGCGATTGTTTCCTCTTTGATCTTGTCCCATGAAATCGCTACTATATTCAGTGCATCCAACAGGGACATGTAGTGAGAATCGATACTGCCTATTGTGTCGAAGGATGCAATGTATTTTCTCAGTACCCTCTTTCTGTACAGGGCCTTAAAATTCTGTATAATAATAATAATAATAATAATAATGTATAGCATTTATATAGCGCATATCCATTTAAAATGCTCTATGCGCTTTACAGAAACAACATGTCAACCACAGAGCAGAATGGAACTGCCTGCGAAGCGCTCAACACACTGCACTGCTTCTTTCTCTCTCCCTGTCTCGCTCACTCTCTCTCTTTATCTCAGAGCAAATTGTAACGCAGCCTGTTAGGCGCAGTTCACAACTCACAACAGTTCACACTCACAGCAGTTCACAACTCACATCAGTTCACAACACACAACTCAAATAATATTTCAATATTTATTAACAACAATATATATTTAATAATGAATAATAAATTTTGTTGCTGCTGGTGGGGAGGGGGGGATGATATGGATAATTTTAATCTATTAATTTCAATTTTCAATTTTGCCCGGGCAGCGGCCTTTCGGCCTGCTCTTTACGATTTCCAACTGCCAAGGTATCTTTAACGTGCGCAACGTGCACACGGGCCCTCCGAATTTTTTCGTCCTTATCCGAGAAGACTAGGTACTCGATCCTACCTTGATCACAAGGCTGCAGTACGCTGGTTGTGTTTGGTGGCAAATATAAACAAGGTTGACTGCCCTAAGATGATCCGATCGAGGGTGAGCACTGCAGTTGTCAATAACTAGCGCCACACTTCTCCTCTGTAACAGAAACTTTCTGTCTAGCTTCCGCACCTACTCCTCAAAAATTGCACTTGTCATCCATGCCTTCTTGTTCCATTTGTAATTCACTGGTAATATGTGAATGTTCTTGAAACATCGAGGTTTTTCAAACTTTCCGATAGCAAGGATCGGCAGTTTTTCGGAGACATCCATATTCGTTCCAAGAAGGATGGAGATACGTTCTTTCGGCAGTTTTAGTCCAGTGTGTCACGAGTGGAGTGAGTGCAATTAAGGGGATTGCTACAAAGCGGGTGTAGAGTAAGAAGGGCTCACGGTGGGCAAGTAAGTTAAGCGTGCTGTTGTGAGTAGTGGGAGGGTCTGAATGAGGCGAAAGCGCTGTATTACTATCACTGCAAGTTAGAAGGTCCTACGGAACGGACCTGTGAATAAGAGCCCATCGGGCAGACATAAGGGGAGCAGTCGAGAAGACTAGTGAGAGAGTCTTTCCAGTGATGACTGGTATATAGAACGTTGATTGATTATTATGATTGATGTACTATATTATATTCGTCTATTACCATGATGTAAATAAGTATATGTGAGGAATGTGGAAGTCCTTGATATTAGATATAGCAATGTGCGCCATGAGCGATAGATGAAAGTGAGTTCATGGATTTGTAGCGCGAGTGAGTAGTGTGTACTCCGATGGAAGTGTATTACCGTAAGATGTGTGGTGAGTGAAAGGTGAACTAGTGTGTGTACGCTTCATGGGTTGTAAGGAGAGGTGGAGTGGATAGAAATGGTAGGGTATTATACCAATGTAATGTCATTCTTGTAGGTGTCGAGGACGGGCCGCAGAGCCACCTCGATGAGCACAGGGGATAGGCCAGCATAGGGCCGGAGGCCACACATAGGCCAGAAGTGAGGCTGTCAGTGCAGGACAGTAGAGGCACATAAAGTCGTGGCAGTCAGGCCACGGACAGGGACGTAGATATGAGCGTGAATGTGATAATGCACTATTGCCATGTTGAGGGGCGAATGAACTAATAATGTACTGGTGAAATGATAATGTCTATTGAGATGATAATGTGTTATTGCCCTGCTGAGGTGCTAGGGGAGTGCTAAGGTGTATGACAATAGGAAGGTGATATTGAGAGACTGCGGTGCCAGTGAATTATTAATGTGCTATTAAGACCCTGAGGGGAGAGGCTGAGGCCGAAGTGCCTTTAGGAGTAACTACCGGATTGTGGATCCGAGGGAGAGTGTGTGTGAGAATAAGGCCGTTGTACGGCAGTTGATTTCGATAATATAATGTATGTAATTGCGCTATTATATGTATAATTATGTTTAATAAATGTGTGAGTCTGATGGATTGTTCTGTTAAGTGTTAACTTGTTTGTTCGTGATTGTTGTCCTGTCATACTTATTACATCTCCCAGTCTGGGATTTGTGACACAGTGCACACTTCATCTTTAGCAGCCTTGAAAATATCCTGAGGGGAATATTCTGTCAGGATTTTCTGCATTTCGTTTTGTTTCCAGTAAACTGATGTTTCAGTCGGCGCCGATGCAGCTTCACCACAAACAAATTTCATGGTTATGCCATGACGAAATTTGAATCTGTCAAGCCATCTGCCGCTCATTTTGAAATCCGTCAAGCCCAGGTTTTTAGCCAGCTCCTCTCCCTTCTCCACGAGCACAGGCCCTGACACTGGCACGTTTTGAGACCTTGCTTAGTTAAACCAAGTGACCAGGGCGCTGTCAAGATCTTCTAATCCTGTTGTTCGCTTCCTTTTTCTGTTGGGCTTGAAGTTTCCTCCTGTCAAGGCTGCCATGATGTTCTCTCTGTCTTTTAAAATTGTATACAGAGTGCCAGAAGAAATTTCGTTGTCCCTGCATATTTGAGTCTTGCTTTTCACGCCCTCGTCCACCTCTTCAATTAACTTTGCCTTCATTTCGAGAGAAAAGCATTTTCTATTCTTTGTTGCCATCATGAAATCGCAGCGCAAATTCTTTATCAAGGAATGAATAGTGATGCGTTCGCTCGAAAGGTTGCGCAGCAAGTGACCACTGTCTTGGTCAGGTTTAGCTACACACGAGGCGCGGACAGAATGACAATCCTTTAGATTTACACACAGTAAACAGCCAATCTTAGGTCCTGCTTACCTGATTGGCTAGATTCGTTCACATAAAGGACTGACCATGCGCGATTAGACTTACTTCATCGTCCACCCACACAAGGCGTGACCATCCCACCACCCTACCCAGTTACAATATCGCGCGCGAATACACACAAAGGACTGACCATGCGTGATTAGTCTTACTTCATCGTCCACCCACGCAAGGCGTGACCGTCACACCACCCTACCCTCCACCCACCCACCCATCCACAGTTACACCATCGCGCGCGAATACACACAAAGGACTGACAGCTGGTCATAACAATACTATCATCCCCCCTCGCGTATTCCCTCTCCGCCCATCTCCCGATAGATCTCTCAGTCGCGCATTATTTTCCTTGATGTATTGTGACTGTCGGGAAGAAAAATGCCGTTGTATCAGAGGCGTGCTTTATTTGCCGCCGTTTTAAGCAAGTTTTTTTTTACTTATGAAAAGAGTATAGGAAATGGGGATTTTACAGAATGCCATTGTAATGCCGTTATACTTGAGGTCTATTTTTAAATTTAAACGTACACATCTATCAAGCTTGGGACTAAAAAGATAAAATTATGTCTGTTGAAAAAAAAAAAAAAAATTACAGTAAGTTGAGTCTCGCACTGTTTGAACCAGTGAATACTGTCAGTAATTCTGCTTTGGTGTAAGGATCGGGTATTGAAAAGTTTGAAGGGGTTAAAGATTCAAAGTTTCTAAAGAGAAAGATTTGGGATTATAGCTGGCAGTGGCATGATAAAGTTACAAATCTGGTGAAATAAATGCTCTCAGTTTAAGCAAAATTAAGTACAACCATACAGCAAGTCCAGAGAACATAAATTATGTCTCTTGTGATTTCAGATGACAGAGCAAATGAAATTTTTGGCATTTTAAGAAGGAGTATCATCTTGCACGTTCAATGTTGTTTATGCACAACCACCGACTGATTCCCATAGCATGAATTTACTTTTTTTTTTTTTTTCCCAGGATGTCTCTCACCATATGAGATTGATGACCAATGACTCTTTCAACCTCCATGATACCATCGACATTATTGCAACTTGCAAACTTCTCCCTACCATAATACTGCCAGATAGGTTCAAACTTGAAGCAACAGCAGCAGCCACATCAATTACCACAGTCACAGAAGCATCTGAAGTTTCTACACAGGTGGTATAATCCTAATATTGTGCTGCAAATGTGTTGCTTTTTTTATCACGCTACATGCATTTCTAGTCATTGCTGAGTTTCAAAAAAAAAAGGCTTGAGATGTTTCCGATTGTGTTTAAAATAAAAAAAAAAAAGTAATAACAACAATTATGTCAGGCTTGGAGATAAAGGGTTAAAAAATGGCATTAAAAATTTTACACAGAAATCAATTTCAGATGCACAGCATCTTTTAATGAAGGATGGCAGAGGGGGAAAACATGCGCACTTTGCATTCCAGACTGCTTAAAATGTGTTTTTGAATTTTCTTGTATACAAGAGTTCCGTCTTTCATTATGCTGATACAGATTTGTCACAGTCATGAGATTGTGTGAGGTGATGCTTGCTACAATTATGTTTTCATATTTTGGTTTTGTTTTTTTAAATCAATGTGAAATTTTATTACATTAAAGAGTGTTCAAGAAATGTCTTTGCTTTACCTTTCAATGCTATTCAAGTAAAGCTGTGACAGATAATTTTACTAGCTGTAGTACAATGAGGTACATATTGTTATGTCAAAACATTTGCAAGTTTTGAGTTTTGCTGCACTTGGAACAAGTATCACTGGTTTAAGTTGATAGTAACTAGTCCAAAATGCCCGCCGCGATGCGAATTTCAGCTAAAATCGACTGTTTGTGTTGTTCTGTGGTCCGTTTGTTCTAGCATTGCTTGTGTAGTGTTTGGTATGAATTAAAAGCACTGAATCTCCTCTTTCTAATAATGTTTGTTTGAATTCAATGCCCCCTTAATTAAACTTTTGGTGAATCAATCAATAACGTCTTCAAATTGCATTTTTCGCGGAACGGACAGCTGAATTTTGGACCCCATCTCTCTTACCGGGGAAGCGCGTTTTCGCCGTCACAGCAAATATTCCACATTTGCCATGGTTAGCTGCAGAATTGAATGCACTGTAGTTTCATATAACTTTCCACGGGTTTCATTTTGTGTAAGTGCCGTAAAAGTTGAGATTTCCGTGAAAAAATCCGTACCTTTTTCTGTAAAAACAATGCGAAAGTTACATCAAAAGAAAGCTTCACTTTCCTTTGCTTCGGTGTGAAAATTCGAAATGTCTCTGTGCTATGGCGCCCGTGCGCGTCGCATCTAAAATCCCTAACCAAATGTAACGCGAGTCGCAGATCAGTGCATGAGGGAGTGAAGTAGGTCTAGATCTAGTACAGATCGAAGGACCGGTTGACCGTTTTAATATAATACGTTCCCCCGGCCATGGATTTGATAAGTTGACTGTCTATACTTTCTACTGACAACAAATTTATGTATCAGAATGCATATTTAGACCATGTAGGTTAATTCTGATTGCATTGTCACGATCGGGCAAGTTTGAGATCCTAACTAAATCCAGATTCGACTGAGGCCAATGTAGGGCTGTCACTTCAAGATCGTCTGTATAATTGCCTTCTCTCAAATTGTTGACATTTAATGAATTTGTATGGCAAATAGATTGCTCAAGTCGATAGAACTCTTCTTTCAGAGCACATGGATGTATTTAGTTTTTGTGTGGGGTCATTAGTTGATATTTTAATGAATTTTTGAAGATTGCAAAATTGTGGGACGTGATGGAAGTTTTATGCTGCTTCAGTGCTTGTTATAATAGATCAAAATGGTTAACGTTTTGCAAATAATTCAAGTTTTAACACATAGAATGAATGTACCATTGAATTCTTAGCACGTACGTGCAATTTTGACAGCTACATGGGTTTGCACTGATTTTATATGATTTTTCGAAGTTCGTCTGAATTTTTGTTTTTATACTACTCATTGTAACTGTCACTTGTAAAATCGGGTTTTTATTCAGTTTAGACATGTGTGTGTACCAGTTATCGCAAATTTTGGATTTTGAGATAAGGGCATATTCTTCTAGAAAATTCAATGCTGAACACGCTGCTTTTAAAATTTTAACAATATTTTAAGTAGTTTTGAAGATATGGCACATTTTCTAAGACAGGGGCCAAAAACAAACTTTTGAGAAAAACAGCTTTAACAGCACACTCCCATGACAGACTTTTTGGATATTGTTGGGGGAGGGTAGTTTTATTATAAAGGCAAATAGGGAAACTACTGAGTTGTGTTCACTGCTCAGCTCTAGCTTTCTATGTAAAATACTGCGCTCTCCTAACAAGATCCAAAAAACTTCCGACTTGGCGGTTTTTAGGGGACCGTGGCATGTTACACGGTAAACTATAGATGAGCAGTGAACACTGCTCAGTATTATCTCTATAATGGCTTTGTCATTAGTCCACGGTCCCCTAGCAACAATCACTTCAGTATTACTTCTTGAAGAGTCACATGTACAAATAATTAATAAAATAATATTTAAACATAAAATATTCCAAAATCCTTTTCATATCCTATTTAGAAATGCTTAAACTTGTGTTTCCTGCTAGAAGTACATTCTCGACTGGGCACGACTTTTTCTACCTTTTCATCCCCTAGCTCAAAAATAGCTGTGCCGACAACTGGTACCTTTCTTCAGGCGCACACACATATTTTCTTGCTCTAAATCAATAGAACTCATCTTTCTGAGCACAGAGATGTATTTGTTTCTTGTGTCAGGTCATTGGTTGATTTTTTATGAATATTTGAAGATTGCAAAAATTTCACTTTTTTTACCTCTGCTGTAAAAATGTGTGAAATGTGATTGTATGACACATTTGATGTTATAAACAACACTTTTGTAATTGCCTGAAGTCCCTGAAAAAAAATTGAAGTTGTTATCTATGTGCATGACTCTGTGTTTACCAAGTTTGAATGATTAGTGATGATAACTTCTAGAGATATGGCGCCATAAACATGCCCTCTCGTCATGTTGCGCAAAATGGTCATTTTCTCAAAATTTCAGAGTGGCATAACTTCTGTAAATACTAAGCTAGAGCCAAAAGTTTGGTATCAAACTTCTTGGAATTAAAAGTTCTACTCATTTAAACAGTGAAAGAATGGATATTTTGACTTTCAAAATCTATTTTGGACTAGCTATTGATAGCTAAGCAAGTTTTTATATACTGTGATACAGTGGAATCTGACTTCTTTTGTCTGTTTGTTTCTCTACACATCAGAAGTTTCTGGTGGCAGTGTCTTTGTAGAGTTATTTCCCAAACTAAACACAACATCCAATTTTCCTAATTTTTTTATGTAGTCTATGTAGATAATTTCCTAAAATTTGATGAGAAAACAATTAGCATCACAGCAAAAAGATGTACATGTATACAAATTTGACAGGCACACAAGGGACAAACATTTTTTTAAACTGACAATGATTTGTATTTTCACCACTGTTAACAACCAGGTACACTCAGTAATAAAAGACATCAATATACTCGAATTCTACACACTTCTCCGGCTATAAAAATACAGTAAACACAAGTAATGCATAGCAATAATCACAAGTCAGGAGAATTGTTAATTTGATGCATCTTTTACGATTGAGATGTAGATTACAAAAAAACACAAAAGTAACATATTACATAGCCTACCTTTCATTTCTTAGCATTCATGCATGTACACATACAATTATTCGTGACGCAGCTTTTCATAATTATTTTGGCCAGTAACTTCTGTCGGAGGCCATTGATTGAAACATGTTTCACTGCATTACAATATTTTCCTGTAATCATTAATGTGAATGACTGAGGTTCTCTTTCTCCTCTCCCACATAGAATGACCTTTCTTATTTCTCCTGATCATCTACTATACATATTATCCAAATCTATGGACATAATAACATACATGTACTGTACACTCCCCAACCATAATGAATGGTCTGAATTAAATCATCCATAGATCATTCTTTCCTATCATTCATCAAGTATATGTCCTTGACTTTCCAACAAAAAATTTAAGGCAATATTAATATTACAACGGCTGCCATTATCAAGTTCTTGGCTTCTGTTCAGTTTGACTCTCACCAGCACTGGGGTCGGTGCCTTTGGTCTCCGCTGCTTCTTTCTGAAGTTCCTCCAGAAAATCTTGGCTCAAACCAAATTTAGCAAGATCTCTGTGTATGTCAGCTAATACCTGAGCCTTGTGCTCAAAGAAAGCTTTCTTTTCTTCTTCAAATTTTGCCTGGAAAGCAAATAAAAATCTAATATAATGTTTGCTTAAACCATACACAAAAACTGTAGCATCAAGACAACTGCACTCTACATGTTCCCACAAAAGACACCAGATTCTGAACAAAAATAGTTTCGGATACATCAATCTCATCAAAAGCAAGATGAGCAAAAACACCACGAAAGAGATCCCTGCTACAGTGTAACTTTGTAAGCCATAATAGCACAAAAATACATGTGTCATGCCACTTACATCATTGATAGAAAACACGAGACCACTAGAAATCTACTGGGTTACCTCTGTCTCTTTAAGCTTATCCTCGTCAGCCAGTTCAGTGACACGAGATCACCCCCCCCCCATTTTGTCTGTATAGTCGTGCATAAATTAGCAAGGCGGGGTTGTTTTACCTCACATCAAAGTCATTGAACTTCACTTGACCGAGTGAATGAAAGAGAATCTTTATATTAAGAACAAAATTATATGGTTTTCTATACGTTCAGAGGCATACTTGAAGGATTACAGGAGGATTGAGGCAGGACAGTTGAAATCTTTTGGATAAATGGAAACCTCTTATTTAACTCTTTCAGTTGAAGCAAGATCCTCTATTTATTATACAGTAGAACCTGCTTAAACACTTTGAAATAAATGGATTGCAAGAAAAATTTCAGTCTGCATATAAAGCTCAACATAGTACCGAAACTGCACTCATAAAAGTAACCTCTGATTTCTTAGATTATATTGACAGTAAGAAGCTGTGTCTTTTGACCCTTTTAGACCTATTTGCAGCTTTTGATACAATCGATCATTCTATCTTACTTACAAGACTTGAGCGCTCTTTTGGTATGTCGGGTACTGCCCTGTTATGGTTCAAGTCGTATTTACAGAACAGAGTTCAGTCAGTGCAAATTAAGAACAGTTTTTCTAAACAAGTTGCATTAGACTATGGAGTTCCACAAGGGTCTGTCCTTGGTCCTGTGCTTTTTACACTCTATACACAGCCCCTTGCAAGTATTTTACAAACTCATGGACTACAATATCACTTTTATTCGGATGATGTTCAGATATATATTGATGGCACCATTCAAGATCTGTCAAATATGACTCTCGCCACTAAACAATGTGTTCAGGAAATTAAAATGTGGATGACAACAAACAAATTGAAATTAAATGAAGACAAATCAGACATAGTTCTATTCCACAACCCACGATTAACAAAAGATCTTGAAAATGTCACCATTGATTTCAATGGCCATGAATTATCATGCAAAGAAGTTGTAAAGAATTTGGGTGTGTTTATTGATCACCATTTGTCAATGGGTTCAGGTGTAGGATCTCTGTCTAAATCCTTAAATTTTCAGTTGAGAAGAATAAGCCTTGTCCGAAAATATCTAAATGAAGAGACCACAAAAACATTAGTTACATCCCTTATCTTGTCTAGACTGGACTACTGCAATTCACTTTTAGCGGGTATTCATACAAAATTTTTGAATCGTCTACAGGTAATCCAAAATAATGCTGCCAGGGTGATAACCAAATCCAAAAAACGAGATCATATCACACCACTCCTGAAAGAATTGCATTGGCTCCCCGTGAAGCAAAGGATAATTTTTAAAATCTGCATCCTGTGTTTCAAATGTCTGAATGACTCGGCTCCTTCTTATTTACAAGATTTGATAAAACTGTATACACCAGGGAGAAGTTTAAGATCCTCCACTGATTCCACCATGCTAGTGACACCTGTGAAATCATACAGATGTTATGGTGAACGATCATTCACATATATTGGCCCCTTAATGTGGAACAAGTTACCTATGGAACTGAGACAAACAAAATCATTAGTAAGTTTCAAAAGGCAGCTAAAGCATTTTTTGTTCCAGCAGGCTTATTTTTCTTGACTTACCCGAGGGGAGAGAGCATGTGATAGAAGGAGTGAGAATGTGATGGGAAGAGAGAGAGAGGGGGGTGGGGAGAGGGAGTGTGGGAGAGAGAGGAATGAGTTTTTATTACTTGTAAAGCGCATTGAGCATTTATTGGAAATGCGCTATATAAATGTAATTTATTATTATTAAACCAGAGGGGGATAATAAGAAATTTCTCTTTATCCGAAAAATTTCTGTGGTCCCGCTGTAATTCTTCTATATATTACTTATTGGTTCACACCTCTTTACATGTACGGAAAATCATGTCACACCTTTTTAACCAAATGATTATTTCACTTGCTCGGTCAGTCGAGGGTGCTGTCTTGAAAGCGCATTGTCTTTGATGTGAAATGAAACAATCCCGGCTTGTTAATTTCAAGCAAGACTTTGCAGGCCTACTTGATGTGGCTGCAGGGGGGGGTGGGGGGGGGGGGGGGGAGGAGCAAGGCTTTGCAGGCCTCCTTGATGTGGCTGCGGGGGAAGGGTGGGAGAGATGATATAGTGTCACTGAACAGGCCAAAGAGTATACCAGACAGAGAGGCACCACTGCTGCCAGTAGAGTTTTGTGTGTTTTATTTTAACCAATCTCCCTCTCACTATTCAGTGGGCCAATAGGAATAAGTTGTGGGTGCCACATCGGCTAAAATATGATCCATTAATAGTGACAGTACTTTTTCAACAGTTCAAATACATTAAATACTTGAGACAGCTGCTGGATCAACACTCACAGTTTTTGGCTGCCCTGTTAGGCACATCACATTCACATACACATGCAGACACAAACATAAAATGGAGTTTCATTATTGGATACAGCACATAGAAGGGGTAATAAAATAAAATTACCAAGGTGCCTTATATTGCTTCTCTCTGTAAGGGACAAAAAATGGTGATTTTAAAACAGTACTCTTTATCCACGCCCGTGCAGATGCGGGGCTCTCTTGTAGAAGAGGGACAGCAGAGAATACATCTGACGTGATACTGCGTGTCGTAAGAGGCGACTAAAGGTGCAAAGGTCCTGGTCTCCCGAGAAGAGCCAGTTGGCGGTGGGCCAACTACCCACCCTGTAAAAATAAACCAGTTACAGAAACACAAGCAAATACTTCAAATCAGTCTTTTATCTTGGGAGAAGGGGGAGCATCTGCACCTGTAGATTCAATGAAGGACAATGGACAAAGCCGAAAGGACGCCACTGGCCCGACTGCTCCTTCATCAAGCAAGTCACTCCGGATTGCGTCGTGGAATGTCCGCTCCATGTATGAAGCAGGAAAGAGTGCCCAGGTTACAATGGAGATGAGGCGATACAGACTGCACATACTTGGAGTTAGCGAGACCCGCTGGATACAGTCCGGACTGAAACAACTTAATACTGGGGAAAAGATTTTGTATTCTGGAAGGGAGGACAAAAAGCATACAGAAGGAGTAGCGATCATCTTGAGCAAGCACGCCCAGAGGTCACTGAGGGGATGGGAACCCTACGGAAGGAGAATTATATTGGCATCATTTACTACTAAGAACAAGAACATCAACATGAACATTGTGCAGATATACGCCCCAACAAATGAAGCAACCGATGAGGACAAGGACGACTTCTACAACCAGCTTCAGGAAATAGTTGACACATTGCCAAGAAAAGATGTGAACATTATAATGGGAGACGCCAATGCCAAGATAGGACAGGACAATACAGGGTATGAGGACATTATGGGGTGCAATGGTTTAGGACAAATGAATGAGAATGGAGAGCGGTTTGCAAGTTTCTGCGCATTTAACAGCTATGTGATTGGAGGTTCAGTATTCCCACACAAGAGGATCCATAAGGCCACTTGGATTTCACCGGATGGAGTAACTGAAAATCAGATTGACCACTTTTGCATCACCCGACGATTCAGACGTTCACTAGAGGATGTCATAGTACAGAGAGGAGCAGATGTTGGATCTGACCATCACATGCTGCTGGCAAGACTCAAACTCCGCCTCAAGAAACAAGGTACCAGAGCAGGAACAAAGAGGAGAAAGTTTCAAGTGAGCCTTCTGGATGGAGACAAGAAGGAAGAGTTCCAGCTGACACTGAGGAATAGATTCAAACCCCTTGTTGACCTCGAAGAGACAGTAGATTTGGAGACTCACTGGGCTAAGGTAAAAGGAGTATTTACATCGACATGTCAGGATGTTATTGGGGAAAAGAAAGTGGAACACAAGGAATGGATCAGTCAAAAATCACTGGACTTGATAAGGATAAGAAGAGACCTAAAAGAACGGGTAAATGCAAGTCGTACAAGAAGCTCAAGAGTTGGTAACCAGGAAGAGTACCGAGCATCAGCTAAAGAGGTCAAAAAATCAATTAAAAAAGACAAAGAGGAGTTCATAGGAATGTTAGCAGAGAAAGCAGAGAAGGCAGCAACAGGAGGACACATGAGGATCCTCTACCAGACTACAAAGACTCTTGCTGGAAAATATGGAAAACCTGAAGTTCCTGTCAAGGATTACAACAGGAAGGCTATTTTTGGAAAGGAAGCTCAGGCAAAAAGATGGATAGAACATTTTAACAGCCTCTTGAACAGACCTCCACCAAGCAACCCACCCGACATTCTACCCGCAAGAAATGATTTGCCGATCAGTTGCGACCCTCCGACTAAAGCAGAGATTAATGATGCCATAAAGCAGTTAAATCGAGGCAAGGCAGCTGGACCAGACCAGATCCCACCAGAGGCGCTGAAGGCAGATGCTGCTGGGGCTGCAGAGGGTCTGCACTCACTATTCTCGAGGATTTGGATCGGAGGCAAGTTTCCAAAGGACTGGAAGGAAGGACACCTCGTGAAGCTCCCAAAAAAAGGGGACCTCAGCAATTGTAGTAACTACAGAGGAATCACACTTCTCTCCATCCCAGGAAAGGTTTTCAATCGGATTATTCTCAAGCGAATACAGAATGCAACAGACCAAAAACTTCGCGAGGAGCAAGCTGGTTTCAGGAGTAATCGATCAACCACCGACCAGATCGCCACGCTGAGAATCATAGTAGAGCAGTCGCTAGAGTGGAACTCCCAACTGATAGTGAACTTCCTTGACTACGAGAAGGCCTTTGATAGCATCGATAGAGAAACACTGTGGAGAATATTGAGACATTATGGAATCCCAGAGAAGATGGTGAATCTTATCAAGAGCATGTACGAGGGGACAAGTTGCAGAGTCGTACATGATGGTGAGCTTACTGACAGCTTTGATATCAAGACTGGTGTTAGGCAGGGTTGTTTGCTGTCCCCATTTCTGTTTATCCTGGTGATTGATTGGCTTATGAAAGAAACCACCAGTGGAGGAAGAAATGGCATACAATGGACCCCATGGACACAGCTGGACGATCTAGATTTTGCAGATGACTTGGCACTATTGTCGCACACACACGACCAGATGCAAGCAAAGACTACAGCTCTAAACAAAATTTCAGAATCTATTGGATTGAGGATACATCCCGCGAAGTCGAAGGTCCTAAAAATTGTTGCACCCCTAAGCGAACAAGTCACAGTAGGAGATCAACCACTGGAAGATGTAGAGTCCTTCTGCTATCTTGGTAGTATCATTGACAATAAGGGAGGAACAGAGGCAGAAGTCAAAGCACGAATTGGAAAGGCACAGGCAGCTTTCACATCCTTAAGCAAGATTTGGAGAACCAAGGATATATCTCTAAAAACAAAGCTGAGGATATTCAACTCGAACGTGAAGTCAGTCCTGTTGTATGGATGTGAGACTTGGAATGCGTCCCAGGCCTGCATAAAGAGAATCCAAGTTTTCATCAACAGATGTTTGAGGAAGCTACTTAAGATCAGATGGACAGACAAGGTCAGCAATGAAATTGTATGGAAAAGAACAAGACAGAACCCAGTCAGAGAGGAAATTGGTAGGAGGCGATGGAGATGGATCGGCCACACTCTCAGGAGGCCAGGAAACAGCATCACGAAGAAGGTATTGGACTGGAATCCCCAGGGCAAGAGATCAAGAGGAAGGCCGCGCGGAACGTGGAGAAGAGCCAGAGAAAATGATGTGCAACGAAGCGAAAAGACTTGGAATAATGTAAAGAGGCTGGCCCATGATAGAGAGGGATGGAAAGTGTTTGTTGGTGGCCTATACCCTGATCCAGGGTGAGAAAGGCAATGATGATGATGATGATGATGACTCTTTATCCAAAGTACAGTTAATGCAAAATATATCTGTCGGTCCCCTAAATTTCGGTTTAAACAGGTTCCACCATATATTCATTACATGAAATCCTGAAAGCACCCAGATTATAACATTTCCTTACCCTCAGGCTTTCAAGTTTCTGTCTCTTTTTAGTCAATGCTTCTTCCTGTGTGGCCACCCTCAAGTTATGTTTCCAACCTTTGAATTCTTCACGATCTCTTGGAATAACATAACGAATTTTCAGCTCTCTCAATAACCATTCAAAACGTTCATGATCCAACTCCCTCAGCTTGGTTAGAAGCCGCCTTCGACGAAATATTCTCTTCAACAGCCAAATCTTATTGTATTTATCCTGGAAAAGTAAATCAAAGCAATTTCAAGTACCCTGTAATACATGTATGCTGTTCCATAAATTTCATGTGGCAAGAAATACGTTAACATTAACACTATCAGGATCTATGATTTTTCCCACTATTCTGCTGTCTGCAGGGCCGCTTCGACGAATGCAGGCTATGCGCAAGCTAGCTTCTGGGTGTCGCCAAGTCTTCTTCGTCTTTGTTAATCACTGATTATGGACGTTCATAAGTCATGAGGTGTAGATCCCTATAAAGATGCTTTTCAGTGAGGGGTGTTGGACTATATTAACGAACGCAAATAGCAAGGTAGAATAGAATGCTGAACTGACTAAATGGACTTGGAGTTCGGCTCGATGTGAAAAGCTTAGGAATTTTAGAATTAATATTCGAATGGTAATCACTGATTATTTGATTATGAGGAATCCTCGCCCCTGATCAGCACTATTTTAGTTTCTGTAAGTTCTCAATATCATAGCAACAAAATGTGACCTAATCACATACATGTAATTCTGTGTTGAAAAAAAAACAGCATTCATGGTCACAGTCTTCTATTAAAATTATTCATCTCAGTCAAATGCCAGTCAGTTTAATTCTACTGATAAGGCAGTAAACAGTATCTAATCTAAAGTATAGGTAGACTGAAGTAATTCTCTGTTTATCTGTCAAGAATGATCAAATTTAAGACCATCATATTTGAGTTTCTTGGGTTGCTGCTAAAGTACAAGATGTCAAACTCCTGCATTTTCATCAACAAGAAACATTTGAAAAAGAAAAGAAAATGTTCACAATCAGAAGTAAGAACAGATTTTAAATACAGTGGAGTCCAAGAAAAGCCACAGGTCCACTCACCTTCCTGTATGAGATGCAATAAGGTATCATTTGTCGTATTCCCAAGGTCAACAATGCAACTGAAAACAGTGGTGGAAAGTTAATGAGATAAGTATCAAACCAAAACTTTTTCAATCAAAATATTGCCTACAACTACAACACAACAAGATTTGGACGCAATTCCAATCTTAGGTTTAGGCAGAGTCAGTCTAGAGGATAATCAAATTCGTAGCACTCGTTCAATTAGTGAATTACAAAGTCATTTTAATTTGTTGATTTTTCTTTTTTAAATGTCAAGTTTCAGTAACAATTTCTATTTCATTCCTCCCATCTTGTGATCTTTCTTTCTTTATCAAATTAGCCATCTAATTTTCTACTCTACTTGTACTCTTAGTTCAGTTCCCTCCTCCAAATTGCAATGTTTTACATGTGGTATGTCATTACCGTACTCTCATTCTTCATCTCTAAACAGTGGACCATCATGTCTAACGACACTGCTAATAACGAGAACTTTGCCTATAGAGAGAACAGTTTAAATCCCTGCTTTTGCTACTATATAAGCTATATATATTAAAATACTTGAATAACGGCAATCGATAATCACAACCTTTGCTATAGCGAGAGAATTAATTCTCAGTGCATATGGCAAATTGTGGGAGCGGCCGCAGTACAGCGTGTAGCGAGTCACACATATAGTGTTCTTTGTCTGTTGCTGCAAGCCCACCTGTCTAGTCACCTCTCACTCAGCCCGACAATGCTTTGTTTCCTTACTGACCACGTGTCATGACAGCACATTGCACTACCACCCACGCCATCAGTAAATTTACATTTGTCCACCTGCCCAGTTATGTCATGCGTAGGCCTAGCAAGCGTTGTCTTCTTGCTGACCATGTGCCGTGACACTGACAGCACTGTACACCACCACCCACGCAATCAATAAATTTATGCCCGCCCACCCGTCCAATCATGTCTTGAGTTGGCCTAGCAAGCGTTGTCTACTTCCACCACCCACGCACTCAATAAATTTATGCCCGCCCACCCGTCCAATCATGTCTTGAGTTGGCCTAGCAAGCGTTGTCTACTTCCACCACCCACGCACTCAATAAATTTATGCCCGCCCACCCGTCCAATCATGTCTTGAGTTGGCCTAGCAAGCGTTGTCTACTTCCACCACCCACGCACTCAATAAATTTATGCCCGCCCACCCGTCCAATCATGTCTTGAGTTGGGCTAGCAAGCGTTGTCTACTTCCACCACCCACGCACTCAAAAAATTTATGCCCGCCCACCCGTCCAATCATGTCTTGAGTTGGGCTAGCAAGCGTTGTCTACTTCCATCACCCACGCACTCAATAAATTTATGCCCGCCCACCCGTCCAATCATGTCTTGCGTAGGCCTAGCAAGCGTTGTCTACTTCCACCACCCACGCACTCAATAAATTTATGCCCGCCCACCCGTCCAATCATGTCTTGAGTTGGGCTAGCAAGCGTTGTCTACTTCCACCACCCACGCACTCAAAAAATTTATGCCCGCCCACCCGTCCAATCATGTCTTGAGTTGGGCTAGCAAGCGTTGTCTACTTCCACCACCCACGCACTCAATAAATTTATGCCCGCCCACCCGTCCAATCATGTCTTGAGTTGGGCTAGCAAGCGTTGTCTACTTCCACCACCCACGCACTCAATAAATTTATGCCCGCCCACCCGTCCAATCATGTCTTGAGTTGGGCTAGCAAGCGTTGTCTACTTCCACCACCCACGCACTCAATAAATTTATGCCCGCCCACCCGTTCAATCATCTTTTAAAATCTTGCTTTACCTAAGAAGCTTTGTTTTTTTACTGACTGCACACCACGCCACCACCCATGCAACCAAAAAATTTACCATATATGGTAATGATTTACGCGGATCAAAGACCGTGCTGCCAGTAATAATTATTGCACATCACAAGCAGTAACAAGAGAGTGCACATGTCTGACGAAGCTACATGGTTGTAGCCTTCATGGCCAGCCCCATAGTTTGCTACAGTGAGTGATGACTCATCACTTTGAACTGGCTGTGCATAGTGTGATCAGTGGGGAGAAAAAGCATACTTATTACTAGGCCTAAGCAAGAGATGCCCAGGTGGGGCCACAACTCGCAAGGCAATTATTACAGGCAGCATGGTCTTTGATCGTAGTTGATCGCCGCGTGGCGTATGCCTTTTGTCTATACCGGGCTTCGTGACCCCATGCTCACACTTCCTATGTCACAAACACGTGGCCAGTCTGTTACTCGTCTGCCTCTATCTTTTGAATCTGACTCTCTCGTAATTTGATCGAAACATGGCTACCGTCAGCCACATAAAGAGGAAAAAAAAGGTACCGAGATAAAGGCCGAGACCTGCCGTCAGTTGGATATTACAGTATATGTGCGTTGACTGACAGGACATGTCAACGAGAGAGGTAACCAATATTTTTCATGGTTACCTCCCTTGTTGAAATGTACTGCACATAGTGGGGTATTTTAATCCCTTGCCTTGCCTTTTGGACGCTTTCCTGGAATAGCAAGACCTCAGGAATGACGAGACATTTTTGGTGGAACATGACCTCTCGTTATAACCAAGTTCCACTGTATATCGTTATAAATTTTAATGAATGAGTGTTCACTGGTAGTACTTGTATTAGTGTTTCGTTACATATACACATACTTTGCTGCTCCATTTCAGAATCAGGGCCAAATAAATCCACAATCCTGTCCCGAATTAGTTCTCTCCTGTGGTGTGCAAACTCTTTCTGGAAAGCAAAAATATATTTTTCATTAAAATGATGATAATTTCTCTCATCACAACTTCTATGGGCACCCCCGATAACAGATTTTATCTGTATCTCCAATTTCTTTTGTGTCTTCACAAGAAATTAATGCATTCTATCTTATATCTCATAATGGCCCTTAAAAAGTTTTCCGGGGCAAATTTACAACGAATATGACATCCCATCTTCCAAGGTGTATAAAAATATTTGATCCATTGACAAGGAAATCTTGCACACATTTATATCATGAGGAGCAATGGAAATACTGACTACATAAACATTGCATTTTTTGAGTATGAAACACTCCTTGTCTATGCTAAATCTTTTCTTCCCTAATTTCCACAGTAATCTAATACCAGCACTAACAACTAACTCACCCCTGATGCAAATTCCAAACTTGACAGTTGTTTCAATACTTCATTTCTGGGAAATAATGGCAAACCACAACACATATTGCACAACTTTAACAGTCACATAGTTCATTTCTTGAAATAAATGATTTTGTATTATACTGTTATGTCAGACTCCCTTATCAATTTAAAAAAAAAATCACTATACTATCTGTTTCATGAAGTTATCGACAGGTTTGGTTATATATATATGCAACATAAGAAAATTATAGGCAAAAAGTCATACATAACAGAGAGCCCTATAGACGATCTTTTTTGCCATCCGCAATTCGAAGTAGCAGTGTTTCCTGATGTAGTATGCTGTTGTTAGTTCTTCCTAATGGATTGTCCTTACACTACAGTGTGTGTGTTTGTGTGTGTGTGTGTATGTGTGAGCAATGTTCTTACTTGTTGGTAATGTTGTGTGAGCAATGTGCGTGTATGTACATTAAAGACTTGTAGGTCTTAGATATTGTATTTGCTGTTGTACTGTTACTGAATGCTGTGACAACAAATTTCCAGGAAACAGGATAATAAAGTCATATCTTATCTTATCTTAAAAACACATAATTTAAATGAAAATGACCTGGCTATTGGAAGATACAGTTGCATTATAAAGGCAGAATTTGCGCCACAACAACATTTCCTCCACTGGAATTCAAACACAACGAAATGCTGTGGTCATAAAATCAATAAGCACTTGTAACCAATGTGTACTAGCACGACATTCTCACCCTTCTAATTGATCCTCCAGTCCTGCATACGAGTAAAGTAAGGTGTTTTTGTCCAACTCTGGAAGGTTGCGCAAATCACCTAAACAAAAAGAAAGAAAAATCTCTTATTATACCTGCCTACACTTGATTTCTGTATCATCAAGACTATGCTGACTCTGAAACTCCGATCTCTAGGAAGCATTAATTTAATTAAAGATCGAGTAATCTTTTCATTTAGATATCAGTGGTATGGTACCATTTGTATCAGATTCCCCATTTACCCCTCCCTCTTGCTCTAAACATTATAGGTAACTACATCACATTTTTTGTGTTCACTAATCAATTATAAGTGCCATAGTGGTTAGAATTAGGCAGTCCTCTATGCAAATGTCAACCTGGGGCCAAAATCTTCAACATATGCTGAAAGTTTCATCCTTTTTCAACAAAAACACCATGCATCATGCACACATTTAACTAAGAATGTAAGATGAGTTCCTACACAGTTCAAGCAAATGATTTAAGATATTGGGTGTACACTGTTCATCCATTCATTAATTTTACAAGAATTGCTTTTCAAATTTCAGAGCATTTTATAGATCCCTGAGTTCTTTCCCTAATTTAGCTCAAGGGTGCAGTGTGTGAGTATTAATTATATGACTACCGTCAAGCTGTTAACTCACCTGCGTGGCGAAAGGGTTTAGACATGTGATTTAGGAGTGAAAGGGTGTGGGTGCGGATCCGAGTATTGTCATGATTTATAATAATTATGCATGTGTTCACTTTCAGATGATTCTAACGCAGAGAAATTGAGATGAGATGGAAGTAAGACGGACAAAATGTCAGTCCGTCACAGAGTCTTCAAGTGATTGTAGTTGGGTGTTGTTTTTTCACAAATTAACGAAATTTATCACAGGTATAGATTACAGATTAACTTTATTTTATGCTTAAGGTGATTCACTTCCTTTCATTCGCAAACATAGACTTGATGGTCAACTGAATGTTCTGAGATGTCAGTAACTGAGTAAGTCTGGAACTACCCAGCTAATAAGCATCTAACACCAACTGTAAAAATGAAAAGAATTTATCTAAAGAAAATACACTAACAGTCAGTGACAAAATTAATGGTTTCACTCACTCAGGAATGAGAATTCTGTATATAACATTCCACCTACCTGAATATTCAAAATGAGTAATTTTAGGGGGCTTTGGTTTTATTTTCCGTCCATAACATCTGGCAGGGATGTTGCAGTTTGACAACACTGGAAAGACAGCAAAAGAACCCTAGGTCACCGCACCATGCAAAAGCATCCCTATGCTACTTAAAAGTTAAATTGATTTTTTTTTTAATCTTCAACACTCCAAAAGTACAATAAAAAGGCAAACACTTCTTGTGCAAGCTTTGTGATCATCTTTGCATCTTTTGTTCGTATTTTGAATACTTCTAACTTTAATCCCATTTGGGAAATTTGCCTTAGTCACTTAGCGTCATTCATCATCATCATTGCCTTTCTCACCCTGGATCAGGGTATAGGCCACCAACAAACACCTTCCATCCCTCTCTATCATGGGCCAGCCTCTTTACATTATTCCAAGTCTTTCCGCTTCGTTGCACATCATTTTCTCTGGCTCTTCTCCACGTTCCGCGCGGCCTTCCTCTTGATCTCTTGCCCTGGGGATTCCAGTCCAATACCTTCTTCGTGATGCTGTTTCCTGGCCTCCTGAGAGTGTGGCCGATCCATCTCCATCGCCTCCTACCAATTTCCTCTCTGACTGGGTTCTGTCTTGTTCTTTTCCATACAATTTCGTTGCTGACCTTGTCTGTCCATCTGATCTTAAGTAGCTTCCTCAAACATCTGTTGATGAAAACTTGGATTCTCTTTATGCAGGCCTGGGACGCATTCCAGGTCTCACATCCATACAACAGGACTGACTTCACGTTCGAGTTGAATATCCTCAGCTTTGTTTTTAGAGATATATCCTTGGTTCTCCAAATCTTGCTTAAGGATGTGAAAGCTGCCTGTGCCTTTCCAATTCGTGCTTTGACTTCTGCCTCTGTTCCTCCCTTATTGTCAATGATACTACCAAGATAGCAGAAGGACTCTACATCTTCCAGTGGTTGATCTCCTACTCTGACTTGTTCGCTTAGGGGTGCAACAATTTTTAGGACCTTCGACTTCGCGGGATGTATCCTCAATCCAATAGATTCTGAAATTTTGTTTAGAGCTGTAGTCTTTGCTTGCATCTGGTCGTGTGTGTGCGACAATAGTGCCAAGTCATCTGCAAAATCTAGATCGTCCAGCTGTGTCCATGGGGTCCATTGTATGCCATTTCTTCCTCCACTGGTGGTTTCTTTCATAAGCCAATCAATCACCAGGATAAACAGAAATGGGGACAGCAAACAACCCTGCCTAACACCAGTCTTGATATCAAAGCTGTCAGTAAGCTCGCCATCGTGTACGACTCTGCAACTTGTCCCGTCGTACATGCTCTTGATAAGATTCACCATCTTCTCTGGGATTCCATAATGTCTCAATATTCTCCACAGTGTTTCTCTATCGATGCTATCAAAGGCCTTCTCGTAGTCAAGGAAGTTCACTATCAGTTGGGAGTTCCACTCTAGCGACTGCTCTACTATGATTCTCAGCGTGGCGATCTGGTCGGTGGTTGATCGATTACTCCTGAAACCAGCTTGCTCCTCGCGAAGTTTTTGGTCTGTTGCATTCTGTATTCGCTTGAGAATAATCCGATTGAAGACCTTTCCTGGGATGGAGAGAAGTGTGATTCCTCTGTAGTTACTACAATTGCTGAGGTCCCCTTTTTTTGGGAGCTTCACGAGGTGTCCTTCCTTCCAGTCCTTTGGAAACTTGCCTCCGATCCAAATCCTCGAGAATAGTGAGTGCAGACCCTCTGCAGCCCCAGCAGCATCTGCCTTCAGCGCCTCTGGTGGGATCTGGTCTGGTCCAGCTGCCTTGCCTCGATTTAACTGCTTTATGGCATCATTAATCTCTGCTTTAGTCGGAGGGTCGCAACTGATCGGTAAATCATTTCTTGCGGGTAGAATGTCGGGTGGGTTGCTTGGTGGAGGTCTGTTCAAGAGGCTGTTAAAATGCTCTATCCATCTTTTTGCCTGAGCTTCCTTTCCAAAAATAGCCTTCCTGTTGTAATCCTTGACAGGAACTTCAGGTTTTCCATATTTTCCAGCAAGAGTCTTTGTAGTCTGGTAGAGGATCCTCATGTGTCCTCCTGTTGCTGCCTTCTCTGCTTTCTCTGCTAACATTCCTATGAACTCCTCTTTGTCTTTTTTAATTGATTTTTTGACCTCTTTAGCTGATGCTCGGTACTCTTCCTGGTTACCAACTCTTGAGCTTCTTGTACGACTTGCATTTACCCGTTCTTTTAGGTCTCTTCTTATCCTTATCAAGTCCAGTGATTTTTGACTGATCCATTCCTTGTGTTCCACTTTCTTTTCCCCAATAACATCCTGACATGTCGATGTAAATACTCCTTTTACCTTAGCCCAGTGAGTCTCCAAATCTACTGTCTCTTCGAGGTCAACAAGGGGTTTGAATCTATTCCTCAGTGTCAGCTGGAACTCTTCCTTCTTGTCTCCATCCAGAAGGCTCACTTGAAACTTTCTCCTCTTTGTTCCTGCTCTGGTACCTTGTTTCTTGAGGCGGAGTTTGAGTCTTGCCAGCAGCATGTGATGGTCAGATCCAACATCTGCTCCTCTCTGTACTATGACATCCTCTAGTGAGCGTCTGAATCGTCGGGTGATGCAAAAGTGGTCAATCTGATTTTCAGTTACTCCATCCGGTGAAATCCAAGTGGCCTTATGGATCCTCTTGTGTGGGAATACTGAACCTCCAATCACATAGCTGTTAAATGCGCAGAAACTTGCAAACCGCTCTCCATTCTCATTCATTTGTCCTAAACCATTGCACCCCATAATGTCCTCATACCCAGTATTGTCCTGTCCTATCTTGGCATTGGCATCTCCCATTATAATGTTCACATCTTTTCTTGGCAGTGTGTCAACTATTTCCTGAAGCTGGTTGTAGAAATCGTCCTTGTCCTCATCGGTTGCTTCATTTGTTGGGGCGTATATCTGCACAATGTTCATGTTGATGTTCTTGTTCTTAGTAGTAAATGATGCCAATATAATTCTCCTTCCATAGGGTTCCCATCCCCTCAGTGACCTCTGGGCGTGCTTGCTCAAGATGATCGCTACCCCTTCTGTATGCTTTTTGTCCTCCCTTCCAGAATACAAAATCTTTTCCCCAGTATTAAGTTGTTTCAGTCCGGACTGTATCCAGCGGGTCTCGCTAACTCCAAGTATGTGCAGTCTGTATCGCCTCATCTCCATTGTAACCTGGGCACTCTTTCCTGCTTCATACATGGAGCGGACATTCCACGACGCAATCCGGAGTGACTTGCTTGATGAAGGAGCAGTCGGGCCAGTGGCGTCCTTTCGGCTTTGTCCATTGTCCTTCATTGAATCTACAGGTGCAGATGCTCCCCCTTCTCCCAAGATAAAAGACTGATTTGAAGTATTTGCTTGTGTTTCTGTAACTGGTTTATTTTTACAGGGTGGGTAGTTGGCCCACCGCCAACTGGCTCTTCTCGGGAGACCAGGACCTTTGCACCTTTAGTCGCCTCTTACGACACGCAGTATCACGTCAGATGTATTCTCTGCTGTCCCTCTTCTACAAGAGAGCCCCGCATCTGCACGGGCGACTTAGCGTCATTGCAGCCCATTTACAACAGGTGCAGACATGTCGGTTTTGGGGGGGGGGGGGGGGGGGGAAGTTTTAGGGGTGAGTTTTTAAATTTTTTTTTTTAGACCAGCTTACAACTCATTACTGTGTTACACTGTTGACAGAAAAAATGAACTGAAACACTGGGAGACTGAGACATCGGAAGCCCTTTGACAGATTTACAAACAACAGTAAATCAAATGCCTGCTGGTTAAACTTATTGTGATGTGCTTGACCAACAGTAGAGAAAGGGATGGGTTAGAACATCAGGGTGCACATCTTTGAGGTAAATTTAATCACTGTTAGCCTAAACTCATATTCAATCATATATAAATATCACAAATCATGTCTCAAGTTACCATTCTGTCTGCACTTGTTTCATTATTGAAGAGCCTATAATAAGTTGGTCTTTTTGTTTAAATGTCTCTTGAACATCAAATTACTATAAAGCAGTATACACTGAGACAGTTCATTGCTGGACATAATGAAAAACCTACTTGTTCAATGTAGCCAATTCTAGACCTAGCTCTAGATCTAGTAATTATTGTAATGGTGGTTTAGATGGATTAATACTGCCATTATCTGCCAACATTATTGGCGTCATTGGAGAAATAAATCTGCTCAGTATCCGCCAATAATGTTGGCGGATACTAAGCAGGTCTATCCACCGCTAATGGTGGTGAATACTGCCCAGGTTTATCCGCCAACATTATTGGCACATACCAGAGAGTATAGATTTATACATCTAGATCTATACTCTGCAGATACTGCCTGGGCCGTCAACACTATCAGCAGATGGAGCCTGGGCTGGCAAACATTATCGGTAGATACTGCCGGGTTTATCTGCCAACATTATCAGCGGATACTGCCAAGGTTTATCCGCCAACATTATCGGCGGATACTTGGGTTTCATCGGCAACACTATCGGCAGATCTTGGGCCACCAACAGTATCGGCGGATAAAGCCCTGGTTTATCCACAGGTATTGGTGTTGACTAATGAAAACAAACAAACGAAACTGGATTTATTCCCTAATATTGTTGGATTTATAAAAAAAAATACCAAACAGACTGATTACTGGTAGAAAGACTTTTATAAGAAAAGAAGAAAAAAACCTAGATGTGCCCCGATTGACGGGTGAAGGTAGAAAAAAACAAAGGTGGATTTATTTTATTCCGTTATTATTCTTGGATTTAAAAAAAAAAATTTATTCCTAATAAAAAAACTTTTATGCAAAAAAAAAAAAACAACCCTTGCCCTGCTGAGGATCGAACCACAGCCACCTGACTGGTGGGCAAAGAGGCTAACCACTAAGCTACTGAGAACCCTGAGTAATTGTGAGGGAATTCTTACTAAATAAGCATGACTAAACCAAGAAACCCATATCTAGGGATAAGACCTGAACCTTCGTATGTTATCCATTTAATCGATAAAATTTTTTATTTTTAATCTTATTCAGAAAAGCTCAAATTTCAATGTCGTTTTCAACACATGCGCAATACGAACGTTGATCGGGATAAACGGAATTAGGGAGGAAGACAGAGAAAGTAAAGGTTCGAATCACGGGAGATCACTCCGAGCACGTACAGAATTTATGTTGGCCGATAAAAAAAATCCTAGGGGAAATTTTATCCGACAGTATCGGCAGATAAAAACTTGGGAGGACTTCCGAATGCGTTCCATAGCTTTTATAACGTTATTGAATTTTACTCACCATTAAAAAATGCATTATTTGAGACTTTATGACCAATTATCACTTCATATTCATTATTCACAATAACATTTGTAACACACTTGCCAAGAAAAACAGTACAAGAATCCCAGAAAAAAGTCTGAAGTGAGACAAAATCTGCAAACAGGTGCCATTTTGAAACTTGATGGGGAGAGGTCATGGTAACAGAATTTACCAAAAGCGCGACTGGCGAAGGTTTGTTGAAACAAAACTTGATATGGTGTTCAGGAATTTAAACTCACAACACATGGAATGTTCAGATGGACAGTCTGGGGGCATGAGGGTCAAGTCAGTTTGTATCAATGGGTGGTAGTCAGATTGACTAATAAGGTGAAAAGGGGCTGCCGCTGGGGTAGCCATTGGCGATCGACGTACACTCATGTAGGCCCTGTATTAGCTCAGATCATGCAATCTCCCAGCAGCTGAAATCGGATTGTTTTGCAACTAAGCCGATTCATAATTTTTAAAAACTGTGCAAATTAATAAGGTCGGTAACTTTCCCTAATTTAAGTCAAGGGTGCAGTGTGTGAGTATTAGTAAATGACTACCGTCAAGCTGTTAACTCACCTGCGTGGCGAAAGGGTTTAGACATGTGATTTAGGAGTGAAAGGGTGTGGGTGTGGATCCGAGTATGGTCATGATTTATAATAATTATGCATGTGTTCACTTTCAGATGATTCTAACACAGAGAAATCGAGATGAGATGGAAGTAAGATTGAGAGGGGAGAGAGATAGAGAAAGCGAAACATGCCTGATAGCCTACCATGAATTATTTTCTTGTCTTTCTTCAGAAAACCCCCCAAAAATATCTAGCCCCTTTTTTTTTAAACCTCTCAAAATAAACCCTCTTTAGCCTTAGCATGTAACGTGGAAGGACTTCCGAATGCGTTTCATAGCCTGAGTGAAAACAATACATAGCTACCCCGGCGGCTTTCCCTGATAGGCCTATGTTAATCTGACTACTGCCCAGACGAACATCGGCCTACAGCCTCGATGACACAAACTGACTAGACCCTCATGTCGTTACGTATCTGTATCAATGCCTATGCACTTATCGAGCTATGGAACGCGTTCGGAAGTCCTCCCTGTAAGTGTAACGCATTCTATGGAACGCATTCGGAAGTCCTTCCGAGAAGAATATGATCCTACACTTTTGCACTGATTCTTTAACTGTGAGGAAAAAATCTTGCCCCTAGTGCCCTGAGCAGGACTTAACAGACAGGCTCTATTCCACCAAAACCTACCAGAAGACTGGACAGGCCGAGGTGAATTGGTCAGCGCACAACCTGACCCCACTTTCGGCTTCTCTGGGATTGGTCCTTTCAGAAGCAGGCTTCCTGAAATATGATGGTGTAAAAATTTGCAGGCAATGTATTGACATGGCAAGAGCCCACTATCTCTAAAGATTATACCCCTAACTCCAATGACACGATTGAGTATGTCTCTACACAAGGGCGCCGCCATCTTGGTGAACATCTGAACATGGACATTTCTGTTACAACATAGTCGCCATGTTAATTTCCAAACGATACGTCAATTTTTCCCAACTTTACTATATTGAGGGTGTAAGTATTACTTTAAAGTTAAAATGGGATTTGCTAACAGCGAAACAAGTAATGAATTGCTTGGTAGTTTCTGTGTATTTCACCAATGGATAAAATGTTTTCCCATGTTATTTCTTCGGTTCGACACATATTGATATATTTTGATTTTCCGATTCTTAAATAAATACTATGTCCTATTGTGGAACGATACAAAAGATAGTTTCAATTTTGGAGAGGCACACAGGTTTCGGGCTCAAGGTGTGTGCCGGGACCGCTAGGAAGAAGAGACGACTTGAGATAGAAAGTAGACTTTCTAGATCTAGATCAGATAGATCTTCTGATAAATAAGAGTCGAATAATATTCCTTAGAACGCAGACAACGCGCCTGTTCACAGAACAGTCAAGAAAAAGCAAAAACGAAAGTTCATCAGCTCTGTTTAGTGTTTGTGGGGGGGGGGGGGGGGGGAGTGGTGGTTGAGATTTGGAGTTATGTTGAAAGGACCAATTATGCAGCCTGGCTTGATCTTGAAACATGCATTTTATAAGTTTCTTTTCCTTCCCTCAGATCCAGAACTAGCATGACAATTTAACTATAGGTTGGCATTATTGTTATTTGCAGTATTGACCAATAAAGCCTGGGGGGGAGGGGGTGATATTGGCCAGTGCTGGCCAACAAAGCCAAAATTTATTCAGCAGTATTGGTCTTGGGCACAAAAAGCCAGGGTTTATTGGCAAGTAGGCCCAGGCTACCACGCCATTAAAGCCAGAGACATTGGGCACATAAAACCTGGGTTTATTGGCCAGTAGGCTATTGGTAACTGGCCAATATGTAATTTAAAGGCCTTTTTTTTATATTATATATTTTTCATATATTTTCACCTATTTTTTATTTTATGTCATATTAAACTAGATTCCATGATTACTTTACATTTATTAATACAATTAGTACTTAGTAGATCTACTTTCGATCTAGCTGAGGTACCCGATGTTGCCGGGGGCAAAATAGGGAATAATGGTATAACAGCTGTAGGTCAAAAGGTTCCTTCTTTACCATGGTCAGACAAACAAAATTACGTGGTAAATAGACGGTTTCATAGCATGAGTGTCCTTGTCTTATTTAGACTGAGAGACCCCCTGACCAAATGCAGAAATTTGCCATGTGGGAAAGCTTATAGGTATTAAATGGCAAAAAAAAAAAAAAGAATTTTTGTGCTAAAACAGTGGGCGGGATATTTAAGAAAATGTAAAGGAACGAACCCGCCGTTGGCAAGCAAATTGAAAGAAAAAAAAATATTAATGTAACCCCTACAGTCTAAAGAACAGAAGAATCATGTTCTGAATGAAAGAAGTCTCCCAGGATGTTTTCAGTGCATTTGAGGAATAGTTTGGTCCCACAAAAAATTTTTTTCAATTAAATTCATAATTACGTGCAGCCAACATCCGCAAGAATCTCACTGTCTTTAACCAATTAAGGTCAACTTACCAACCTCACCCCATTTCGCATTGTTACCATCCCATGCTAGTTCGTCCCCACCGATTAAATACAATTTAAATGGCACCAGTGCATTTTGTTTAATGTTTGTAATGTATATCCCCTCCCACCCCCAGATCTGAGCATTTAAAAATCGCAAGATCATTTCATTTTTAATAATTTATATTGCAGGTTCTTCCAGATATCAGCTTTATGCGGAGCTGGGTGTCTGATATAAACACATTCAGTTAATGAGCAAAAGTACAACAATACAGGCACTGTGCATGTTGCTAAATAGTAATGCTCCAACCACATATTAAACCAGTCACCAAAGAATTTTTTTCCAAATTGTTTGGTATCATCATTCGCAATAGATCAGTATCGTCAATATCCGTTGGCAAGGTAAAGTCAAAGGACCCAGACAGCAAGTTTAACCAGTATCCCTGTGCCTTAAAAGGAGAGAAGCGAACTGGCTACATTGATTCTGGTCTTAATTGCTTTTCCAGCAACACATACAGAATGTTCTCAGTCAAGGTAAGTTTCATCTGAAACAACAAATAATTATGGTAGATAATAATATTGACAGTGTTTATGGCAGCCAAACTGGCAAATTAAAGAATCTGATGAAGCAGTACCACAGGATGAGCCTGAGTAAAACAACACGGGAGGATTTCCATTTGAGTCACACAATAGGGATATATTACAAGGACACAACTTTAGGTTTATCGGCATACACAGGTACTGCCCCCATGTAACACCCCTCTCCGCCCCCCTGGCAGGTTAGTCCTCTCGATGAGTGCTTTCATGTAGTAAATGTGCAGCTAGGCGGTTAACAACAGAACGTCCACAGAACATGAAACAAGTGCCAGACTAAAGTTGTATAACTCATATATCGTATTCCTTTACCAGGGCTATGATTTCATTGACTTCAGGAAAGCATTCAATACAGAGTGGCATGGTGCACAAGGCTGTTTATCCTTGCATTGTACTAGACTTCAGCTAGCCCTCTACTTAGGTCATTTGATATCCCACTACCCCCCAAACGGTTCAGTGGTTTTATGGACCAGTGGGTGAGATAATTGCTCTAGGCAGCCAACAGGTTTACCTGTCCTATCACAGTCATTTACTGTCTTTTATCCCTTCTTTAACTTGGATTAACTCCATGTGTAAACATCGGCTACATATTGTGTTTCCTATCAAACTGTTTGTGGACAAGCTAACTGTACAACGCTGCTGGTTTAATCAGCTAATAAAGGTAAGTAGTACTCTTATTCATTAACAATTGAAAGTCAGTAAACCAAAGTTGGAATTTAATTTTTTAAACTTTAAATTTAATTTTTACACCTTTCCCCAGTTCATACAGTAACCAAAATTGTACACTAGAAATATTAACTTATGATATGAGTGTTGCCAAAGTATAATTTTGGGAGCCATTGTAGTTTGTGAGTTATGGCCAATTAAGTATAAGAAACCCGTCGCTAGCAATCAGGAAACGATGCCTTAGAGTTGTTAGTATTGTAGATGGGAACATATAAAGCTCACTCTTTAATTGAGGTAAACAGTGTAGCACTAAAAACTGTGTGTTACAATGCCTAGAACCTTTCTTAGCCCATACCAAATATTGACTTTCTCCTTTATAGTTATAGTAGTGGGTGTGGCTTAAATAAAATTTTAATAAGAAATGCTGTACAATATTTTCTTTTTAAATAATGATTCACACTATTTGTGCTCCACAGCAGACAAACTGAAATGGACCATGTAAGAATTGATCACAGCACATACATTTCTCAGTTATGTCGCATATGTGGATTTCGTGCACAGAAAAAAGCGCAAAAAGATTTAAAGAAAAAACCACGGCAGTGTATGCATCACACTAAAAACATTGCAAAACTTTTTCATATTGATGTTTCCAGTGATGGTCCTACATATTCTCCAACATTATGTGACAATTGTTATGCCAGACTAAGGGCTTTTGAACATAAGCCTATCACTGAAGGCATGTTACGAGCAGCACAAGCATGTGCCACTGGAAATAGTCATATATGGTGCGCTTATGATGAAAATGTAACACTAGAGCAGTCCCCCTTATGCTCTCATTATATTTCATTAGGAAAAGGAGGCCGGAAGTCAAAGGTAACAAAACGAAAGCAAAGTGAGGGGACAGAAATAGTGCATGAAGTGCAAGGGTCAACAATTCATGAAGAAAGCGTTGGAGCATCATCGTGTGAAATTGAATTAGGCTCACCATCATCACACAATACGGAATCCGTTCTTACAAATATTACTTCACATGGTACTGACACAAGTTTAGACAGTGAGCCTGTAATGACGTCAACACCAGCTAAAAGATCTCGTAGACATCTTTTATTTGAAACACAGCCTGGGCCATCAACATCAAAATTCGTGGACATTGCAACTTCACCCCTCAAATCAGCTTCTTCAGAAGTATCACTGACAGAAAGCTCTACATCTCCCATCAAAAATGTAGTTCAGACAATAAAGTCTTTTTGTAACAAACACAACAAGAACATGCCATTGACCAAGGACGAAGAAGCTGCAGCACACTTTTTGATAAAGAAAATGTTAGATCAGTCAAAGGAAAAAGATGTTTTGAGAGTGAAAACTAAAGGTCAGCCACTGTTTTTCAAGAGGATACAGAAACCTAGAAAAAGTTCAGACAAAGTAAGTTCACCAGTGAAAAGGAAACGTTCAAAACAGCTTGCTCGAACACGATCTCTACTTGCAGGCCAAGCTATCGAAGCCATTGAGACACAAGAAGAAACTGATTTGAGAAGTGTTTCCACTAAAAGAAGATTCTCAGTATTTCATCAAAATGGAAAGATTCTCAGTATTTCATCAAAATGGAGAAAGAAGCAGAAAATACCAAAAGCTTATGCATTAGCAATGAAATCCAGACTTGGCATTTCGCGTGACAAATTTCGAGACCTGACCAGGATGCTGTGAGCACATCAGGTTTACATAGAAAATGAGCAGTCTCAGCGAAAATTGCAGGAATCTGTTCTACCAAATGACATTATTGTTGAAAAACTGGAATTTATTTTTAAAAATGAAGACAAGAAAGCCTATAAAGCCACTGCACCAGCCATTTTCATTGACAACATAAGCAGTTATATATTTGACCTTTTAGAACAGTATCAGAAGCAAAATTTATTGTCATGGCATGAAAACTGTATTCCTGATGAAGAAGTCTGGATTAAGATCGGAGGAGACCATAGACAAGAAACACTGAAAGCTACACTTACAAATTGCAAACATAGACAAGCCAGATTCCAAATTCCATACATCTATTTTTGCAATGGCAAAAGTTCCAGACAACATACACAATTTGAAGACACTGCTGGGCAGATTCAAAGACCAGATACATAGTTTGCAGCATGATACATGGAATGGGAAACGAATTCGGGTATTTATGTTCGGAGATTATCATTTTCTTGCTGATTTACATGGTATTTCCGGGTCATCTGGTCTCCATCCATGTCTTTGATGTCTTCAGACAAGGAAAGAAATGAAAATTCCAAAAGACAAGGAAAACCCCCCTATAAGAAGAACAGAAGAAAATATGAGAGAGAATTTAAGATGTTTTGTGACAGAAGGACAATCAGATCTTTCAAAAGCAAAATATTTCAATAATGTCATTCGGCCTCCAATATTTGATATCCCCCTTACTCAGACAGCTGTCCCATACTTACATATCACTTTAGGAATAGTTAAGAAACACCATCAGTTACTTGAGGCAGATTGTGATGAAATTGACAAACTTATTGCAGCAGATACAGCCACAACTCAAAATGAAATTCCGTCATCAAAGTTTGGATCATATATGAAGGACCTGCGGAGAATAGAAGAACTTGAGGAAAAAAAGAGACTTCAAGAGACAAAACTGGTATTTTTGGATGAATCTTTACCTTTGCTTCAATACCACAAGAAAGCCAGACAGCTTGAAAAGAAAATCCAAAAGCTTAAACATAGAATTGATGAATCAAAGAATGCAGTCAGACCCTACACACCCAGAAGTGGTCCAGTTTGTGATAATTTAGACAAAGTTTTAAAAGCAAATGAAATAGCCATTCAAGCATACCATGGACGATCATTTACAGGAAACCATAGTAACAAATGTATTCAACCATCCATCACGAAAGCTATCTGCTCCAGCATTCTTGACAAGACATATGAGTGTACAAACAAACAAACAATTATTGATCTGGCTCTTCGTATTCAAACAAAATTTCAGCAACTCAACTTTTTGTACTTCAAAATTCACAGAGCAATTTCTCACAGCAAACCAATCGACAGAAGTCAAGTATCAGATATTCAAGAAATGATTGACACCTATATGAAATTTTACAGGACCTCTGTTAATAATAATATATTCCCCAAACTTCATTTTCTGGAGCATCGCTGCACCGAATGGATTGAGAAATGGGGATTTGGCATGGGGCTACATGGCGAGCAAGGAGGTGAGCTGGTGCATTCATCAGTTAAAAAACTAGAAAATCAAGCAAGAGGCATGAGGTGGCCTGAAGACCAACTGAAAGTAATCATGCTTTCACATCTGTCACATTGATACCCACTGTTGCAAAGAGACAAAGAAAAAGCAAGCTGAAACCAAACTGAGAGTTCTACCTGCTAGCATGTGTTGGAGTGTGTATATAATGTGCGTTGGGGGGAGGGGGGGGGGGGGTTGTTACAATATTGAAATCAACCAGGCTCTGAAGTTACAAACATTGACTACAGTGAGCATTCCACTGTCTTGTGACTTCATTGTGTCAGAATCCCAGAGATATGTAATTATGTTCTCCTTTTTCAAGGATTTATGTGTTCCACTGAGTAAATTGACTCTTTTATCTGATTTACTGGAGGGTCCCTGCAGATTTACACTTTGAAAAGCCTTACAACCTTGGCCATTCTTCTACTATCAATTACCTTTTGGAGTGACTGGAGTTTGATGTCAAACATTTAAGCTCTTGTAACTCCATTGTGCTTGGGGCTCCCAAAGAGATTTTTGTCTCAGATAAAGTGGAACACCCGCTTTCACAATTTATGGAAATTTTGTTAATGTAAAAAGTGGGGAAATGTGTTTAATTAGCCATTGTTTTGAGCATATACACATTACATAGTGTTTTTCATACGCTTCGCAGTTTCACGTGTTTTAGTGGATCAATAAAATTATTAAGGTGTACAAATGCTGGCGCTTAATAGATCTTAAAAATACCTTTAAAATGGTATGTCTTCCATTTCTGAACAATGAAATCTTGAATGAATATACATACTTGAAGTTGAGACAAATTTTCCACAAACCCATTTTTCCCCCTCAGACAGCTGAGCTAAGCGTGCCATCAGGCATCACGCCTCAGTGCACACAACCCAACCGTAGGGCTGGGTATCAAATGACCACTGTAACCAGTCAGCTAAAAATGTACTGGTAAACAGCTGTGTGCACTGGGGGCAGCTATGAAGAAGTACAACAAGGGTCAAAAGATAACTGTATGCCAAGGCCAGCAGCATATTACTTGTCCAAGGCTCAGAGGAGGAGTACCACATCTTGATTGGCGTATGTCAAAGCTGCCTTCTGTCACCCACACTCCTCAACACTTCACTCTTTGCCAATTTGCTGAAATGCCTGAAGGAAACATCCTCAGGGTTTGGCATTGAGATCAGCATGGAAAAACTAAGCTAATGACTGGTTGTGAAAGGCCAGTCACAAGCAAGATCACAGTCAGTGGACAAGAACTTGAGACAGTGAGCCATTTCAGATACCTGGGCTCTATGATCAACGAGGATCTCAAAAGCATAAATATCAGTAGCCATGGCAAAATCTGGCCAATCTGGAGAGATAGAAACATCAGACTCAGGCCAAAGTAAAATGACTGCATGCGCTGATCATGTCCATCTCTCTGTTTGCATATAAGTCCTGAACTTTGACCGCAGGCCTGCGATAGTGGAGATGAGATCAGAAATCAGCATTCCCTACTTAGATCACGTAACAAATTAATGAAGAATTGTGCAACACCATCAGACAAGCAACAGACCTCTACGAAGACATCATAATAGCCAAGAAGAGAAAACTGAAGTGGTATGACCATGTCACAAGAGCAAATGACCTCACAAAAGCTGTCATACATGGCACATGACTAAACCAAATGGAGAGAGTTTGCATGGTCATCAGCACAGTGCCACCATGACCACTCCTGGTCAGGCAACCAATAACCAGTGACAGTGACAGGAGAGACATATAATTGAAAATAAACAAGCCTTTAAAAGATGTCTTTATGTTATTTGCTGAAAACTGCATGTCCACTGCAGAAAAGATGCTGCTCACAGAATGGCAGGTGCACCATATTGACTACGAGCTAATCCTCAAGTACATGTGTATTTCTGCAGCAGATAACAGCAACATAGGATTGCATTGTCTGTTACAGCATGCAGAGAAGCAGCATTCACTTTACACATATGTGAAAAATCTGGCACTTATAAACCTAGGATGATGATAAAGCTAGCAAAGAAGAAGTAGACATTTTAAACACAAGTTAGTAATACTGCTAATATCTATGTGCATTTTACTAAAATAAGCTTTTGCATGTTTACATTTTCACTCATTTGTCAGCAACATAATGTCGAATGTATCACTGTCTTTGTAAACCAGAGACCATGCAATATAGGTGATACTGTGACAGAGGTAGAGACCCCTTCTCTGCTGATTTGCCTGAAAAGATTGGAACTGAATTTAAAGAAAATGCCAGAAGTCATGGCCGCCTATCCCACAGTCTCCTTCAGGCCACATGTGAAAGCTCATAAGTGTCCTGTTTTGGCAAGACTGCAGGTAAACATCTCTTTTCCTTTATCTTTTTTTTATGTGGCCAGTTCCCCCTCCAAAGGCTGTTTTCATAAGGAGCAAGCAGAATGGCCCAATCATGAACAGATGTGCAAAAATATACTTTCCTCAGTATCTTGGTGTGCATACTTGTAAACACTGTGATAATTTAATATTGCCAAACTGCTGAAAGAAGACACCAGAAGAAGAATTATTTTCCACAAAAGACAGTAAGCTAGGAATGTCAGACAATAAAGAAAGGTAGGCTCGACCTTGACAATTGTCCTTACTGAGAGTAACACAAATATACCCACAATTTCATATTATCCACCGCAAAACTGCATTACTTTTAAGGAATTTAGGTGAAAACTGCATAAATCCAAGTGTTGTGGTTGTCTCAGAGTTCTTGGCATAAGTTTTGAAACTGGTTCTTATTTAAATAAGAACTGATAGTAAATTAATTTAACCTACATTTTGACCACCAGACGGTGATGTCCCTTGCTTTACGAGCAACTGTGTTCCCGTTATGAAGTTGATTTCCGGCACAGACAGATATGTTCCCATCTTTTTTTATGGATTTAATTGTATTCAGCTCTCACACAATTTAAAGCTGATGTAGGTTCATGCATAAAAAAAGAAAGGTTGTTTCTATTGTTTAATCCAAAAAACAAGCCTGCCACTTCCTTTTTTATATTTTACCTCTCAGAATCTCTCAGCAGCCTTAAATGATAATCCTTATATTGTATACATTTTGCACACTAACTTCTTGTTGTTATTTTTTTCATGACAGGTGAAATCTGGGGCTGAAGGTGTCTGTTGTCAGACTTTGACAGAAGCAGAGGCTATGGTGGATTGTGGAATAGATGATGTGTTTATTTCCAATCAGGTAAGAGTTTATATGCACACTAAACATACACTAAAGGCTTACAGGAAAAAAAATTTCTTATAAAAAAAATAGTGGCGGAAGTAATTCATCGTGGTGCAATTTTGGCCTTTTTTTTCTGGCTGGCCGCTATAGCCTAAATGACAGTTTAAAAAATTATAAAGTTAACTTTCCTTTAGTTTAAACTAATCCAGCCCAATCGCTTTTGTATAGATTGATTGTGACGATTCAAGTTTCAGGTATTTTTAAATGAAAAGTTGTAAAAATGTAAATTACAGTGATCTTTGTTTTGGCTCCCTGAAGTAAGCCCACCGCGTTGGAAACAATATTAATACACCTTCAATTCGGTGCTCGCTGTTTCCCTACCAGAAGTGAGAGCGTAGTGCTCTTCTGGTGCACATGGGAAGCTTTCTAGGCCAAAAAGGGAGAGAGTGATAGAACGGTGGATTCATAGGTTTATCCCGGATAATGCCAGGTACCTCATCTACTTACTAAAATGAGATAAATGCATGCAGCGGAATTCTCAGAAAATTATGTGTGTAGAAATTGCCTGTTATTCAATTTTGTAGGTATAGGTGGTGTGGTTTATCCCAGCTGTCATTCTTAAGGACTAGAATTTCAATGTACACTCTAAGATTTTCAGTTTCCTCTCTTAAATTGGGATGATTTAGTGGGCACACTTGATTATTTCCTCTATTGATACTAATTGGCCCGTTGACTCGGGGAATACACAGATGTGGTTTTTAAAGTTGAGTTTCGATCACCAATGTGTAAATTGAGATGCAGAATGAAATTTCCTGTCATACTCACATATTTTGGAGGGCTTACTTCCCTTAAAATATGATGCTGATTTATCACATTGTTGTGTCTATGTTACTGACTTCCCCAGCTCCTGAGTTATTTTACGAATGTTACAGAAAAGCAAGATTTACTGGTATAGTTATCTAGGTAACTGAATTGTTTCTGAACTATCTGTTAATTTTGTTATATAATAAGGAATTTGTTTGGAGCTTAGTCTGACTTAGAGTTTTGGTGTTGTGAAGTATGGTGTTGTCTACCAGGTGCTGGGAAAGCAAAAACTCCTGAGATTAGCTGGTCTTGCGAAACATGCCAGGATGTCTGTGTGTGTAGATGAGGAAGGAAATATTGAAGATCTCAGCAAGGCTGCAAGGGAGCTGGGTGTTAACCTTGACCTAGTTGTGGAAGTGAATGTGGGTCAGGACAGGTGGGTACATGAAAAATCCTGATGGATGTGACTTTTTTAAAAATATCAAATCAGAAACTGCTGGAATTTATCTTTAAAGAAGTTGAATAAGAGTCAGTTAAAGTTTTTACAGATGCCATTCACAATCCTTAATGCGAATGCTGATTGAAAGAGTCAGAAAGAAGGAGCCCTTGTCTGATTTCCAACCTTGCAGCATCAGGGACTCTTGTTGTCATATTCAGTTATTACTTTTTTTTTTTTTTTTTTTTTATGCAACAAAAAAATGAGAAATGAGATAAGAAATTTATCAACCCTGGAAGAGAAATCTAAATACCATTTGCACATTTTACATTCAAGGTATAGATGTGTCAGGAGAGGAAGTTGAGTTGTTTAAGAAAAGCACATGAAAATGTCCCATCTACAATGAAGAGTTACCTATCAAAACACTAACACCATGAGCCAAGCTGCCCCACACATGCACACAAAGGTACATACGTGCTTTCTACAGTGTACTTAAACCATACGGTGGAAAACGAATTTACAGGAATTATCTGCATATGCTTGTGTGGAAATATTTTCTGTGTTGTCATACAACAGATGTGGTGTAGAGCCCGGTGAAGATGTGGCCAGGCTCGCAAGGAAAATACAATCTCTTCCCAATGTGTCTTTCAAGGGAGTGCAGTGTTATAATGGGTGAGCACAGATGCCCTCTAACCTACTTGTTTGTGCTATGACAGATATGCTGTTCAGTTGGAAAGTAAAACATTCCTTATTTTGTGATGCTGTAGTTGTAAACTTATAGGGCATAGAAAATATACTTTCCACACCAAAGAATATTAAGCTCATAAACTTCAAATAAAATTGCAGTTTTTACACCAAGAACATTTTTTGTTAAGCGATGGCACGGGATCTGTAATATGTCACAACCGTTCAAGTTGAGAAAATGAAGCATAATGATGGTTTAGGCCCAAAATATTGAATTCTTTTTGTTTTTGCCAGTGTAGTTTACGTGTAGAGTGGACAACGGTTAAGCCGAAATCAGCAGGACCACTGGTTTGTTTTCGGTTTAAACAGAGTTTTGGTTTAGCGATAGGAGGCTTGAAAAATGCCAGTTTCAAGAGAGGCAGCCCAAATCACTATCATAGAAGACAAATAATGTAAGCGCACAGGCTAAACAGACTCAACACATCCTCGCTTGCTCTGTGTTTTTCACTGAGAATGAAGGTGGGTGATTGCTCAGGCCTAGGCACACTCAAAGCATGGATTGCGGGTGAATGTGGACTAACTCTCAGAACAGGGAGACATGCAATACAGAACCACCATCCCGCAGACCTCGTTACCGTTATCGGACATGATGCCATGAAATACGCTGTCCGCGATAACTAGTTTTGTCTCTCTGATGTCACACATTTTACATGAAAGATCAGTCGCGATACACCGAACGTAATGTCTGTTGCTGTCTGATTTCGGACCTGTGAGTTTATGGGCCTCCCTCCCTCTCCCCCTATCCCTGAGTGCTGCCGCTTCCATACATCATGTAGGCCTAACTACCATGCAGAACGAAGTATGCTCTGCTTTTATTTTTTGAAAGGGGGGGGGGGGGGGGAGGGGTGATACAGTAACTTGACTTGATGTATGGCAAATCATAGTGGACTGGCCACTGAATCCAGCAGTCTTCTTTTCGGTTTAGCCATCATAGGGTTATTTCGGTTTAGTGCAAGTTTGTTAACAAAGATAAAGAGGAAAAAAATCGGGGATTCTTATTTTCTTTCGGTTTAGCGCTAGTTTCGGTTTAACCATTCTCCACTCTATTATGTCTGTTGTTATTTTCTGTTGCAGGGATGGTAAATTTTTTGCTCTACCATTCGTTTTGTAGATGATCTGTATTTGAGCTGTTGTGACGTATAATTATAGATTCTGTGCTGTCTTCTCACTTTCCCAATTACAGGATACATGCATTTTGCAGCTAATGTTGTAAATGTGCATTTCCAAGAGCCGTTATCAAAACGGGTTTGTTCAGCTCTAAATAAATTGATATTGTTCCCTTTATATTTGAACTAACTGGCCGACCCGCACAAGATAAATTTTGCAAATCTACCATGTACAAAGTCCAACCGTATAATTTAGATCTAGGCTACATTAAAACAGCATTTGGATTCGATGCAATGACCAGTAGAATTTACTGTCACACCACAATTTCGCATAGAAATATACAGGTGTAATAACATTGATTTTTTTTTTTCTTTTACCACCAATGTGTAAAGAGAGGTCAAGGACAAAATTTCTGATCATCCTTTTTGATTCTACTCAAATAAAATGCATCTCTATTTTTGCGGTTAAAAAGAATCTTTAATAAATAATAGTAAAGACTGTTTTTGTTCAAAATGAATGTGTCCACATAGCTCTTCGTCAAAAATTGATGCATTACACCAAGTTTCATAAGTTTTGATGGCGTAGATGGGAAGTTTTTTTAGCTGCCATCAGGTTCAGCCTCTAGCTCAATTATAGTAAGATACACGTATTAGTGTTGGGGGACCAGAATTATTGTTTGCCAAGTTCTGTGTCTCGGAACTTAGACATTTGCTGGTTTTATGCTGAATAAAGCTAGCAATGCCCTCCTCAAGCATGCACGAGTGGCATTGGTAATAACTGAATAGTGAAAGAAATTATTGGTTGCTATATAAATCTTTGGGCACATGAGCTAACATAGACAGTCAGAACATTGCTTTCTCGGCGCAATCTTGTCACAAAGTTTGTTAATTTGAAATTTTGATAGGTCTTTGGTTATACTTAATCATTTTATGGCCAGCTGACCTTTAAGTGTAAGCTATGACCCACTTGTACTTGATGTGAGAGAAAAGTGGGTAGCTTTTTGAATATTGGTGACTCTTTAATGCTTTCTGGATTTGCCAGGTTGTCTTTTTGATTTTGATGCTGATTCAGTAAAAAGCTAGATTTTGTGATAATGTTGAAGGTTGACCATATTCGCTCAATAAAGTGGCAATAAAAGTATAATGTCACAGAGCATTAAATAATACATATAATATCTTAAAACACATTGTGAAAACCACCCGACAAACTGTTGTCAGATGGAACCAGCATATTCGAGATGCCAGTGAGAGGAAAGCTGCAGTGGATGTGGTTGCTGAGAAGTCAAGAAAGGCTCTAAAGGTTAGTTCCATAGACAAGTCATGCCATGCATCATTTACTTTTTCTGACTTTGAAAATATGGCATGGCCTTTAAAACTTTTTTCGAAGTCTGCTTCATTTGTTGATATTTTCAGTTTTGTTGATATTTTCAGTTTGTTTCCATCATACTCTCATTACAGCCACTGATAAATAATTATTGCTGAAGTACCTGGTGGGTTTCAAGCAAGACCAGGGACAAGATTATAGGACGGAAAAAAAATTGTATTTTGCAAAACCCCGCAGGAAACAAACAGATATGGGAAGGCTGGATATCACCTGAAGACCTTGCCATTGTTAGTCATTTTCTTCAGCTAAATCCAGTTTTCTCCTTTTGCTCTTTTTTCTGCAGAAATGTTAATCATTTAATCAGAAATACATCTACTTAACTTTGTTATTAGTTGACCTTGTCAGTTGTCACTGCGTTATTTGCATGCAGCATGAATCAAATGATCTTTGACAGGCATTGAAGGAAAATGGTATTGAATGCAAGTACATCACTGGTGGAGGTACAGGTACATTCCATTATGAGGCTGCTAGTGGAGTGTTTACTGAGGTCCAACCTGTATCCTTTTATACATCCAGAAGGATAGTGAAGCATGGTGTAGAATACAGCAGATGGAACAAGTATTATGGGGATTTTAACAAAGATGGGCTTATGGATATTTATCAGATTATCAGAAAATTTAAAGGAGTCCACATCAAATCGGATCTACTCTTTAATATTGTCAGATATTTGTGGTTTGAAAAGTGCAATATTTGTTGCAGCTTATTCTTTACTGATGTGTCCAGTGAAGTTAATATCCTCCCCGTCCCAGGCCGGTGGCGCACTGAGTTCAGTCTGTTTTGTTTTGGTTTGTGTATGAGATATGAACTATGGAGTTAAATGAGACCTCATGCACTGGCCAGACTGAAACAAGCCTGTCTCATTAGTTCCAATGTGAAAAACTTGCCTTGAGTCAGCAAGCAGAAAGAGAGACCTGGTACATCGTGTCAGTACAAACGTCTCTCTCAGTGCGTCACCACCCTAGGCAAAAAGCAGCAAGAGAAGAACTGCAGCCACTCAGTGTCATTCTTTCAGCATTGTGTCAGTTATCCTTCAATTGTATTTCCTGAACCTTGATCAGGGTTCATATGTATTCATGGATGTGGACTATGGAAAGAATCTGGATGAGAAAGGCCAGTTTATCTCTGAGTTTGAGCAATCCCTCTATGTTCTCAGCACAGTGCAGAGTGTGGCAGTAAGTACAATCACTTCATTTTAGTGCCATGATTTATTATATAGGGCAGAAATGTTCAAGATACGGCCCACCGAGCAATTTTGGGTGGCCCCTAAGGTTAACTGGAAATTACATGCTGATCAGTGAGCTATATATAATATTACATAAAAAAAAAAATATTGCGCATACATCATCCCCCCCCCCCCCCCCCCCCAACCCAAAAACAAACAATAATTTTTTCTTTCAAAATTTATATGTAAACATCATGTCATTTATAGGAAAACTTTAATATAGGGTGAGAGCGTCTGGCCTTGTGCAGCTTCACATTTTATAGGTTGCCAAGCCTGGTCTATGTGTAACAGGGACGGGGAACACGAGCGGTCTCTCTATAGCTATCTCACACAAACAAACATACAAACAAAACTATCAGGTTTTGAGAGGACAACAATTTTATTAAAAGAAAAAGAAAAGAAACAAATCAAATAACAAAATGCCAATAAACACAAGACAATAAACAAGACAATAAACCACAATACAAAAGACAAGACATTACGATAAACCCAACCGATAGGGGCGCTGAAAAAGAACCAAAAAAAACAGGAATTAACAGCACGCCTCATCAGTTAATCATTACATCATACTAAAACAAGAGAATGCATCAAAAGAAAACATAAAAGTTAATAATAATTATATTCACATTGTAAACTAAATAATATGGGGACGGTCTAGTATGTCTATCAAACAGTAACGTATAATTTACTTTGAGCACTCCAGGGGAGCCAACTCGAGTATAAGATGCAAGCCTACCAAGTAACATGTTTACTTCCCTTGGCTTAACTACAGGCTGACATAGGGCTATCCCACACGTTATAATTCTTATATTATAACAACGGCCATTATTCTAGATCAGGAAAAAAACTTAATTTGATTCCAGACAAGATAACATTAAGCCTTACATGTGTATACGCGCACCCTGTACGCATCAAATCTATCCTAGTTATGGCATGAGCTGGAGTTAAACTAACTATAAAAATACAGTCTGCTGAGTCTACACACTCATACCACAGAACTGCCCGTGCTAGATGGCTCAATAAAAGACAATCCTGTCTACTTACTTAGCCCACCCACGCACAATGTAGTATCCCTTAATTAACAATTACCATCATAATTAGCAGAGGATAGCAATAGCCAACTGGATCTACTCATTAAGTCAAAATTAATTAACTTAGGCCCCATTAGCTAACCCAGCTCAATTCCCCACATGCTAGATTATTAATATTACACAAAACCCTAGTCCATACTGCCACAGGCTTATCTCAACTCAGGGCCAAACTTATCCCTTTCCTATCCTCTGGATATAATACCAAACTCCTTACTCATAAAGTCACAGGAGTATCTCTAGGTGGACCAACCCACATGATAAGTCAACACCTAAGTCTCAACCAACAATAGCAAGTTATAGTCTCCAACTACAAGTGATGTGATAATCATGGCATAAAGCCAAACCCAACTACATGGTACAACTACAAGACTGAACAGTCAAGTCAACCCACTTGTATTACCTCCAACAATACTGATATACCTAAAACGTTCCCATATATTCAGTGAACATAATTATATAATGCAACAAGATAATATCATCATAAGGACATACATATCATAGGTCTACTGGACAAGCAACACCCATAACCCTAATGATTGAGCTAAGTCAATGCATCTGATCTCTTCATTACAACAGAGTCCAATTACATCTGTCAGTGTGTCAAAAGAACAGACAATGAGCACCTACAAAGGATGCCATCAAAATATGACACCTGATGCGTAGACAATGCATCCATACACCTAGCATAGGCCTTTCTCTTCATCCTATCAACAAATATAAGTTCAAGGTCCGACCCTCAAAAGTTTCTAAGTCCGACCTAACCAGTACAAAATTTAGAGGATATGCTAAATCAAATAGGCATTATAATAAACATATAAGAAATTAAGAAATTAAAGTAAATAATCATCATCCTTTAGTATAATTCCGACATTCGATATCCCAAATGCTGTTTAAGTGTGGTAGCTACTGTAAACAGCCAGCCAGGTTTGTTATTGTTGTTTGGGTCAAGCTTCCGTTTCCGGAAGCTATTAGCTAACCAATCCCGGTCTTGATTTGACCCGCTTGACCAGAAGTCATGTGATCACGCCTGCTGGCGTCTGCTGTGACCTACTCACGCACTTGCAAACTCCCGCACATCTCTCTCTCTCCATCTTAACTGGTCTGCTCATTATCATAAAGTTCACAATGAATACGGTATCAATAAAATGTAACGAAAAGGCACACAAGACAAATCTACACATACATCATAGTCACAATGCTGATTCAAAGGCACCTAGAAATAATCATCATCCAACAACAACCTTACAAACCCACAAGAGAACTTAAGTAAAGAAATAACTTGGTTATAATTCTTGCCCGTTACTCTCTCTCTCTCTCTCCTTTAAGAAGGACACTTTGAGCCTGAATGGCACCAACTGCAGATTAAGAATAACGATCTAGATCTGTCTATCTCTGATCCAAGTAGCGGGACTTAGACCACACCCTCCAGTAGTACTACTTGTTAGCACTTCACATAAAATCAGTCTGTCATAAATTACAGTTAAATGTTTCAATTTAATTACATGAACTAATCATGCGTGCTAGCGTTGATAGCATTCTAGAACCTTACACTCTTTCTCTGCAGGATACTGATAGATACTAAGATAGAAACTTAGTAAGATAAACTTTACCATAGATTGTTAGCTGCTAGCCTGATTGCCTAAGCAAGCCGAACAAAAGTTCATCAAACTTCCAAGTATAATCCAATCATTATTATTTCACATCATCTAAATATTATTAAATACCAGAACTAAATTAATGGGCACAACTTACGTGAATTAACCAAATGAATTCACACTTGATAGTCTACATCATCAGAGCTGGCACTTCACCAATCTAGAAATATAAATTATACAACTTCTTTTACTTTTATGTTAGTCTGGGCGGACTGACACGTCCTGCTGTCTTGAAGACTTGGGTGGAACTGACTGACCCACGCTATCATCTAAGCGTCACCCAAAAACGCGCAACCCATTTACTCCTTACAGTTCACTAAGTGCAAATTCTAATAAAACATTAAAACAAATAAAAACATTTTTAAAAGCTACCCTCTTGCTCGTGTATGTTGTAAATACACTATCTTCATAAAATATTACTTAACAAGATAAATACTAAACAAACTTACAATGTAGTGATACATAACAAGATTCTACTTCTGGCACCAAGGATGGTCACTTAAATTGACCAATCCCGGACAATACAGACAACGCTAAGACTATGGTTTAAAATTGGCGCAGTGAGTACATCAGTTGGCAATGTTACTCAACACTGCATGACTCATGTCAAGTGCGCGATAAACAATAAGAGGAGATTATCTATGGTTTCTGTGTGGTTACTGCCCCTCGACCACGTCTAGTGGTCCAGCTGGTCAAAATAACGGGTTTATCTCCCTTTCCCTACAGTGGGCTATGTTCTCAGCCCTGTAATGGTTCACCCCATTACATATGGAACCTTTATGATGAGTGCAGCCACTATTAAATTGGATGACACAAAGGATAGGCAAGATCCATAGGTTTGAAAGTAACCACCACCCAATGACTGCAGGAAAACTCCCAGATTCATGATCTGAGTGTGGCCCAACCCTTTAGTGTTTTAGGATGTCAAGGGCTGAAATACTTATTTGACAGAGGTTTAACTTTTCTGGTGACCTGTAGTCTTGCTCTTTAGAAGAGTGTCAGGTTTTTGTTTTTTGTTTTTTTTTAGATTTTTTCATTGGTTGAGATTGATGCAGCTGATTTTATTTCATGTTAATGACTTGCTTTTTCAAAAAAGTATGCATAAATATTTTGTTTAAGCTTTTTTATATTTTGAGGGAATATAATATATATTTTCAGTGCATTCAGATGAATGACAGTTGTAGGGATTTTGATAAACATTTCAAAAAAGAAAGTATTAAGACTCATTGCAAAATAAGAACAGCCCAAATCTACCTGCCAAAGTACACTTTTTAAACTGCATATAGCTATTTAAATGTGCAAAGCTGAATACTACTCAATGAAGGAAAGTTGTTCGTCACATCGAAGTTGTGTGATATGTCATGTGTACACATTTCTTTCTTTTGTTTCAGTTTATTAGAATTAGTGCCCTTGATTTAACAATGGCCATTGTTTTTGTCAGTGTGCACACGAAAAGTCGGACGCAAACTCATTAATATCGACCATAATGCGCCTTAGCCCACGCCAATACCGATTTTCAGCCTAATTTCTTTATTATTGGTGAAGATGTGACTGTTGGAACAGCCACATGCACTTTTACAGCATGTAATTATCTAAATAGCTCCACGAAATAACAGTGTGCACACACGGACAACAAAAACCCTCGAAAAGAAAATAAACTGATTTAAAGTGAAAAAAAAACGATCTTCGCATTTTTATTGCCCAAAATTGAATAGTAAATTCTTTATCTTTATGAAATGATGTGTTTTAAACCTCTAAGATACCATTATTGGTCACAATTTGACAGTTCATATTAACAGGGTACAAACACAGGTAGATTTGGGCTGTTCTTATTTTGCACTGACTCGCCACGTTCATTCTTTCTTCTTTTCTCGCCTTACTTGTTTGCAACTAACATAGATCATTTATGAAACAGCCTGCATTTCAAGCTGTGAAAACAAGACAAGGTTAACTTTGTCCCTGATTGTTTTGTAATTTATCTTGATTATTTATCTGCTAGCCTGGCAGTAGAGCTGTTCTTGATGCAGGCCTGAAAGCTGTGAGTCTTGACTCAGGTGTACCAAAGGTAAGTCTAGTCTGATTGCAAACACATACAACTCTTTCAGAGGCAACCATGCAAGTGACAAATATCAAGGGAAAACAATCCTAAATTAATTTTAAAACACCAAATGTTTCAGTCAGACCTATATGAACTTCTTCACCACAATGGAATGTTGGATTTTTCAAGTTAATGATGCCTTATTGTTGCACATTGCTTAAGTTGTTATTAGTTTATATTGATGATGCAACACACAATGTAAGTGAATCACCTGCTGAATTTAGTAGATCATTTTTGTTTTTGGTTTTGTTTCTTTAACCTGACCTTATTTTTTTCTTTTTGGTTTGTTATATTTTTCTTACAGATATGTGGCCATGAAGGCTTGACTTTCAACAATGGAGGGGATGAACATGGTATCGTGAAGCCAAGTGGAGATTTGAAAGTAAGCTGCTGTCTTATCAAGTTTTGTTTCAGAACATGCAAAAGATCATTCTCTAACATCTTGATTTGTATTATATTTGACAGTCTGGAAGAAAATGAACACTTCTTATCAGTAACTCCAGCACTTACAGCTTTCAAAATTGACGTGAACATTTCAAATTACTTGAAAGATGATGCAACACCCTTGAAATTTAGTTTAACTAAAGCTCTCATTTTTTAGAAAATGTATTTTTTTTTCTAAAATTTCATCCAAATACAGTGCAATCCTAATATCTTGACATCAGTGGGACTGTCTGATTTGTGTCGGGTAAAGAGAAAGTCGAAATAGATTAGTGGTGGAAGAGAAAAAAAAAAAAGGGGTAGGGAGGCCACACAGCACCATAATGGGAGGTGCCCAATAAATAACGCAGTTATGTCCCTTTTTCTTTTAATTATCGGCATACTGTCACCCATTCCTCTAATATCATTGTTGTGTGGAGCAGTTGCGTGGCAAAGATTTGCCGATATCGGAGAAATGCTGTAACTATCAACTGCAAGTGCTTTACTTTTTTTTTTTTTTTTTTAACCTCGACCTGATTTTTTCTTCAGAAGAAGTGATGATACCGATACACTAACAGTGCGGCAGTTAACCGAGAGATCTAGGTCAAGGCCTAGTATCAACGGCGCACGAATGTTTTGTGGGGGAAAAAAATTACTGTCTGTAGTACTCTGTACCTTTACTGGCATACGCTTATGCAAGGCACTACATAACACACTCGCATTACTGAAGCCAAGGGTCATCCTCTGTGTCCACACACCCCCTCTCCTACCCCTTCCCGCCAGCACTGCAAAAAGAAGTAAAGAGGTCTTATATACGGGGAGTTGCAGGGGCATTTTCAGTAGCACAGTAGTAGATCTAGTGCACTTGTTTTGCCATGATCATATAAGAGGAAAGAATGGAATAACACATCGAGTTACAGGGAAATATTTAGTAGCATTTAAGAAGGAACAAGTTGGGACTTAAAAATTGTCTCGAGTTACCCAGAATGTCGAGAAAAGCCATGTCGAGATAAGTGGATTGGACTGTAGTGAGGTGTTGAGTCATAATTTTTTATTTCCACGAGTTGTGCGATGAAACAGGAGGAGTAGAAGAAGCCCTATTCTTGAGATGTATCCACATGGGGGGGGGGGGGGGGGGGGGGGAGGTTGGTTAATGTTAACATGAATTTAATTATTACTTGTTCTGTGTTTGTGAAATAACATAATATAAATCGAGTTGTTGAGGAAAACGTATATATGTGTAAGCCCAGACATAAGTGGGTCATTCTGCTTGCATCACATAATGACGAATCATCAATTACGCAAACTTGCAGATTATTTTTTTAAGTATATTTTTAAACCACTGTGATTTATCATTCCTTTTCATACGCCAGTTTCAATGTTAATCCATGTATATCGTATTGCATCCTTTTAGAGTCAACTCAGGCTCTTAATTTCATCATGCTCTACTAACTAAATTTTTGTCGTCTCAGATCTGTATTATTATTAGGTCTGAAGTATGTTTGCTTTGGGAGAATTAAATGAATTTCCCTGAAAATACTTCTCTATTCAAGTCAGTCTCTAAAACTTCCATTACTAATGTAAATTCTGAATGCATTCGTCCATGATGTGCCTCTGTCAGTTGTTTTATGAACAGTCATTGTAAAGACAAGCTAACATAGATCTCATCCTAAAAGTAGAGGTTGAACAACACAAGACACTAAGAGTATGCAATTTCTATGTCCCTCTGATAGCTGCAGGTTTATGTAAGGTTGTAGTAGATTATGTAAGGTTGTAGTGGATTTTTTTTAGAATGAGCAGGATAAACATTGATTTCCTGGAAAACTGGGTTGAATTTATTTCAAATTTTGCATAGGCTTATGTTGCACACTAAACCTGAGGGAATAATTTTTTATTTGTTCAACCGTAGCCTGATTTTGAGTTTGCTTTTGTGGGCTTTGTAAAAAATAATAATTAGACCGAATTATTGAAAAGCATTTCTAGGTACTGAAATGCGCGTTCACCTAGAATGGGAAAAAAGACTGGTGATTAAAAGAATGTGCTCCATGTACTAAATTGCACATGTGTTGAATGCGCTGTAGAATTTTAAATACCTGTTGTCAGGCAAAGTCTGGGTTTTATGAGTTCAATAAAAAAATTATTAAAATTATAATTTGTTAGCTTCCCTTTTGTAAAACATGACATACAAGATCTTTAGTGATTTAACCCATTTGCTGCTACGCGGTCGATATATCGGCCCATCACATGTTGCAGGATACTGCAGCAAGGCCAATAATTATATTCGCCCAACATTTCATGCTTAAACTGTACCAAGGCAAATACATCAGTTGACATTATTCTGGCATGTTTTGCACTCTTAATTTTACTTTTATCTGCTGTCTTCTCACCTAATAATCCATTGTTCTGGTAGTCCAAAGGAAGTGAGGGCATTTGGGCTTGGCAGCAAAAGGTTAAATCCCCATGACAGATTTATTCTGATTTTTTTTATAATTTCATTTCAACAGGTTGGAGACCAAGTGTGGCTTGTTCCAGGTCACTGTGATCCCACAGCCAACATGTATGAATGGATTGTGGGACTCAGAGATGGAAAAGTAGAGAGTATTTGGCCAGTCAGTGGCCGTGGACCAGGAATTTAATTAGCCTGTTTAAAAAGAGAGTATTTTATGCAAAAGTGTAACACCTTTGACATGTGAACCCACTTATTTGCAGGTCATTCTTAATTGATAAGCATGTTGGTTTCCATAATTTAGCAATGCACTAACATTCTTAAATGATTGTTTTCATGAAATGAAACCAAATCATCGCTCCGATGACAAAAGGTGCAAACTCAAAAATTTTCAAAAATATGTTTTTTCAGAAATGGGTTGTGTTCCCCATTGTATTTATGCTGTAAAAATATTACAGTGAAAAAGAATTGAAAATATATTTTTTTCTAAAAAAACAAAAGGTGCTAAGCCACCAAGGCGAATATCTTTCGATGATAAAAAGTGCTAAGCTGCCCGCGCGGTCAGCGAGCCCTGCTCCTCCAATGATAATAAATGCTCTGCTTCATCAAGATGGTTTTGGACACCGCACCTATTCCAGGATCTCACGACAAGAGTTCATCCTCGTTTGCACTTACACATGCACTAGAAATTTCTGCTGTCATCTGGCAAAGGAGCATCGTTTCATCAAGAACAAAAATGTGCTTTTTCTGATCCTGAATGGAATACCAGTATGACAAAGTCTAAAGGAAAACAAGGAATCGGCTGGAATAAAACGGCCTCGTGGGAATGGGTTGCCCAATTTGTGTCTTGGAGTTCAAAAGTCCTGCTAAAAGGTTGAAACCTGGATGTGAATGCAAATGTAATGGAACTCTCTGCTAGGCCTTTACAGAAGAGCATAGGCAGAAATGTTTTAAACAAGTGTGGAGCATGTCTTGGGATGAAAAAACAGCATTCATTTTTGGGCTTGGTTGACAAAATTCCCGAAAAGAAAACTTCCACTGTGCACCTCATGACACGAGTTCACATACCTCTATTACATGGAGAAAGATGGTCAGCGGAAAAGAGTGTGCCACAAAATGTTCCTACACACCACTGCTCTTGGCAGAAAATTCATCTCAAATACTTTTGAAAACCACGACAGGTCCCCTCCTAAAACACCTCTCACATGCATGCTATGTCAGAGCAATCGAGGACAAACAGTTTTTGAAGGATGAAACTTGCGAAGCTCCCAAAAGTGCCATCGCACTGTTGCAGGAAGTTTTCAACCAGACTCTATCTTGAGCCATGTTTCAAGAGTTTGGCTGATGTTCATCACCTCTATAATGAAATATGTACTGAAAAGAACAGAAAACCTCTTGGTTACGACATGTTCACTCGGGTGTTTTCGGAAGAAAACTTGTCCATCTTTAAACCTAAGAAGGACCAGTGTGATCTGTGTGGGATACTCAGCTGACAGTATACCTGTCGACCAATGGGAAAGACACGAAGAGTGGAAGGAGGCAGCATGCCAAGAAAAGACAAGAGATAAGGAGCAAGCTGGCAAAAGAGAAGTCTATGTCGCATGCAGGGATCTACAATGTGTTCTACTTGCACCAGCCTTAAAGGCGTCTGCACTGTACTGCAAGACAAAATTGGCAGTGGACAACACATGCACAGTGTATGACCTTGTATCTCGAGAAGTTGACTGCTATCTCTGGTATGAGGGCGAAGGTGGATTGACAGCCAATGAGTTGCTTCGTGCATCATGCACTACATCTCATCAAGGGCGAAGGATTGCAGTTATTTCATTCTTTACAGAGATGGCTGCACTTACCAGAACCAAAACACCATACTCGGTAGTGCACTGAGCGCCTTGGCAAAGAGATTAAATACATGTATCACCATCGAGCAAAAATACCTTGTCAAATGACATACACAGATGGAGGTAGATAGCGCTCATGGTGTGATTGAAAGGGCCCTAAGGAATTCCATCTGACTATGCCGCAATCATGTGCTCAGCTCGTCAAAAGCCAAGAGTTTCCAACGTCCACAAACTTGACCATACTTTTTTCAAGGACTTCGCAAAAGTTGGTGAATACAAGACAATTCGCCCAGGCAGAGCAAGAGGTGATGCCACTGTAACCAACATGCAGGCTTTAAGGTATACCGGTACCCCCAATGCAGTGATTGCCTACACCAAGAGGCTGAAGATTAAAAACACCAAACACAAACACCTCCAAGAGCTCAAAGCTGTCGTGCCTGCTAACTACCATGCCTTCTATGATGCCCTTGACCATGACTAAAGTGCGACTCTTTTGCAGCCAAGCTTTATGAATGACAATATGACTATGTATTCATTATAAGAGAAAGGTAGGAAGGAGGGAAAAAAGTTATGGTCTTATATAATGAAACTTTGCAAATGTCTTGTGTACGCAGGTTGTCTTTGTAAGCTCAGTATTTATGTATATACTTGTAAAACTTATGTTTAAGAAGGAGAGAGAGTGAGTGGGTGGGCGTGTGGGTGAGAGAGAGAGAGAGACTGGCATGCATGTCATCGGTATTAAGAATTCTTTCTTTCATTATAGGCAGTCCAAACTGATGTTTGCTTTTTATCATAACTCACAACTTACTGTCTAATCTGATGGAGCTTGCTTTTCTGAGAATTTGGATACCAAATTTGTTTTTCTGGCTTAAAGGCTTTGGAAGTTGTGGCATTTTCAAAAGTGAAAAACACCTCAATTTTGCTGCCTTTTACAAATTGCATGAGAGTCCAACTTTGGCCGCCCAGAAAATAACGATTTATAGAGCCACATCATTGAAAATTCTCAGTTTCCATGTCAAGTGGATGTACATTACACTTAATTTTTCGAGAAGTACAGATATAATACAAGCATCTCAATTTACTTTTTTTAGTCATCAAACTTCATCCAACGTCAATTTTTTTCTGAACTCTAACAAGTGAGTCAAAAATAATATTTTGTTGTCTTTTTAATTAAAAAGGGGGTCAACCATGTGGGCCATTGATTTAGCACTGAGCGTTTGAGAAAAATGACGAAATCAAGCATTGGGCGGATCTATAAAATCAGTCCCATGTCTGAGTTTGACATAGCCTTATAATACAAGGCTGAGGTTCTTTTGGGTATAATTTTGATCCAGATCTATCAGTTTCCGTCAGTTTCTCGGTCAACAAACTTTTCAACTAATAATTTTCAAAGGAATCCCAACTCAAAACACTATGAAAAATACCTTTAACTAAACTTTTCTTTCTGTGTGAGTTATTTTGAACCACGTGTGGTGTTATTTCGGCTCTGTGATCCTGAGGGGGTTAATTATGTATGCACAGCTCAGAGTGAAAAAGGCAAGACTGTCTTGTTCAAGCTATAAAAACATACAGCCACACACATTAAACAATACAAAAGGAAGTATATTTTGACAGAGGAAGAATTGAACTTTATTTTGATATAGGATACATGCTTTTTTTTACATAAACACACAGCAGTAATAGCTTTGTAATGTTGGCCTAAAATTATGCCAAAACAGGATTTCGCCCCTTTAGCGGGGCAGTTTGGACTACCTAGTTATAACCAAAATGATTTTGGACTTCTATAGATATTCTTTTAAAACCAAAACATGATGGCAATGCTATACTTTAGAATGTTTGGTATCATGATGATTTTGTGCCATTGAAAGCAGCCTTTTTATGTCAATAAAATGTTTTCACAAGTTACCATTTTCACTTTTTTTAATGTTACGTTGTTATTATTCTATGGCATACGTTTCAGTATACAGATAGGTTTGACTTGAAGAATTTCCTTTACGGCTCTTGCAACAATAATCACCAATACTGTGAATGGAATGCAATAATTTTCATTGAAGCAATGGCATTAAACTAGACAATTATTAGTCAAAATCCTACCGCGAGAATGTGGTGTAAACCTGATTTCTCCGTCATTTTATAGCCCGCCATAATTGGTTTTAAAAAAAACAACAAAAACAAGCAAACTTCAACACGTACATTGACCGCTCCCTGATACAGACATTGGGTTAGCACTTTTTATCAGCGGACACTTTAAGCGACAAAGAATGCAAAGCCAACACGCCTGGCTTAGCACTTTGTGTCATCGGAAATCGGAGTTGGCAAAAGGAGCTAAGCCATGGAAGTGAATAAAAGCACAATTTTTAAACATAAGCCAATATCACAAATAATGCATTATGTGAAATGTTCAGAAGAGATAATTGTTACATAAAATACCGCGACATTAAATTGAATCAGTTTTTCCTCTCTCCTGTAAAATTTACTCGCAGAGGGATAGCACTTTTTATCATCGGAACGATGAACTATGCAAGCTGATTATCTCAGCGATAGATGAGCTGTGCAGTTTGTTTTGTTGAATTGTATTATAAAAATTGATGTTAAATGTATAGCCAGAGTGATGCAGATGAAGCTGAACAACCACATTTCACTTGACTAAACAATTCACTGATGTCGGGAGGTCACAATATTGCCCAAAACATTGGTTGTAATTTTAATAATTAATACCCTGCTTTCATTTGTCCTCCAACTCTAACAGTCCTGCTGTGATTGTGGCACGGAGAAAAACAAAATGGTATTTGGGCCACACATAATTATTTCGTGGTCTACATATTAAAGGCGACACCATAAACTATTGTAACTCAGCTATTTAAAAAAAAATTGAGCTGTTTGGTATGCTTGTAGCCCATGACATCCTGTGTTATAATTTGGAATATAAATTCTGAAAGGAAAGAGTAAAACATTGTTTTTAAAGTATTGCAACTCTTAAGTCTGGTAAAAAAAAAAAAAAGTCCTTCATTTTTGTGCTTCACTTGAACAATTGTAAAAACAAGGTCGGATACTTTACCATGTGACCCTCGACATGCAAAATTAAACATTTCTTATTATACTCTCTTCATCATTTTGAGGCTAAAATAGAATTTTTTTCCCCTTCTATTCTACTCAATTCCTATGATCGTAAAAAAAAAAAAAGTGTTGTGGCATAAACATGAAATCACAAAGGACATTGACATAGAAAATTTAGACTTTTGAAGGACGGTCTCACGAAGTTGCGTTTTTAAGCTGTGTCTATCCTGGCTTCATATATGCTTGTCAGACACCATAGCTACAGAAACAAGGAACCAAAGATATTACATTTTCGTTTTCCATTCCTGTATTTCAGTTGCAGATGACCCATTTATACACACAAATGCACAAGAAATCTCCCAAAGGCTTGGTGTGAGAACACTCACATTGTGAAGACTAAACTGTCCTTTAAACTCAAGTAAAAACAAATTTAATTCAACAGCAGAAACTTCACAGTCGCCAACAGAAACACACAATACTGACTCAACTCAATTTCCTCATGCACATAGACCACATTAGACCACATAATTATGTATACTTGATTTACAATCAATTTCTAATTTTAACGTATTCAGTGGCGATAGTTTGGATTCATAATTATGGTATTATTAAATTTGGCTGCGTTTAAACATTATTTTAAAAACTGTCTCACAAAAATCAGTAACAAATGGAAGGTTCATTGACTTTTTCTTTCAGATAATGGTCAAGATGTATTCATGGTTATGTCATGAATTATTTGGAATCTTTAGGAACTTCTGTTGCTACTGATAAGAAATTATTTTTGTGATTTTTTTTTCATTTAACTTATTTAATTCATGTATAAATAATGCTTTGAGTCACTTGGTATGTTTAAGCAGTTTTATGCGACATTTTGAAATACAATTATTTTCACATAAAAATGAAAATTATCTTGTTTCGTGCTGTTTCAGTGTTTGTTCATTTTTTAAATTTCTTTTTGTAAAGGCTCAGATTGAAATGTTGTTTGAAATGTATTCATTCCGTGCATGACTCTGTGATTAGAGATCAATCTATAATTAAATAATAGGTACATAATTAAGCAAACAGAGATGAGCTAATTAATTTTACTAAATCAATAGATACTTATAGAGGTGTGTTCGTATTACAAACGTGAAGAAATTCAAAGTCAAGTGTTAGGTAAATCAATAGATAAGTACAAGATTATGTAGGTAAAAAAGTAAATGTATATACAGCTGTCGATGGCTACAGTCCTGGGGACTGGACCCAGCTAAAGTCTTTTATATCCCAGAATTATCAAATACTGAATTCTGCATTGTCGGATGTTCTCGAACCCGTTGGGACTTTTCATTATCAGCTGACGATTCCTACAGGTCAGTTTATGCAGCTGGTAAAAAGAAAATAGAATTATTTATACATTATATATCTGCCTTTCACAAGCTACATCAACTACATGTGTTCCCAATGGTTTTATGTACTGGGTGGATGGGTCATATATAACATAATAATAACAGATCTATTAAACTATATGTAGATAACAACTTTGAGTAAATAATTGAGATATAATATATAATAAAGTCAACCGAAACAAGGCCAACAAAAGAAGAAAACAAACAAAAAACAAAGTTGCAAGATGTGATCCATTACTACCCACAGTCACGTAACTTGTATGTTCTAATAAAAAAAAAATAATATACATTATCAATAACAGGACAATAATAGTACATTGTATAATGTTACAGTGAACTAACTTTACTTCATGCACCTTGGAATACCATTTATTGCATTTTTCGTAGTTTCGTCATTGCCCTTCTTTTATTTATTTTTTTATTTGCCCTCACCTTTATTCTTACCTCACCCACTCCCTCTCTAACCTTTTTCAATGTGTATTGATAATCTAAATGGTTTCATTAAGAAATCATAATTTATTGGATGAGTGAAGTATCTATCGAAATATAAAAAGAGGAAGAAGAAGAAAATTATGATGTGGCGCAAGTCTAATGGAACTTGAGATGAGTTAAGGAAGCTGAGAAATGTCATGGCACATTATATTAACAATCCAATATAGCTTGCCTTCGCACATGCACTTTTCACTTACAATACATGCTCTCTATTATTCCATTCTATTTCAAAGATATGGAAAATATTATTCATGGTTCCATATTTCAGGTTATTATATACACAGCTTGGCTTTTAATATAATATGATCTATAGTATTTATTTTGTTGCTTGTACATTCGTTATGGTCCTCTTAAATTGTCCATGACTAATTTATGGCCTGTTTTCATGAGAATGACATTGGCTATGTGATTACAAAATGCCCTGATTTTCTTACAGTGAAAGAATAAATGCTCTATATAGTCTCTTTCGCTACAATAAGCACAATTTTCCGATGATTTTATTCCTACTTGTAAATAGCATATTCGTAGGATAGATTTTATGTATTAATGAAAGTGAAGAAGGCTAAGTCTATTTTCACGAGATGCACTTTTTGCCATAAAATATTTGTTGTTATATATCGATATCAAGTTTTCTTTTCCAGAAGCCGACTCTACAACTAGTGCCTTCTCTACTGTTTAGAGTATTTCTTTTTTGTTTATTGGTTTTGGTAAAGAACCATGCTATATATTCAGGAAGCTTACGGTCAGTCTCTTTTGCTTCCTTCATCATGTCCTTTGTAACGCTGTTTAAAGTGTTCTCTGGTTTTCCGTGAAGGCATTTATCGCTGTGTTAAATTCAAACTTTAGTCTTGAGTAAGTTCCTGTTTTTTCCTCTGTTATCTTTCTTCCGATTATTCCTCTCTCATTCCACACGTCCTATATCATACATTGGCCTCGACCCATTTTTTGGGAAGAAAGGGAATTTTCTTTTATATCGAAAGAATTTATTATTAAACAAGGGTTGATTTAACAATTCCTGTAGTGAAATGTTATCGGTGTCATAATCAATTACTTTTGTGCCCTTTGCTTCTATCCAGGTACTAGCTATGGTTAGTCAGAAGAAAAATATATACATGTGGTATTTATTTTTGCCTTATGTTTGAGGCTGAAATTACTTTCGATGAAATATCTGCTACCTCCAAAATGCGAGAAGCAGTGTTCAGAGATGTTCATGTAGCTTCATCCGTCCTATTAACTTTCCATGTCAGCCATTTCATCCACTCCACTAGGAATATTTTCTGTTGGTCATGACTGTATACTAATCATACCTAATCCTCCTCTAGAAAGTTCTTTTATGCAAATTACAGTTCTTTTTACCTTTCTTATTGAATATTTTTTCTGCCGGATGAATTTAAATACATGTATCTTAGAGTCTATTTCTTGTACATGTAGTATGTTTTGTGGTACACTTACGGTGTACTCGTACTACACTATATAGCTCAATTGTGACTGTAGAAGGCTCTTTACCACAGTTACTTTACTATAACATGATAAATTGCGTCTTTTCCATCTTTGGGTGATTTCTTCAATTTTCCTTACCCTTTCATTCCAATTTTCTTCCACACAGTAATTTCTTTATCAGCATTGAAGTAGATGCCCAGTATTTTCATGTTATCTCCCTTGTTAAGCCATGAAATATCTCTAGTTCTCATATTGCTGTCTCCTATTTCCATCCCCTACAAGTTTTAAATACATGTACAATGTACTTTTAGTGAATCTGGCGAGTCTAGTGTGATTTAATTTTGCTAAATCCTCATTCAAAAATGACACTATTTCATTCTCCAACAAATCCCCCAAAAAGCGCGATTTCGGTACATTTTAAAATGCTGTAACTTTTTTGCAGTAATCCGATTTTGATGTAATCGAATTTCTCAGGAAAGATAGAACTTTCCAGAGGTCTGCTTCATGGGAGTGTGTTACTGTACAAAAAATGTGGGTTTTCGGTGCCTGTTGTGGATGAAGAAGGAGAGTCTATTATATCGATGTAGCCGTGGTCGTCGTGAGAATTGTTGGCATCTGCGGAGTTGACAGTGTTGCTGTAGCTGACTGTTGTGTTGTTGATGGCGGCATGGAATTCTGGCACAAATCTGATATGACAAGATTCCTGTGGAAATTCCTGAAAATAATTATGTGTTGTCATGCAATGTGGCCGAACAGTTATTCTCTTAGTAATCTGATGATGAAAATACGTGACTGTAGCAATAGTTGTGCAATAGTGACAGCAGATTAAAAAGATAAACAGATTACTAAATTAATGAATGAATGTGGAGACATAAGGGTGGATGAACAGGATCTTAATTGTACACCCTGGCCGTACAGGTTGTTGTTTTTTGTTGTTTTTATAGTCGCCAAGGAAATGAAATAACTTTTACATATAATTATTATTGTCTTCTAATGCTAGTTGTCCACAGTTGAGTTCCTGATGACAAAATATTAAAATTCCTTTTTCCAAGACCCACCGTCATAACACTAACAGTCCTTAATTTTATAGCATTACTGAAATCAAGTACTAAAAAAGTTGCAATTTGTATCGTATAACCAAATTTCATAATATTTCAGCATTGTGGCAGGTAGGTCGCGCGCCCCCACCCCATTTCCTTTCTCTCTATTTGTTGTACGGGGGGGGGGGGGGGGGGGGTGTCTAAAAAGTTTTAAGCATAACCTATAAGCAGGGTTGCTAGATGACTAAAACTATGTTTTTTGGAAAGTACAACCCTCTTATAACTATTCCTGCCCATTTTTCAGATTCTAACATGTTTTTTTTCTTTTTTCTGCAATTTTTTTACTAAGCAGAGGTCAAGGTTTTAAGGGAAAATTGAGAAAACCTGAATATCGCGCAGTTATTAAGTACTTCATATGAAAGGCATGGCATGTTCAGAAATTCATGAGAATATGGTGAAAACATTAGCAGAGAGTGCCCCTTCATATGCAACAGTCACACGGTGGGTCAGAGAATTCAAGCGTGGCAGGGAGAGTGTTGAAGATGACCCAAGACCAGGAAGACCCGCAGGTACAACAACCAAGGATAACCTTGACCTTGCTCTGCAGATGGTTATGCAAGATCGCCGATTATCATGTCATCAGATAGCCGAGAGACTTGGGATCTCCACTGAGCGAGCAGATAACATTTTGACAAAAAAACAAAAACTTGGATTCTCAAAGGTTTCTGCGCGGTGGGTCCCTCGTCTTTGGAGTCCTGAACAGAAGCGCTCTAGGTGCACATTGTCCACGAAGAATCTGGAACTGTTTGAAGCTGATGAAGAAAATTTCCTTGCTCGATTCATCACCATGGATGAAAGCTGGGTTTATCACTACCAGCCCGAAACCAAAGAACAATCAAAGCAGTGGAAGCATGCATCATCCCCAACCTCAAAGAAGGCCAAGATCATTCCACCAGCTGGCAAGGTCATGGCATCTGGGTTTTTTTTTATTCTCAGGGTGTCTTGCTGATCGAATACCTTGAAAAAGGTCACACAGTAACTGGATCGTATTATTCTGAACAATTGAAACGCCTTCGGGAAGCAATCAGAGGCCAGGAATGCTCACCAGAGGAGTCCTCTTCCACCAAGACAATGCTCCAACCCACACCTCAGTGGTTTGCCATAGCAACGATTCGTGATTGTGGATACGAACTTGTTACCCATCCATCCTATTCGCCAGACTTGGCCCCCTCCGATTTCCATCTGTTGCCCCAAATGAAAAAAGCCCTGGCTGGTCGCCATTTTGCCAGTGACAATGACGTCATAGCCGCTGTCGGAAGGTTCCTGGAGTCGCTGACAAAAGAGTTCTTCTACACTGGGATAAAGGCGCTTAAGCACCCTTGGAGAAAGTGTTCTGCCCTTGAGGGGGATTATGTTGAAAAATAAACCATCAGGAATCCTCTATCTTGTTTAGTTTTTTTGATGCTTAAAACTTTTCAGACACCCCTCGTATAATGCTATGAGGTTTGTTATAATTTGATCCAGAGGCAAGCTGACTTACCTGTCCCTCATTCATGCATGTATCCCCGTTTCGGACGCCGTTATGGACTTGCTGAAGCTGGGTTTCTTGCTGCTGTTGTCGTCTCTTGCTGGCCCATCTGTGCAGTGGAGAATTCCTGTGAAATGAGCAATGTAGCAGTGGTCCTAGAGCAACAATTCCTCAACAAAAATGAATAAAACTGGCTCATAAAAGTTATTGAACAAAGAAAATTCATTACTTTTTCAACTGAAAATGGGGACTTTTTAAAGTCGGTGTGGAAATTAACTTCTGATTAAAATGGAGGTAGAGGGTGAACCTGTAGCCTAATCACCTAAAACTTCGTGACTACACGATCAAAAATTATGAAACTTGATGATGTACTGTCTCACTTTTGGACGATAAGTTACGTGGACACATTCATTTCGGGCAAACATCAGTCTTAAATATTATTTGTTTAAGATTTTTTTTGAGCCGCAAAAATAGAGACCTATTTTCGTCGAGTAGAATCAAAAGGCATGATCGGAAATTCCGTTCCTTGACCACTCTTCACACGTTGTGGTCGAAACTCAACGTAATCACATCTGTGTATTCTTCAGGGAATTGTGCTATAATAAAACGATCTATTTGTCTTTGGTCTTTGCATGGAATCCAAGTGCCGTTATTACTATGACCCAGATCTAGCTGGACTTGGTACAAGTTAAATTTTAAGATATATTTCGCCCGGGTAGCTCGTCTTACATGATTGAGCTGGAGGGTAAACGTTTAGGCCTAATCACCTAAAACTTCGCGACTGAGCAATAAAAAAATTATGAAATTTTGTGTACTGCCTCAATTTTCTTATGATGAAATAGGTGGACACGTCCATTTTTGGACAAAAGCCAGTCTTTATTATTTAATTAAGATTTTTCGAGCCGCAAAAAGAAGACCCATTTTCGACTACCGGTAGAATCAGAAAGTGATCTAAATTTCACCCTTTGCCTACTTCGCCCCCTTCTTCATTCTTCGCCTTTCTTAAGCCTTTCTTCATACATTACTGGTCGAAAATCAACTTTGAACATCACATCCATGTATTTTGTAAGGATCCGCAGTGTGAAAATGTTTCATCAGTATTTTTTTTCATCGAATTCCAAGTTCCGTTATTCATGTGACATGAATCAAGATAGAGTTGTGCTAAAGCAGCCTGTGTGTTGTGTGGCCCACGAAAAATATGACTGTTCAATTAAATATGAAATGTATTCAGGTTGTTTATAAAAGGTAATGTGGCAATATCTTTTGAAAATTGTAACAGCCTTGTCAAGTCGCCTAAGCTTGGGGAAAATACATGTATGAGCATATCTGGCTTCAGAGAATTTGTCAGAGAGAGAGAGAAAGAGAGGAGGGACAGAAAAGGAGATGAACAAGCGTTGAGGAGAAAGGGGAGATTGGGGAGAAAAATAGGGTAAAAGGTGGGGGGGGGGGAGAGAAAGAGATGGGGAAGGAAAAGGAGAAATTGGGTGGGAGTTAGCAGAGGGAAAGAGGGCGGAGTCAGATTAAGATTTATCCCTTGGCAAGGCCCCATCTAGACCTGCCCAGATTATATCAAAATAATGTCCGTAGTACCGTTCCTAGAACGGGCGCTTTAGCTAGTTGTTATTATTATTAATCCTATGATTCTTATTAGTAGTAGTAGTGTAGTAGTCTAGTATTATCATAATTAATATTACATATACAGTATTATTGTTAGTTATTAGTAGCAGTGGTCAATTTTTTTTATGATTTCTGTTTTATGGTCTTCTTAGTTTGATATTTTTACTTTACGAGTTGTAAAGTTATTCCAGGCTAGGCGCACACGTGCAATTGGCTGTCGTTTTGCAACCGCGTGTGGGTTTCATATTTTCGCTGACTCTATAAGGAGCTCATGTCATGCATGTTTGCTTCTCCATTCAGAAGCATTTCAAAAAATGCGACGGGACAGCTGCAATATCGCGTGTGTGCATCTAGGCAAATTTGTAGTCTGCCAAAAGTGGACGGCTATATTTACATAGTTGCCAACAAACCGTATTTTCTTCGTCCTGCCACCAATTCATAACGTTAACAGGCTTCGAGTTCTCCGAGTCGACCACAAAACTAATGTTAAACTCAGCACGAGTTCAATTGAGTTATTCGCATTCTGTGGGTGGTCATATAATGGGTGGCTGCTGTGCAATGAAAATCTGAGGAACGCTGAAAAAACCGATATTTTCGACGCTTTTGCATAATTACTTGTTCACATTTATAGGGGTAGTTCAAATGCAGACATAAATATTTTTATAATTATGACATAAGGAATGTGACTTGCAGAGACATGCTATTACTATCATGATACTAGACTCCACACGGCTGGGATGCGCAGTGACGTCGCGCATAGAGAATTCAGCGCCATTACAACATGGCAAAACATCGTTTGAGAAACTTATGATTGATAATTTACTCCAAATTACTGCCTCTATTTATTCCCGTATGTGGAAATGCGTTCCGAAGGCCAAAGGCTTGCCTGTTTTTAAATTACTTTTTAAGGCTCCTTACATACAACCTCCCCCCCCCCCCCCTTTTTTGGGTGGGGGGGGGCAACTATTGTCTTACATTTGGCCTTTCTACAATACGACTCACCACCTAAAGGTTGAACGAACATGACGTAAAACACCCGATTTGTTTAGTTCCGCCCGTCATTTTATTGGTACATGCTTTCGAAAATACCTACCAATTGTGCTGTGTTTGTTGTCGAAATCGAACGTTGGACAAAAGCAAAAAATTTTTTGTCTGTAGCTGAATTCGTACATGCGAGGAGGAGACAGAAGAGGAACTGAGTGACAGAAGTAGACGTTTGTGGATCAAGGGCATAAACATAAATGGCATTTCCAGCTCCACAGTGTGTGTAATTTGGAAATATCATTCGGCCATCTCAAGGAAATCCACTTACCTTGGTCTATACATATGTGTATTATGCACTGTATTCCTGCACCAAGCACATGACAATTAAAACTAAAAGCGTCAGGGTACGTGATGTTTGGCGGCTCTGCCTAGTCAAAGGTCAAGTCTAAACGCGTTCAACATAGGTCTGCGTTTGTTTTGCCATATCAGGAAAATTGCGTGCCGCGAACCAAAGGGGGTGCGCAGTCCAGTATAATACATGTAGTAGCATGTCTCTGACCATAGGACTCAGAGGGCGGAGATTCTGACCAACTCAATGGATACTATGAAATAATACAATGGCAAGAAGACATTTGAAATTACTTACAAACAACAAAAGAAAAGGGAACACAGGATGATCACGATTATGATGGCCACAGCAAGAACAACGCTGAATACTATTATCAGCAGCTCCACGTTGATGTTGTTACTGTCATTGTCTTCATTGTCAGAGTTGGTGCCTTTCTGTCCACCTTCCTTTACTGGAGATGACAAAGCTTAAACTTATTAACCAGTAACTTGTAAGTTGAAAGAGATCACAGATTTCAAAAATTATACTTGGAGTGATGAATTTTTCTTAACCTGACCTTTGGAACGCTTTACTTGGTCCGAGCACGCCATCTCTGTTGACTTAAAAGTCGTGATGATCATGAACAGGCTAATTGTGATTAGTGATTTAGTGATTAGTGATCACTAATGATTAATCACTGTTTGAGGTGGAATATTAAATTTCGCAAATAAGAGGTGTCATGATCAGTAAGATGAGAAATGCGAATAACTAAGGGAGATTTCGTCACATTCACAGGATCAGCGATAATGTATACTTTTATCTTTTTGAATGAAGCACTTCTAGATGAAATAAATTTTAAATAAATCACTTCCCTTTATTAATAATACATTATAATAATGTGATTAATTCATTGAGAGATTTTGAAAAATAAACTGGTTGAATTACTACTGTAGAAGATAAGGCTATAAGACATGAATGGAGAGGGGATCAGGTTTGGAAAGTTCAGAACCTTACACTTCAATTACCTGGCCAAGGTGTCTTTCTTGTTAATGATTCTGGTGCAGTTGTCTTTCTTGTTAATGATTCTGGTGCAGTTGTCTTTCTTGTTAATGATTCTGGTACAGTTGTCTTTCTTGTTAATGATTCTGGTGCAGTTGTCTTTCTTGTTAATGATTCTGATGTAGTTGTCCTTCTTGTTAATGATTCTGGTGCAGTTGTCTTTCTTGTTAATGATTCTGGTGCAGTTGTCCTTCTTGTTAATGATTCTGGTGCAGTTGTCTTTCTTGTTAATGATTCTGGTGCAGTTGTCCTTCTTGTTGATCTTTCCGGTGGAAAAGGTCCACTGGCTTATCAAACAGAATGAAATCATAAGGAAGTTAGCAGTTTCCCAATTTAAAATTGGTTCTATCTGCGGCCACTGAGAAACAGATTAATGATGGAAAGAAATCAGGTCCCGCCCCCCGGACCCCCTACCCCTATCTCACGACACCCCCCCCCCCCAAAAAAAAAACCCACCACATGATGAATTCTTATTTCAGTGACCAACCAAAGTTCACGAACCAGAAACTAATCAATAGAAACAAACGCACCAGTTAAAAGGAAAATACTGGGGCCAACAGCCTGAGGCCCCCGAGAAAGAAAAGAACTTGAGGGAAAATAAGCCCACACAATAACAACAACAACAACAACAAGAAAAAAACACGCTAACAGAAATGAAAGGAGAAAAAACAACACAATCAAAAAACTTCTGACCTTCCCATAATAAATAAAATATCATAAAACAATCATTATAGTTAGTGTATTTAAAGTAAGCTTATGACTTCGTGGCCCATGCAGCGATATGCATGTACATGTACATGTACGTGCCTGTCGATTTCCGTGGTAAATGGCTTATTACCCTACCAACATTTCACATCTCAGCAAAAATTTGTTTTTGCCTTCCCATGGAACGAATAATCGCATTGAGCGAACATGCAAACATGTAGAAAATAATTTTACACTTACTGACAACTCGACCATCAACAACCTTTTCTGGCAGAGGGTCGCATCTTAATGTATATGGCTGATTAGCTGTAAAGATACATTAAAAAGCCTACGAGTAAAGACACCATACACTCTATATAGACACTATCCCTGACACTGTCAGTTTTCCCAGTTTCAAAGTTGGTGTTACCATACTCTGTAGAATTAGAAATGTATTATACAATATAACAAAGCAGATAAAAAACACAAAACACCCACATTGAGTTGCTCCATTTGTCTTCCATAGATGGAAAAATATTTATAAGCATAATTACATAAGTTATATGATCTTAAGAAATTTGCACAAGCTGATGAAACTATTAATTAAACCATGAGAAGACAGATAAAAATGAACAAACATTCTTTTTCAGTCCAGACATAAATTCCCATTTAAAAGTGGCAAAATTCTTGTCAGTTTCAAGGAGATAAAATAATGTTGAAACTACATCACCGTTTTCAAGTTTATAGGGAACATTTTATTTCAATGAAACATAGAGTGTGCTGGAGAGAGGTACAGTGGGAGCGAGAGAGAGAGGGAGAGAGAGAGACAGAGAAAGAAGACGGGGGGAAACAAAAAGAATTAAAAGAACACCAACTAAACAAGAGAACGTAACGTCAATTCCAAAACAAACAAAAAACTGAACACCACAAAAATCACTCCATAGTAAACCGTTGATTTCTCCGATTATTAATTGGAGAGAGTTGTTCTAAAACTGGGTAGGTTCACTTGAGTGAGTTTGAGATTTTGCACTTCTTTTTGCAACATCTTGATTTAAAGCGTCATTGAATTCTCTTTCAAGTATAAAGATCAAGGGTACCAAAGCTGATTCACTATTTATATTGAAAGAAATCTTGAATTTATTCTTGTACTATATTTTTGACCTACATTTGTTAAGTCCGTTAGGCGTAACGAATCTAAGCTGGCCAAGATGGCAACATGATCTACGTACCGAATCCTTACAGGCTTTCAACATTGTTATGTACAACACGAATACATGAAGAGTGTCATGATTCAGATGTTAAAAACTCACGCAGAGAGTGAGTTGTTGTTGTTTTACCAGGGCCATGAGAAATTGGCTGGTGGCCTTGAACGGCCCTCGCGAATTATAGTTGGTGAGTAAATAAATGTAAAGTTAAACTGTTAGATTCACGCTTGTCGGTTTTAATGTTCGTGATTAATAAGTAATGGAGTAGGGGTGAAACAAGGTGGGGATAGTTGACATTGTTAAGTATGACTAGACAAGTTTTTGCACGTTAACTGGCTGGTAGAATAGTGCAGACGTATTACTACAATTAAAATGGTGGGAGGTTTCGACCTATGAGATAGCTGAACTAATTGGGCCAGCGGACTAGCACGCTGGGTAGTTAGATAGTATAAGACATCGTGTAACGTTCAGATTTAGTGAATACAGACGAGCAGAAGCATCGTGTCGTGAAGTATCTCCGGTTGACCAGTACCTGAACTGTGTGCTTTGAAGACAAGAAGTCCTTGCTAACGGACTGACTGAGCTCTAGAAAGAAAGGTCTGAGTGGGCTGACCTTTGAAAGCCCACGCTGCGCTATATTGATGTTCGCGCCTACCAGTAGGCGTGACCAATGGTAATATATCTTATTTATTCAAGCATAATAGAGATCGGAGATAGAGAGAGAACTACAGCCTCATAGGAAGACTAAGGAAACCCCAGCTGGCACTCGACCACGAGTGTCCTGTATCATAGATCTATTGCCATAGTATGATTGGAATAATATAGCACATTGTTGATGAATTGAATAGTGATTGTGCATAAAATATAGTCTTTTGGCAACTGCTTAAATTACCTACAAGCCGAAGAGTGCTTCTGTAGGCTTTGAACGTACTGGGCTCTCCTAACATTCAAGCCCATATGATTTATGGAGAGTTTGCCTGGCGACTGGCCAGTGGCGACTCAACTGTCACTTTAAATTGATATCTAGTTTCGTATAATATACCTATTCGCTATTGATTGCAGTACCTCCATAGTTACATGAATATCATTGGTTAAGTTATTAATTAGAGTTTTTTTGGTTTGAATATATACCCCTATTGTCTTTTGTTTTGTTATTAATATTTATGTAAACTATGGCCTGACCGGCCTGACATATATACGCTCTAGTTATTTAATACTTTTCTTGTGTGGTTGTGTCCGAGTGTGAGTTAGCTGCCTCTCGTGCAGTCGTAACATCCCCAAGACCCTAACTCTGCTCGTGACATCTGGAGGGGACCCCACTGACATCTGAAGAGGACCCGTCACCCTCTGACATCTAGAGGACACTACTATCATCTGAAGAGGACCCCGTCAACAGCTGCAGGTCTATCACTCTAGACTCCACTGTTATTTATGTCATTTTTGTAGTTTATAGTTTTGTATACTGCTAATTTTTTTTTTGTTTCTCCCCCACATGTCTGGCATGTCCTCTCGTCATTGATCCTGGGACCACTACGAGGGACTGACAGCTAGCATCAGGAAAAGACAAGACCAGCGCTGTGGACCAAAGGAAAGAGCCAGTCCATTTTGCCCAGTTAAGTGAACCATCTGTATTTGTCTTCGTTTGAGGGGTTCGTCGTTCCAGCTCCCCTACTTTTGACAGGCATTATTTTTTCTTTTGTGTTAGATTAGATACGCGGGAGGTTGGAAGGGATCGAGACTCAGCATACCTCTTTTTGCCAGACTAGCAGATCTAGATGGCGTTTAAAACGGATAGGAGATATGCTTTGCCTTGAATAGTTCTGTAGGGACCTGTTATTCGTATAGATTGTTAGCGTTCTATCTTCCTCGTATTTTAGGAAGACGTCTCTCCTGTTCTTTTTCTTACCTTTTTGTAGATAGTTTCAGGTTAGTCAGGTCTGTTGTCGTTCGTGATTTCTGTTAGTCTAGCGTCTTATTGTAATTTATCGTTCGTTCTGTTCCTCTTGCGTCTTGTTTGTAATGTATTACCTTTTTATATATTCGTTATATAGTATTTATCTTTCTTGGTTACACTTATTTTTTTATATTTTTTTTGATTACATACTTCCATTGATTCACGTGTTTTGACACGTTGAGCGGGTTTTTAGAGGTAACTTGGCTTGGTGAGAGGGAAAAGTTTTTAAGAATTAACCCTCCTGTGCTGTAGAGTGACAACACTGTTTGAGTGACAACTATTATTGAATTGTTGGAATCCGTGCAGTGAGTACACTGCCAGTTCTTGCTAATTATTCATTTATACCGATCTCGTCTTTAAATTGACGGGCTCCCGAGAGGACAGTATTAGACTGTTCAGAGAGGTGACCTTTTTTTTGTGTAGTGATGAATAGTGAGTATTGGTTTTATTGTCGGCTGGTGCCGCCGCCCGAAGGAGCAATAAATTGTCTCAGGGGAAGAGTCTGTATCAGTGTCGACGTGATATCAATATAAGAGCAATGTGAATTATATATATTGAGGATACTTTTTTTTAGTCGTCTGCGTATGACGTCGACCCGAGGAGAGCAATAATGAGATTGCCTCGTGGGATGGATGATATTGGTATTTTTCGATTATTTGAGAGATGTTTGGCAGTGGTAACGTAGGACACTGCGTATTCGTGTTTTGAGAGATATTTTGCAGTGGTAACAGAGGACACTGCGTGTTCGCGTTTTGAGATATTTTGCAGTGGTAACAGAGGACACTGCGTGTTCGCGTTTTTGAGAGTTTTTTGCAGTGGTAACAGAGGACACTGCGTGGTCGCGTTTTAAGAAGTTGTGGAGAAGTGTGGAGTTGTTTTTTATACAACCGATTATGTCTATGGTTTTCCGCGTTTCGTGGACCATCTAACGTAATACTATATATGACAAGTAAGAATAACCGATTATGATTGTGACTATCCATGTGGCCAGTGGATGAGTTACCTAAGAACATACCCGATATGGATATTGAATTGAACCGATTATGACTATATTACCGAGATGACTGTGACACTTGACGTGTGCATGGCTTGCGTACGGAAACGGCGCATTAAATTAACTGCTATCGTCTCGTGGCATCTCATCTATACCGGATTGGATGTTGGAAAGATTTAATTGTAATGTTATTTGAGATCTAGATTAGTGTTAAATGCGAGAAGCGCTACATGAAATTTGAACGAGAACATCAGATTAATTTATCTTAAGGACGCTTCTGTTAGTGTTAATTAGGCTTAACTATGCCGAAATTTGTAGTTGTGATGCACCAGAAATTTTGTTCTCCTATTCAGGTCTGTCATATGTATTGGCGTTGGATGGGATTGACACCTCATTCAGAGACCGAGGGATGGTATCACATATTGTTCACCCATTGTGAACACTTTTCACCTACCCCTGTGCTTTCCTTTGTTCCAACAGCTATTTTACTGACGTCGACCCGTATTTTGGCCACACTAGACGTTGTTGCCGAGGGTCGAGGACGAGAAGTCATGGCAGACCAGGAGTCCAGATCCACTAATGCCATCGATGCTACTATAGTTATCTTTTCTTGAGTATTATTCATTGTATGTATACATTCCTGATGACATTCGCACAGGTGCAATGTTGTACTCTAAAATTTTCGAGTTATGATTGTTAATGTCTACGTATTTAGAGGTAAGATTTAATCCTCAGAGAGATATATACTTTTGGACGGAACCTTAAGATTTTCATGAAGTTTTGTCCATCAAGGATACCCGTCCTGTAGGTTTTTTTCAACTTTTGTAGTAGTCTTAGTGATTACCTAGTTAAGTTCACCTTTCGAGCAATTTCTCGACTCATGCCTTCCCCTTACGATACTCATTTATATCGTTAAAATTGCAAATTTTAACTGGGGTGGGGGATGTGTCATGATTCAGATGTTGTTAAAAACTCACGCAGAGAGTGAGTTGTTGTTGTTTTACCAGGGCCATGAGAAATTGGCTGGTGGCCTTGAACGGCCCTCGCGAATTATAGTTGGTGAGTAAATAAATGTAAAGTTAAACTGTTAGATTCACGCTTGTCGGTTTTAATGTTCGTGATTAATAAGTAATGGAGTAGGGGTGAAACAAGGTGGGGATAGTTGACATTGTTAAGTATGACTAGACAAGTTTTTGCACGTTAACTGGCTGGTAGAATAGTGCAGACGTATTACTACAATTAAAATGGTGGGAGGTTTCGACCTATGAGATAGCTGAACTAATTGGGCCAGCGGACTAGCACGCTGGGTAGTTAGATAGTATAAGACATCGTGTAACGTTCAGATTTAGTGAATACAGACGAGCAGGAGCATCGTGTCGTGAAGTATCTCCGGTTGACCAGTACCTGAACTGTGTGCTTTGAAGACAAGAAGTCCTTGCTAACGGACTGACTGAGCTCTAGAAAGAAAGGTCTGAGTGGGCTGACCTTTGAAAGCCCACGCTGCGCTATATTGATGTTCGCGCCTACCAGTAGGCGTGACCAATGGTAATATATCTTATTTATTCAAGCATAATAGAGATCGGAGATAGAGAGAGAACTACAGCCTCATAGGAAGACTAAGGAAACCCCAGCTGGCACTCGACCACGAGTGTCCTGTATCATAGATCTATTGCCATAGTATGATTGGAATAATATAGCACATTGTTGATGAATTGAATAGTGATTGTGCATAAAAATATAGTCTTTTGGCAACTGCTTAAATTACCTACAAGCCGAAGAGTGCTTCTGTAGGCTTTGAACGTACTGGGCTCTCCTAACATTCAAGCCCATATGATTTATGGAGAGTTTGCCTGGCGACTGGCCAGTGGCGACTCAACTGTCACATTAAATTGATATCTAGTTTCGTATAATATACCTATTCGCTATTGATTGCAGTACCTCCATAGTTACATGAATATCATTGGTTAAGTTATTAATTAGAGTTTTTTTGGTTTGAATATATACCCCTATTGTCTTTTGTTTTGTTATTAATATTTATGTAAACTATGGCCTGACCGGCCTGACATATATACGTGTGAGAGGATGAACGACTTTTTATTTTTAATGTGCTTTCATGGTAGCTCTGGTGCGTGAGTGAGGGACGACCACTCATAGTAGTTTAGGGACACTTGGCCGAGTACCATTAATTGGATTATATCCCTTGTAATACTAGCGCGGGGCCCGTTATTCACATCACGGTAAAAAGCGCGCATTTTTGATTGGTCAGTTGGAAATGTTGACCACCGGGCTTCCAACTCTTATATCATGGCTTTAAGTTTCTTACAACTCGCTCCTTCGTTGTTATCCACCGACAGAAAGACGGGAACCCGAATTCATTTTTGAGAGTAGACAATACCCTATCGGTACAAAATAGGTACTCATGATAACGTTTGTTATCAATGGAGATACGTCGTATTAATGGACGAAAGTATCCCGCACAAAACTGTCGAATGTTGTTAGTCCTGACACTTTGAAAATTTATATTAAAACTATTACCGGGTTTCTGGTAAAAGTAGTCAGTTAGAATTTTAGCAGCAAGTTTCCAATTTATAATGGTACCAATTTTGTTGTACTTTGATGCACATATCCTATTGAAATAATTAATAAGAGGGTCTCGGATTTAAAGCAAACTATGAGTTAGACGCATGTTATCCCCGATAATTCCAACCTGGGTCAAATTTATTCAATTATAGCTGGAGGGGACCATAGAGTAATTTCTGCAGTTTACTGGGATACCTAATTGACTTTTGTGTGCACCCTTTTAACCGTACTGTAAATTCGATTGTGTTAGGACCCTAACCGGTTATGTTGTTCGGCTGGACTCAATGTCCGAGCCTTTCACTTGTGCAACACGGGCTACGTAATAGCTCTCTGGGACGTCCGCGCTGGCTCATAAATAAGATGCGAGTTCGAGTGGTCAGCACACCCCATCAAAGACGCAGAGACAAGAGCCGACAGCACAGTGAACCTAGACCGGCGGCGGCCTGCCGTGGCGCGCCTCGCCCAAAACATGGCCTAGTCCAGTTGCGCCAGTAGCAGAGAGACTTTGGCTTATGGCTGGTTGGGCTTCTTTTTCTGGGTTTCTTCTTCTTTTTCTGGGTTTCTTTTCCTTTTCTTGGTAGGGTTTTCCCTATGCCTTTTGGTAGCGATACCTTTGTTAGGCTTTTGAATAAATAAGATTGCCAGCAGAACCCTGTGTTTGTTAATCCTGTGTATCCTTAAGGGAGTTACTATTGAACCCACGCAGTAACCACATTAGCCACTCGTAGTTCCATCCAACATACGCTCTAGTTATTTAATACTTTTCTTGTGTGGTTGTGTCCGAGTGTGAGTTAGCTGCCTCTCGTGCAGTCGTAACATCCCCAAGACCCTAACTCTGCTCGTGACAAAGAGTTTGTTTTGCAGTAAGCTATGACTTTCTTTTTTACCCCTTATCGCAGTTCTAACTATGTCCTTGTGTATAGTAATACAGTAATAGTAATAGTAATAGATCTGTACTGATATACTTCTGCTTCCTTATTGCAAACGACTACAGCCAGACATTACCATTTCAACCGCTATGATTAGTATTGAACACAAAGGTAATACAACCAATTACAATAGCATGTGGTGTAATAATTTGGGAAGATCAGTCCAGTTGGACTTACTCAGTTTTGGAATATAACCCCGACATTTGACATATCTATAAGGACAGGACATAGCAAGTTTAACTGAACACGTATGAAATGATTGAGAGGGGGCATAATTCATAATCCGCAAAATTTGACGTACCCAGTTTGGGCAAAACACTCTTTAATTGCAGGCTAATGCATACCAAACGGCAGAGCCGTCTTAACTCACGGGCATACTGCGTTGCCCAAGGGTTTCGATGGCCCCATGAACGCAAAATTTACATTGGTTTTTGTAACGGGGAAAAAACTCCTACTGCTTTGTCCAGGAGCCCAAATTGATGTTAAGACGGCCCCCGCCATACAGGAATGATTAAGGGCAATTTAGGAATTAAACTCTCTTTCGTCATGGAGCTATAATGGCAGGACATGAAAGCGTCCAAAACTTTGAGACTATGTAATGAAAAATGATAAAACTTTGTGTCCTACCTCAATTTTGGGACGGTAAATTACGTGGACGTCTCCATACTGGACAAAATTCAGTGTTTCATATTATTTACTTGCCAATTATTTGAGCCACAAAAAAGGGACGCGTTTTTATAGAGTAAATTTGACGGGAAATTTCGTTCTGTGCCTGCGTTTACGCATTGTTGGTTCCAAATCAACTTTATCACATCCTGTGTATTCTGAAAGGAACTGTGATGTAACAACAAGTTCTATTAGTCTTTGCATCAAATCTTACTGTCATTATCTATTATTATTATTATGTGACCTATATCTACATATTTATACAGCTGGGATTGGTACAAAGAATTTACTTTGCCCGGGTCGGCTATTGCATCCAACGATGAAAATTCACCAACTTCAATAATTGCATCCGTGGTATTTCTCTCTTTGGTTCAAAATGCATTCTCCACTTTTCAAGTATGAAGATTAACACCCTAAATTCATTTCTGTGCCTGAGCTTCAGTGACATTTGAATACTACCATAAGCCTACATTTACTCTACTTTTCTTCGCGCAGTGTTAATTAGACAGCTGTAATGAGACATTTTAAAGATTATTACTTACCTAACAATTGAAGCCAAACAAAACCTGAAGTCATGGAGACTTGCACCTTGATGTAACTCTTCTCTGGGCTGACCCCGACTGTCATTTGGTCAAAATCATCGATTCTGGAAATACGAGTAGATCTAGTTGTGATTTGTTTTTCTTCTTTTTCAATCTTTGCCCACGGGAGAGATTTACTCAGGGAGAGACAAACAGTGTGGTGCAGAAATTTAAAGAAATGGATAGGTAGATAGATATATACATGTAAATAGATGGATGGGTAGTCGGAATATATATTATAGAGGGGTGGATTAGTGGATCAACTACATGTAATAAACGTGTGCATGTATGTCTGGATAGATACATGATCGACTGGGATGATAGACAGGTAAATGAATGGACAGGGCAATAGAAAAACAGACGGATAAACAATTAGACACAGATACAAAGTTTGCATTACTTTCCAAACAACTGCGGTTCTGTCTAACCAGTTCAAGATAATTCAATCTAATGTGTCTTCGCGGTCCGTAAATTTTCTGAATTATGCTGAATTTACATGTTATATCACACAGACCGTGGGTTTTGTAATATCAGAACCAACCTAGACTTCAGCTGAACAGACATTGAACAAGCAAAACAGGCATAACGAGGACTTTATATCTTAATAATACTCTCTCTCTCTCTCTCATTCTCTGTGTGTGTGTGTGTGTGTCTTCTCTTCTCTCTCCCTCCCTCTCTCTCTTTTTTCTCTCTCCCCCCTCTCTTTTCTCTCTCTCCCTCTCTCTGTTCTCTCTCTCTCTCTTTTCTCTCTCTCTCGCTCTCTTCTCTCTCTTTTCTCTCTATTTCTGTCTCTCTCATTTCGCTCTCTCTCATTTCTCTCTCTCTCTCTCTCTCTCTCTCTCTCTCTCTCTCTGTCTGCCTGCCTGTCTGTCTTCCTCTATCCCTCTCTCACACACTCTCGTACATACTTCATAATTTCATTTCGCATTTCTCAGGCTGACCAACGTTTTAAACCAGGCCATGTGAAGTAGAAAATCAATAGAAAAACCCTCAAACGGATCTTGGAGCGGGGAGGGGGTCAGTTATAGGGAGGCCCGGTGTGCTAGGATCCTGATTTCTGTCATCAGACAAAGAATCAACCAGAGAATTTGAAAATAATCAGAGTGAGATTTGAAGGTACTGGTAGGCTAACTAGAGGAGCACAAACAAAAAAAAAGGGAGAGGGGGAGGGGAAGCCGTGGTCATGATTGTCATGTCCACAAAAGTTAACATTTGCGACAGTCCTTGTTGTCTAGTGAAATAAATATTTGTACAGATCGGTAGTTAAATACTCACTAGTAGAGAACCCAAAAAAACGATTTGTTTGCATAAATCATATACATTTTGTTTCGTAATTTTAAAGGTGGTTAAGTTACAGTTGTACTAATACAATAGATCTGTTTGCTCAAATATATTTCAATTAATCCAATCAGCTGCTTAGGTTTGAATGAACTTAAGTGTTTTACTATTTTCTCTCTGCAGCAAAGCAACACAAAGCAAATTCTTAGACAAACCGTTCTTCTCTCAGTACAAAGTCTATCCACAGATTGTGCTCGTAAAAAGTTGCTGTATTTCTTTGCCTACTGCACCGAGACTTAGTGTTTATCGTTCTGTGATGTAAGGATGAGATGTGTAGTTTTGTACCGTGGTCATCGTTGATATATGCGCCACGCAACGGACGGAATTTGGTGACTTAATTCGTGTTGGTTTCCTCTAAATCCTACTCTGCCTTGAAGGGTTGTGAATGGTTAGAAGGAGAAAGTTTCCCTCATGAACTTGTAAAGATTAAAACAAAAGGTAGCGCTTTGGAAGGGACAGGTGTCACAATGGGTCAGGGTTACGGTTCGGATTAAAGTCAGGGACAAGATAGTGACAAAATGTCCCCACGCATAATAGACAACACATTCCCTGCCAAAGAATTTTTAAAACAAAAATAGCTATACCTACGTTTCTAGATCAGAGCAGCGTATTTCCTTATCTGATGTAACTGAGTTAGTGGTGCTACTTTTAAACCATCCCGTGCAAGCACCTCTATTCGCTGTTTGTCCAATGTCCAGCTGCAGCACCTTCATCGTCAACCGGACATTGGTCCCGGAGGCAACACACTGACGTTCTGTCAGCATACCTGCCGAGGCTTCCATCACTAGCATCGTCGTCTCATAGGTGACCGCACGATGTCTTGTGGTGGTGAAATTTTCAGTCATGCTGAAGACTTTATTGCCATTTGGTTCTATGAGCAGTAAAATATTATGAATAAATGTGGCCTTATTTTACAGAAAACAAAAAGATAGTAAAATGTCAAGAAAAAAAATGACAATAAAGGTGAAGTGTAAAAAAAAATAATTTAAAAATGCAGTCTTCCTATGCACTTGTTTCGCCATCTGCCCATCTACTATGGACTAGCTAAGATTTGTAAGAATGTCATGCTGAGTTTTTGAAACTGCCTATCGATCTGTCTGTCTATCTATCTCATCCCATCATGCATTATAATCTTCCTACTTTAGGACAATCACCTCGCCACCCCTGCCACCATTACTGCCCTTTATTTGCTATAACTTATCAACCGAAGTCCTTTTTTCAGAATCGAATGTTTGGCCCACCTTCCGCGGTAAATGTAAAATAAAGGAAAGTCCCAAAGTGTTAAAAACAAACAGATGAAGATTGTGTTAGCCTAATTTATTTTCAGTAACCATAGCACATAACCTCGATTTTCACAAAAGCATGAACTTTGCACTAAATACTTAATGATTTTTGACTCCTCATGTTGGTTGAGCACAAGGCATTCCGTCACTTCACGTCCCAAAAGTACATACTTGTATAATTTGTGCGTCACTATAGCGTGTCTGTTTAGAATGAGCGGGAACATCGTCGATTTTCTCGAAAACTGTTTGTTGGATTTATTTCAGATTTTACATGGGTTCCTATTTCACACTAATGGAACTGATTTCTTAATTGTTTACACTTCAATTTGAGTTTTACTTTTTCGGCTTTGACAAAAAAAATTAAAAAATTGATATTTAAAACAAATGTAAAACGGACATTATTTCAACTGTATTGACCTGTACGAAATAGTAAATAGTGTACAACATTTATTTACTAACATACATTTGGTCGCAGTTTAGATAAGAAGCAAACTCAATACCAGGCTACAGTTTAAGAAATTAAAAATTAGTTCCATTAGGTTTAGTATGAAATATCAGTCTATGCAAAATTGCAGATAAATCCAACAGATTTCCAGCATATCAATGTTGATCCCGCTCATTGTAAAAAAAAAAAAAACACAAAACAACAGCAACACATTATTGGCGAGCATCAGGGACTGGTTAAGGCAGCCCATTTCTGTCAGAAACTGACTAATGGTAGGTCGTAATTTTGATCGATCACTGTAACTAACGGCAAGCTTTGTGACGATGCCTTGAAAAATTAATAATTCCAGTAAATACATGTAACAGAATCTGTTCCGAAAGTGTCATTATATAACCTAAACCAAAAGGGCAGCAACTCTATCCCGATTTAACAAGACAAAAAATTTATTATATGACTTCCATTTTAAGTCGTTTATAGGCTGGATCATTTCTGATGGAAATGAGTCAGACAATAGATTTTCAGATGTTTTATTTCTAATACGCCTGCGATTCAAATTTCACTCTTCAACGTTATACAGTAGTTATAGATATAGTATGGATACTCATTTTGACGATTAGAATCACAAATTCGCTAGTTTCAATAGTAAAAGAAGTGTTCAAGCTGCAAGTTGATAGCGAAAGAGACTCGTGTTTTTACAATCGTACATTAACAGGAACTCACCTACAGGTAGACAGGTATAAAAAACTTCAGTCTTGTCAGGCACAAAAGCATGGGTATCTGAATACGTGTGGCACGTAAAATGAGGTGCATACCGATAATCACACCTTGACTTGCCATTACAAACCAGTTGGTACTGTGCCAGCTGTTTGTCCTTTAAGTAAAAGCCCCCCTGATCACTTTGACATGCCACCTGTGAAATATTTGTAAATTTTTTTCATAAAACCTTGCAAAATATGTACAAACTGCATTTATTCTGACTGGTAATAACATTTCACTATCAGTTATATTTGACATGTTCTTACATTCTTGTTGTTTGAATACAGAATCATAGGCATGGCGTCATTTGTCACAACTATTCTGTACCACACACTATCCCGCCCTTTCTCTTCCCCGCCCATCTTCTCCCTTCATAAACCTCTCCCTCCCGCTCTACTCTCCCTTCCATCTCCTTCCCTCCCCTCCCCTCTCCTCCCCTCCCGTTGTGCATTTGGTGATAGAGGCATCAAACTGGGCGTAGCTGTTGCAGGTGGGCATACAAACAATTATAGATGTAGAACCGCCTCAGTAGATGACCTTGACGATCTTAAAATGACCTCTGATTTCCTTTATATTTCTTTTTATTTGAATGACGTGGATTCATGGCTAGAAAAACTAAAAGAAAGGGAAATATCTATTTTTTAAAGTTTTAATAAGCTCAGTGATGCTGCACAGTTCGTTTGTAATGATCATTTAACTTTCCATAGTGACCCTCAAACTGACATGGTGGTCATTACAACACCAAAGCTGTGAACCATTGATGGTTTTCCTTATTTGATATTAAGATTTGAACTTGAAAATGAGCATCCGTGCTCACATGTTCGTTGTTAGTGGCTAAACTGACCACAGGCTACATACCTGACCAGAATGGCCATTTTTGACAAACGCTCAAATGTGTCACATTCTTAGGGGCTAGAAATGTTTTATCGATATTGTGACGTGTAGAATCTAACGCTAATAAACAAAACATGACGCACTGACCTTTAAAATAAGTGAAGTGACCAGTGGTCATTATGGAAACCAATATCCCCATTCAAATTAGAACCAAACTAGCTTATTCCAGGACGCTACAGACTGGAAAATAACAGTCAACATACACATAACGGAATGAGGACCTACAGACTGTCAAGGACATATTTCCCTCCAAGACATTTTCGCCTATTCCGAGGCAGGTAAGAGAGTGATCATGACTGATCCAACAATTCCGGAGAACAGCTGCATTGGTAAACATAAAACTGAAACTGACGATGTCCGATGAATTGGCCTAGGAAAAGGCCAGAAACGTATACTTATCGAAAGTTCCACTGGTCAAGATTAGGTCACAGGATTTATAGGATCACCAGTGTGCAGTTAGGAGGGGCTGAAAGAGGTCAGCAATAGTGAAGAAGTTGACAGAGGTGTCTGAAAAGACTTCAGCTGGCTGAATATGGAACAAGTAGGAAGACCAAAAGACCCAATGTGCCTCCATCCTGCCATGGGTGGCAAGGAAGTCATGGGCCGAAACACATATTTGACAGTGTTTGCTTCCTCTGAAAATCTACTGTATTTATGTATTTGTTTATTTATTTTGAAGATGGCATGTTACAGTTTGTGTCTGGCGGTCTAATCTCTTCACTGGTGTGGGAGACATTTTTCTTTGCAATGGCATGGTTCTGTGCATAGCAGTGGGACAGTTGTAGAGTCTTCGCATCCTCCCCGGTAGCCCCACTTCATTAATTAGTTCTTGGCAAAATTTTTTCATGGCCGGAAGAAGTGTCCTGACCAGGACAAGACGACCTTTACGCTGAGCTATCGGTCAGCCTTTCTTGCGAATTTCCACATAAACAGGCCGATCTCCAAACAAACATGCCACACTTAAAAGACTGAACGTTTGATCTGTTCAATAATAATAAGAATAATAATAATAAATAGAATTTCTATAGCGCATTTCTAATAAAATTATTACTCAATGCGCTGTACATTGCATCAATAATTCATGCATACACTTTCCAAATCTCATACTAAAACACGCACTCTCATCCATACAACCTTTCAGTTTCACACACATAGACGCTCTTAGACATGTAACACTAGCTTATATAATCAATGGTAACATTAAAGTACAGAATAGAATTTTGAAAATTTAACAGTTTCGGAGGAAAAGGTGATGTTTTACGCTTTTCTTAAAGCTTTCAAGATTCGGTGATTCACGAATGTTCAAGGGTATCTGGTTCCAGACAAAAGGTCCAAAATAGTTGAAGGATCTATGGCCTATAGTTTTATAGTTTTTGGATGGGATTCTTAAGATTGTTTTGTCACTTGATGATCTTAGTGAACGAGATGGTGTGTAAACTTGTAAAGAATTTTTGAGATAGCTGGGTGCGGTGTTATTTAAAGATTTATAGCAAAAAACAGCAATTTTGTATGTAATTCTTTCTGTTATAGGAAGCCAGTGCAGTTCTTTTAACAAAGGCGTAACGTGGTCAGCTTGTTTTTTCTTGGGAATCAATTTGGCTGCGTTGTTTTGAATGACTTGAATTTTAGACAGTTTATCTGATGTTATTCCAGCAAGAAGAGAATTGCAATAATCTATTCGAGATAAAATGAACACGCAAAGGTGGGGATATGTCCTCGACAACTCTGCCGTTCCTAGCGGAAAATGCTTTTCGATAGTACTTTCTTAACTCGGAAGTGCACACACGTGCACCGAAAACCTTTCTACCAGTACAGTCACACCAGAAGGCAATCTGACAGATTTTGAAATATTTGTGTATCAGGGTATGAGTTCCAAGCTGCCCAAGCTATTATAGAGGAAGTTCTGTCACGGCTAGTGAAGGCGCGAAAGAAAGCGTGACTACTCAGGCAGTAACTCAGAGAAAATATGAGGCTAATTATAGTTGTAATGCCTAGTTAGTGCCCAGAAAAGCAAAGCGGGAGTGAAAGAAGCAAGAAAGAGAAATGTTCAAGATGGGATTAGAACCCGCGAGCTCTACTATGGCACCCGTCGCTTCGCCAATAAGAAAACAGATCGCTCAACCGTTTTAAGGCATGAAGTCACATCAGCGTGTTAGCTCCTTCCTGCTCACATAGAGAAAGGGCAGGACTCAAGAAATCGTTTGAAACTGCCCAGTCATTTATTGTGCAATGCTCTAAAGGAGCAGCTGAAACCCGCCAATTTCTTAAGTTAGATTTCTGAAAAGCTCTGGTCTCTTGTCACAGTTTTCGCAGAGTCTTTCCAGTTCCTTGGCATGTATCTTGGAAGTGGGAATGACTCTTCTTTGGAACCGCTGCCCATGTTCCTAACGGTTCTCCAGGTTGATTTCAAGATATCTGTCAAAAGTGATACCCACCCGAACAATTGAACCCCCCTCCCCTTTTTAAAAAATTTAAGATATGGTATAATGACATACTTTGAATAATCAAACAATGCTGTGCTGGCTCTTGGGAAGAGCATATGAACAAAGGCCAAACCATTGGCAGTCAGGCAATATTGGCTTTTCTTCACTTTGTGGAATTTTTTCTAGCAGACACGATAGCAGATTGGATTTTTTATCACACTTTAGCATGCGGGATTCAGCTGCTAAGGAAGGAGGTTACGCTTGAATTTTGTGAGCAAAAAAAAAACTTAACCAAGTTCGCAACAAAACTCTGGCATGCAGTATAGCGTTGAGAAGAAAAAGAAAAAAAAAAGCTGCAGTTTGCTGTGCTTTAGCTCTAGCATTGCCTTACGTCCCGCTTGTTCCCTAAGAGCTGAGGGCAATTCTGTTTTAGCGATTCTCAGATATTATTTTGTTGTCTGTATTTTATTCTCTCATCAACATACTGATGGCCATGTTGCCTTCCTTTTCTTTTCAGCTTTCTTACCCTTTTGACGATATGGCATTGTGACACGCTACGGCTTTAGTAGAGATATTAATGATGTCTTAATTTGCTACTTCTAAACATGGATTTCTGATTACTTCAAACACATCCAAGAGTCTCGACCAAAAGTTCTGCTTGGGTTCACGGTGATCCTCGGTCCTCTGTGGAATTTCAACTGGTGGATTTGTGCTACATGTTTTTGTGGTGTCTTCCAACAATAAAACACTTCTTGCAATTTCGATGCGATGCTGAAAACAGATATATGAATGGCATCAATCATTCTAATTGACCGGGATGGAAATCTTCAATATTTTCAGTTTCTTGAGTTCCATCGAAATGTCCGTGTCACGACATGACAAAACATTAAATTTTACCCCCCTTGAAAGTGTATAAAGCAAAATTACGCCGGATATTTATCAACGTCAAAGCTACGTCATCAAGCAAGATCGACCCCCATTAGTCACTGAACATCGAGCAAAGTGGCACGTTCGTCGGCGATTTTATAATTGAAGTTTTCCATCATAATGCTAAAGAACCGTTCAATAATTCTATCCAAGGGAAGTTAAATTTGATGCTAACTCAGTAATATGACATAGCATTGTATTCATCCTGTCATGCTTGACTGAAAGACTATCGAGAACTAATTCCCCTAGAAACTAGATGCAGAACGAAGCCTAGTAGTGCTATACTCTACAGTCTACAGATTGAAGTCGAGACCTGAAAAGTGCCGGCTAGGTCCTTGTGCTTGTTAGTTTGTGTTTTTTATTTCAAAGCGGTTCCATTTCTTAATCTCTTCAAAGGGCCTGGAAATGGATGGAGGTGAAGCTTTGGAGGAACCTATTACATTATTATTATACGATGTAACCGTGTTCAGATAGAGAGGAGTGAGGAGGAATGTGTATTATTACATATTACACAACAAAATGAGAAACAATGCATTTATAAAGATATCATCAGCCCAAAACCCGCTCGTACTATAACCTTGCAGTTTTACAAGGCCATTGAGGTCCAGACTTGAATGCTCCAGAGCAATAGATTAAACACACTAAAATGTGGCCAAGAAGAAACATTTGTCGGTCATTCGGCCGAGCTTTGGAAACAAAACAAGAAAAGCTGTAAAATATACCTTTTTTTTTTTTTTTTAAATGAAAACAAAAATTCTTTAGAACATTTTTATATAGTTTGTACTTGTTGTGTTTGTTCTTGTTTTCTAACACGCGCCTTTGTGACCTACACCCCCATCCCCCCATACACACATACTATTATTTTAGCCGTATCACAAACCCCTAATGTCAGGCCAGAGTTTTCTGCTATTGTATGACAGTACACAATACAGCCTGCTACTGTCACCCCCACTGTCTTGTGGGTCATCTCGGGAGAGAGGAAGACTAGGGGAAGGTAACCCTGAATACAAATACCACACTGCCTTGTGTGTTGCTATGATAGCAAAGGCTATGGGAGTAAACCCAGACAGAAAATCAGGAGTGGAGACCCGAAGGTGGTTGTCAGGGAGAACTGCATCAAACTGGCTTCCAGCATCTCCTGCAGCCGGACTAGTTCCAAATGTATTGACCTGGTCTCTCCCTTGGGTTTAACTAGAATGGCAGAGAGAGGGGTGGTGCCTCTGGGCAAAGCACCATCTCTTAAAAATAGCCCAGGCAAGGCAGCAAAACGAGGAGGCGTTTGCTCGGGCTTGGCAAGCGTCTGTCTCTCCTCTATAAGCCCACCCATTTCCGATTTGGAGAGGACACTCCAGCCATCCGTTACGGATGGGCACAACACGGGAGGTGGCAGTTACCGGTGATAAGCTCAATCCATTTGGCGTACGGATGAGCGCCAGGGGTCCCCTCTGTCGGTGGGAGCGGCTTTTCAGCTGCATTGATCAACTACCGCCCGCCGTAACCTGGGCAGCCCCCAGGCAGTTGGGTGTTGTTCCGCCACGTCAGCCTGCTTCATAAGGTGGTTGGAGCTAGACCAAAAGTCGAAAAGCTGACGTAAAGTGTGCACCTGGCAAAAACAGAAAAATACTAAAACTTGGTACCTGGAACGTCAGAACAATGCGCCCAGGCTTGCAACAGCAAGATCTCACTGATATTGACTCCATCAGGAAATCCCAAATTATTGATCGAGAACTTCAGCTACTAAACATCGACTTCCCGACTCCGGGTCAGTCAAAGAAGAAAACTACACCTTCTTCTGGCAGGGCCTTAGCAGCGAACAGCCGAGAATCCACGGCGTGGGCTTCGCCGTAAAAAACTCCCTTATCAATTCGATCGCAACTCCAATTGGAGTGTCAGAACGCATCATGACACTCAGACTGAACACCCGGTCTGGTTTTACCAACATTATCTGTGTCTATGCCCCAACACTTACCTCCTCTGACGAAACCAAAGACATTTTCTACGAGGCATTGCAGAGGACTCTCCACAACATCCCTCTCACCGAAGGCCTGCTAATTCTGGGTGACTTTAACGCTCGAGTGGGAGCAGATCACTCCGCATGGCCAAAGTGCATTGGGCACTTCGGCATTGGCAACATCAACGAAAACGGGCAGCGCCTTCTGGAGCTATGCTCCGTAAACTCATTATGTGTTACAAACACGTACTTTGACCTTAAGAGATGCCAAAGAACATCATGGCGCCATCCCAGGTCTGGCCATTGGCATCAATTAGATCTTATTCTCTCAAGGAGGAAGAGTTTGGGCTGTATAAAAATAACTCGTTCCCTCCACAGTGCTGATTGTGACACCGACCATGCACTGGTAGTCAGCAAAATCAAAATTTCGGCCAAGAAAATATACAGATCAAAAGCCCCTTCAATCCCTAAGATCAATGTAACAGCAATCAGAGATGAATCAAATAGAAAGTCATTTGAAAAGTTATTTGCTGAAAGCATGGATAATGTCACCCAATGTGACTCGGTAGATGAAACATGGAACACTCTCAGTTCAAAAATTCATGACTGTGCCATCAAGTCTTTTGGACAGCATAAAGTTTCAAACAACGACTGGGTAGCCCAGAACAGCGAAATTCTCCTACCTCTCATTGAGCAAAAGAAATCTGCTTTCAATGAGTATAACAAAAATTGCAATCAGAGTACAAAAACTTGTTTGAAAAATGCAAAAGCTAAACTTCAGCTGGAGGTAAGACGTTGCGCCAACAAATACTGGACAGACTTGTGTAACAGCATACAAGAGGCAAATGAAAAGGGAGATATGAAAACCGCCTTTAGTCAGATGAAAGTAGCTCTTGGGCCAATCATCACCAAAAGCGCCCCACTTAAGTCTGTAAATGGTGAACCCATCACAGATAAAAATGAACAACTGAATAGGTGGGTAGAGCATTACTCTCTGTTGTATTCAACTGAGAAAAATATTCCACCAGATTTTGAGGAACACCTCCAAAAACTGCCAATAATGGCCGAACTTGACGCTGAACCTTCCTTAGTCGAGCTTTCCAATGCAATCGACCACCTGTCTGCTGGAAAAGCCACAGGAAGTGACAACATTCCTGCAGAGGTATTAAAAGATCTAAAAGGCCCACTATTACCACACCTGTATAATCTGTTACTGCAGTGTTGGAAAGAAGGCGTGATACCACATGATATGAGAGACGCCAAAATTGTCACACTTTACAAGAACAAAGGAGACAAAGGCGACTGCAACAACTATCGAGGCATATCCCTCCTCAGCATTACTGGAAAGACTTTTGCTCGCGTCATCCTCTGCCGCCTTCAACAACTGGCGGAAAAAGTCTTACCAGAAACACAATGTGGCTTTCGAAGCAAACGATCAACTATTGACATGATATTTGCACTTCGGCAAATCCAAGAAAAATGTAAAGAACAAAACAGGCCGCTTATAACATGCTTTGTGGACCTAACAAAGGCTTTCGACACCGTAAGCCGATCTGGCCTGTATGCAGTCCTTAAATCCATAGGCTGTCCACCAACATTGCTAAAACTTATTGCATCCTTCCACACTGACATGAGGGCATGTGTCAACTTTGAAGGCTGCACATCCAATTCATTTGCTGTAAACAGCGGTGTGAAGCAGGGATGTGTTCTTGCTCCTACCTTATTTGGTATATATTTTGCAGCCCTACTCAAGAATGCCTTTGGTCAATGTTCAGGTGGAGTACTTATTAACACCAGAGTGGACGGCTCCATTTTTAATGTTGCCAGACTAAAAGCAAAATCTCGTACAGAGCATATTATGTTACAAGAGCTCCTCTTCGCAGATGATGCTGCAATCGTGGCCCACGATGAAACCACGCTCCAGGCTCTCATCAATAGCCTTGCCAAAGCCTGTGACAAATTCATGCTAAGGATCAGTGTCTCAAAAACTGTAGTTTTGACACAAGGCTTGAGAAACCCCAACCCAATCATGCTGAATGGCTCTCCTCTGGAGCAAGTGGGAAAATTCTGCTACCTAGGCTCAACCATCAGTGGTAGCACAGACATAACAACTGAAATAAATGCCAGAATAGGAAAGGCGGCCACAGCTTTTGGCAAACTCTCAAAAAGGGTGTGGAACAATAGCAAGCTGACCATCAAAACAAAGGTACTCGTGTACCAAACTTGCGTCCTAAGCACCCTGCTGTATGGCTCAGAGACATGGACCACCTACTCCAAACATGAAAGATCCCTCAACTCCTTCCACCTGCGCTGCCTACGCAAAATTCTCAAGATCAAGTGGCAAGACAGGATCTCAAATATCGAAGTTCTGAGCCGAGCCAACATTCCATCAACTCAGGCTCTCCTAGGCAAAAAAAGACTGCGGTGGCTTGGACATCTCCACCGTATGGAAAATGATCGCATCCCCAGACAAATTCTCTACGGGGAACTTGCTACTGGCAACCGACCCAGAGGTAGGCCACATCTGCGATTCAAAGACACTTGCAAGGTCACGATGAAAGCATTCAACATCGACCCCAATGAATGGGAGAACCTTGCAAATGATCGAAGCAGATGGAGACAAAAATTGCGCAGTAGCACGCTCGCAATAGACTTCAAGGCAAAAGAAACATACCTGACAAAACGACAGAGGCGGAATGAAAACACTCGCCAAAGTGAACCCAAAAGACTGACCTGCAATCACTGCCATCGCACTCTCGGGTCAAACATTGGTAGAATAAGCCACGAGAGAATCTGTCAGTCAAAGTGAAAGTGAATATTCTAGCTGCTAAGACCGTCTGTAAAGACGCTAAAGGCCATATATCACAAACCCCGCTGCCACGCCACAATTTTTTTTATAAATGACTGCGATACTCTATGCTTTAACACAGTAACACAGTATGGTTAATGAAATAGGAAGGACGGATCTTTTCATTTCGCCCCAAACGTCTAGACGATATTTTGATAGCGCTACGTTACTTGTGCTATGTTATGCAGTGTGTAGGCTTGGCGGTGTTTCTGTTTTATGCAAGCCCACACAAATTATGCCAAATGTATGTATAATAACACACATGCACTTCAACTAAAACATTTAGTTGTCCCCCTACCTCTGCAAAATTCCTACTTTGTGCTGTTTTAGAATAGGGCCAGTGATAAAATAATTAGTTTTCCTGCTAGAGCCACTTGTTGTTTTTTTTTTTTGTGTGTAGGTCGTTTCAATGAAAAGGTTTGACCAGATGCCATTCTAGGCACTGTCATTTTGGTGCATGGCATGTCTGCCAGAGAGACTCTTCTTGACAAGGTCAGGATGAAAACGCTGCCTGAAACCTAGGTAATGCAGCCCGTAACGGCAAACAAATGAGATGGCCAATCATCTCTCTCTGTCCATACAAACGCGACCACAATAAACGCAGCCTCACTCAGACAGTTTACTCACGGTTGTGTCGTTCGTTGACATTCTTTTTTTAATCACTTCTAACATAGCTGGTTTGTGCCACCGTGTGCACTCTGGTCGAAATGGTATAGTAAGTATTGGTCTCAAGAAATCCCCAACGACTGATTTCAATACCCACGTCGTTGCAAGTTGATCAGTTAGTTCATCGCCTGAACGTCAGCAAGAATTGTGCCTCAATCAGTGTTTCCCAAGTTGGAATAGTACCGGGCGCTCATGTCCAAATAATTATCGATACTCAAAAAATGATGTTGTGACGTCATAAGGTGCAGTGTCAAAGGACCGCTGTTCAACTCAATATCGAGTGAGCCCGGTATCCGGCGCCGTCAAAGGCATTGCTCAACTCTTGAAAGCGAAACATCTCCTTCTCGTATAGAAAAAATGCTCAACAGGCATCACGTGGCCTCAAATGAAATTAAAGCCAATGTCCATTTAAGTAATCGAATCAGCAATAAAATTTTAGATTTATTTCCCGAAACAAGGGCTGGATAACCTTAGTTAGAAATCTCGCTTGGACAATGTTTCCAGTTATTTGTTTGCTAAATTGTGTTGATAATGAATGAAACATGCTTGATAAGGACAATTTTATGTCACTTATAACATCTGTTGTTGTAAACTCGATGCTGTACTATCAAGGAAGAGAAATTATTAATTATTCTATTGTTGGAGGCCATCTTAAATTTTGCCCCCAAGTTGGATTTTTTCGTGGCCAAAGCATTATTCTCAAACACTATTATAAAGAGACTGTTTGTGCCAAGTTTTATGTTTCTATCATTTTTTGAACAATTGTTGCACTCATCAAGCCCACTAATAGGGAGACAAGGTGGTCTAGAGGCAAGGTGCTCGCCTCTCATGCCAAGGGTCCCGGGTTCAAAACCAGGGCAGTGCAGGCATGTTGGAAATTGGGATTTTTCTCATATTTCCAAGTCCCAACCCAGGCTACACCACTGTTCCAATCTGCCTTCACTGCTCTTTGCTCCCTGTAACTCAATAAATATCAACAGAAGTCCATTCATTCATCGATTTTACGACCTGCTTGTGACTGTTATGTCTTTTTCCGTAATTTTACTTACCGGCTTATGAATGTAAACTGCTCGAACCAAAATCGCTTTTCCTCCTTTCTCTCCGGAACACAGTTCATTTTCATTGCCTGCGTCTGTCGGCACTCTGAATATGTGGGAGTAAACTGTAAGGCAAAACAAAATAAGATTACAACAAGATTTTACAACTATTCTGATGTGACCCACAACAAAACACAACCTGGGCCCGTTGAACCCAATATTAGTACATTTCGAGAAATCACCTCATGTAATGATGGTAATATTCTGGAGTTGCAAAACTAGATTGGGGATTTGTGCATTTCTCAAGCCCATTAAGTAATTATCGTACAAAATCATTGGGTAAATAAAATGCTTATGTATGAATGATTTCAGATTGCTACAGAGAGATAAATGGACTAGAAAATCATCATTAGTAAGCACAGTATTTCAAAATCAGGCTGTGTTTTGTACCTTTTTTCTTGTCCACTTTCTCTTCACCTTACACTCTCCTACCAAATTTCTTATACACACGTACATACGAACACACATGCACACACACACACGTGTGCACAGAAACATTTCCCAGTGTGATATTTTTATTTTTTAAAAATTAAGGTAATTGGCAAAAATTGCAAAAACAATATATATATAATATATCATATACTATTAAAAATTAAGGTAATTGGCAAAAATTCATAATATTTGGCCACGTAGACATAGAGTTTTACATGATACATGTTCACCCTCTATGAATTTTAAAGTAGGATGATGATGGTGAAGATGATGATGATGACGGTCCACATCACAGAAAAGACCGGATGTTCATTTTGATCAGCCCGATATTTAAAGCATAGAATTATAGAGAACGGCTAAACGCAACAACTTACTGCAAGTGTAACTGATCTCGAATTCCGGCAATGGCCGATTGGTATATCGACCACAATTATTGTAATAAAAGGTGTCAAAAATGGCTGAGCACGACTTTCTTTCGTCACAAAAGCTCCTGATCTTCTTCAGAAATTGGTCATCGGTGATTGTCAGGCTGTATCTTGTACCACTGCATGGTTCCTTCATTCGCAGGACAGGAAAAACAAATAAACCCAAAAACATCAACCAAAAAGATCAAAATTTCCACAGATAAATGTACAGAATTGAAGAGCTGTACATCCACCTGGGGTTGAAATCTCTTTATTCACATTCGGTGTCTTCCTGATTTACTTGAACCACATGGACAGCAACTTTGATCAGACACAACATCAGCATTCTGCTTTGTTTTATAAAGATTTAAGAGACGCATCAAAGTTTCTGACCTACAATGGCAATGTTCGTACAAGTTCTAGATCAAGAATTGAAGAGCTGTACATCCGCCTGAAGTTGAAATGACATCTCTTTATTTACATTCGGTGTCTCACTGATTCCCTGGAACCACACGGATATCAATTGATCAGACAACGTAAACGCTTTGTCTTAAAAAGATTTATGAGATGCATATAAACTTCTGATCTACAATTGGAATGTTAGCGCACATTCTAAACCTTCCCAGTATAATTAAGCTGATTTATTAAATAATACCAAGTTGATTGTTAGTGGTTGCAGATATTTCTAAATCCAACTTTCATGTATAGTTTCAAAAGCTGCTGTGTGAGTTAATACATCAATTTGTGACTAACACATAATATTTCATAATTTAACTAATAGTAATATACTAAGAAAATGCATCAACAGGTGTATACTAACATTCTCAATCTCACAAAAACAAACGAATGACTTTAAACAGAAATAAATTGTCCCTGATAAATATTCTTAACATTTGTAAGACTTACAGGTTTCAAGACAGAGACACTTTCGACGTGTATACCTCCTTCAGAACAGTGGTCCGGTGATTCAGACGGGACATAATACGGTGGACCTGGGCTGTCGAGCCTGTGTACCATTTTAATCTTACCGAATGTAGCATCTGTTAGGAACACAGGAAATAATGATTAGGACATTGAAAATTGCATCTTAACAATGAAAATAATACACGTTAGGAAGAGATGGGTGCAGGGTATCTCTTTTTCTCCCCCTCTCTCTTTCTCTCTAGTCAGTCCGTCTGCCAAACCATCCACCCGACATCCACTCCATTCGCCCGTCCATTCATCCATCCTTCAGACCATCTAATCATCCATCCTTGCATCCATCCATCCACTCATAATGTCTGTTTGTCTGTCTGTCTGTCTAGTTCTGTCTGTCTGTCCATCTATCTATATATCTATCTATCTACCCGTCCATCTATCTCTCCCTCTGTGTGTCTGACTGTCTGTCTGTCCGTCTGTCGGCATGTGAAGTTGTTTTCATTAAAAAAGAAAGAAAGGAGAGTGTTGAATGCTAGTTGTTACACGAACCTGCTCAATTTTAAGAAATTTACATTTTTTTTTAAACATTCATCTTCTTAAGGGAACAAATGTAAAACGTCATCATTTCAACGACAACCACAACATAATCGCAGTAACAATAACATGTAAAACTCTCATATTGATCAACAGCCAACCCGCCATTCAATCTCATTCACTTACCGGTAGATGAGAAGAACACATCAGAAAATGTCACCAAGAGAAGCACAGTGAGTCTCTTCCAGCTGAACTTGAGGGCAAGCATTGTCTTCATCCAAGACCTTTATTGTAACAATTATGCGTTTCTCAAGGAAGTGGAACAAGTGCTTTTTATCTTCTTTATGTCTCCTTTGTATCTTTGAATTATTTTGTCATTGGCACCACTCTGGAAAACAACAATGATTACTAACCAATATAAACTGTCACATGAAGAGAAAATATCCTATGAAAAACCGTTTACTCCACGGCTTGCCTTAAGCCACATGAACAGATAATGATAAACTGGAGTAAAATCAGTCCAGTAAAGAAAAATCAATGTGTAGTAAAACCTATAGAGGACTGTTATAAGTATAATATAAGTATTAATTCATCAGACCACAATTATTTAAAGTGACCGTTTTCAGGACCGGATTTAGACTTAAGAGGGCCCGAGGAACTACAAGTTCGGTGGAGCCCTCATACAAAAAAATTAAAATACACTACAAAACACCAAAGGTAGACATTAAAGTGCGTTTACTGAATTTAACTGGAACTTACAAATTGTACATACACAGGTGAAATGAGTTATATAACTGCAGGAAACACAAACATGCTGCTTGCCTGGCTCCCGGTGTTTGGACCAGGGCTGGATTGACCATTACGCAAAATAAGCACCTGCTTAGGACATCAAGAGAAGGGGGCCACCACAGAAATTTTTCATTGCCAGATTCACCATGGACCATACAGTGCAAAACTGCAAATGGTGCCGCTGAACCAGGGTCCACAAAAAGCCCCCCCCCCCCCCACACACACACACATAATAAATGAAAAAATTAAAGTATTTGCTTGCGTCTAAACCCAATAACTGAATAACATGCAAAATGTATAGGGAGACCAAAACCTTTTAAGTGCTTAGGGCCTCTAAATGTCTTGATCTGGCCCCGGGTTGGGCCAAGTCACATTCAATAAAATTTTATCTTACACTCTTCTGGCATTGGTAGTGAACGGGGTAGATTTGGTTTATAACAAAATTTATCACTTTTCGTTCATTTTTATAAAAGAAACCTTTTTCGCTATTTTGCTTTTGTACCGGTGGCGTGGGGAGTGGGGGGGGGGGCAAAAACAAAGGAGGGGAACTCCCTGTGGATCCTGCCCTGCTCATTTTATTTATTTATTTATTTGTTTGTTTTTTTTTTTGTTCCATTCCATTGTGAGTTACACGGTAATTTCTGAATAACAACAAGAACGTCAACAAAATCTTCATCTCAGCGCCCGACTTTATGCATTTTAATCATGGTGTAAACATTCAGGACAAGTCAGGCAAGCTAACTGGGCAGTGAGACTAAATTTCTAACAAAAGTTTCTGAAAAAGTATATTTCATTTATTAAGAAAAAGAATAGTGAAAAATAGCTTGCTATACATGTCCTTGTGTTCAGATACGTAATGGCCCCGGATATTCTCAGCTACATTAAACTTTACTCACTTTGATACCACCAAAGATACTAGACACAAAAAAAATGAGACAACCCCTTCTTCGTACCTCTAATGAAAATCCTGCACAGTTTGTGGGCTGATCGGGGAGGGGGTGGCGGGCTTTCTCCTTTCTTACTTGGCGCTTCTCGAGATTATGGGGCTTTCTCCTTTCTTACTTGGCGCTTCTCGATTTGGTCTGAGATGATGTTGTTCTCGAAATGTTGGACTCCAGCTCCCACTGTGGACTTCCAAGCTGAACGGTCCTCTGCTAGTGTTGGATGAACTACGAGTGGCTAATGTGGTTACTGCGTGGGTTCAATAGTAACTCCCTTAAGGATACACAGGATTAACAAACACAGGGTTCTGCTGGCAGTCTTATTTATTCAAAAGCCTAACAAAGGTATCGCTACCAAAAGGCATAGGGAAAACCCTATCAAGAAAAGGAAAAAGAAGCCAAGAAAAAGAAGAGAAACCCAGAAAAGAAGAAGCCCCAAAAAAGAAACCCAACCAGCCATAAGCCAAAGTTTCTCCGGGTCCTGTGCTACCGCCTCATGCCTTATGGGGCGGGGTGGCGATGGCAAGCGTCGGCAAGCCTCTGAGCTGCTACGGGCCCGGGTTGCCGGTCTGGGTTGACTGTGCTGTCGGCTCTTGTCTCTGCGTCTATGATGGAGTGTGCTGACCACTCGAACTCGCATCTTATTTATGAGCCAGCGCGGACCTCCCAGAGAGCTATTACGTAGCCAGTATTTGGACGAGTGAAAGGTTCGGACGTGGAGTCCAGCCCGACAATAAAACTGGTTAGGGTCCTAACACAATCGAATTTACAGTACGGTAAAAAGGGTGCACACAAAGGTCAATTAGGTATCCCAGTAAACTGCAGAAATTACTCTAACGTCCCCTCCCGCAATAATTGAATAAATTTGACCCAGGTTGGATTTATCGGGGATAACATGCGTCTAACTCGTGGTTTACCCCAAATCCGAGATCCTCTTATTAATTATTTCAATAGGACGTGCATCAAAGTACAACAAGATTAGTACCATTATAAAGTAGAAACTTGCTGCTAAAATTCTAACTGACTACTTATACCAGAAACCCGGTAATAGTTTTAATATAAATTTTCAAAGTGTCAGGACTAACAACATTCGACAATTTTGTGCGGGATACTTTCGTCCATTAATACGACGTATCTCCATTGATAACAAACGTTATCATGAGTACCTATTTTGTACCGATAGGGTATTGTCTACTCTCAAAAATGAATTCGAGTTCCCGTCTTTCTGTCGGTGGATAACAACGAAGGAGCGAGTTGTAAGAAACTTAAAGCCATGATATAAGAGTTGGAAGCCCGGTGGTCAACATTTCCAACTGACCAATCAAAATGCGCGCTTTTCCTCGTGATGTGAATAACGGGTCCCGCGCTAGTATTACAATGGAAACAATCCAATTAATGGTACTCGGCCAAGTGTCCATAAACTACTATGAGTGGCCGTCCCTCACTCACGCACCAGAGTTACCATGAAAGCACATTAAAAATAGAAAGTCGTTCATCCTCTCACACTAGTTCTTCCCAAGTTCCAGGGTTGATGTTATACTTTCCCATGTTGTTCTTGCACTTGTCCTTGAATCTTAGCTTTGGTCTTCCACGCTGCCTGTCGCCTTGGGCCGTTTTGCCCAAAAGTAACTGCTTGGGGATCCTGCTGTCGTCCATTCGTTTTACGTGACCTAGCCATCTCAGTCTTCGTTTGCACAGGATGGTGTACATGCTCGGCAGTTCTGCTTCTTCTAAGACTTGTGTGTTGGTCTTTCTGTCGTGCCAGCTGATGCCAAGGATCTTTCGGAGGCATCTGAGGTGGAAGGTGTTTAGTCTCTTCTCTTGTCCTTAGTACAGCGTCCACGTTTCTGATCTGTAAAGGAGTGAACTAAGGACGCATGCTTCTTATATCATTATCTTTGTCCTTGGTGTAAGCATTTTGTTGTTCCATGCCCTCTTTTTCAGTCTGCAAAAGGATGTTCCAGCTTTTCCTATCCTGGTATTTATTTCATCGTCAAAGGACGTTCAAGAGGTGACTGTTGATCCCAGGTAGCAGAACTTGTTGACAACCTCCAGAGGAATGTTGTCCAGAGTGATGTTTGCCTTGGTCGTACCGCCTGGAGTCAGAATTACTGTTTTCTTGACGCTGATGGTGAGAGAGAATGCTTGGCATGCATGTGATAGGTGGTTCACCATTTTTGTAGTGTTGTTTCACTGTGCGCGACAAGTGCTGCGTTAGCAGCGGAAGGGAGGTCTCTAATTAGAGATGATGTAATCTTTGTTTTGGCTTTCAATCTTGTTAAGTTGAAGAGGGATCCATCTGTTCTCCAGTTGAGATAGACATCTCCAGGTGATGTCTTAAAAACACACTGAAGGACCATTGCAAAGTAGATGTTGAAGAGGGTAGGTGCAAGGACACAGCCCTGCTTGACTCCCCTCCTGATGTCGAAGCTCTCTGATGTCGAAGCTCTCTGATGTACTGCCGTCAAACAGAACAATACCTTTCATGTCTTTATGGAACGAGATGATAAGGTTCCGCAGATTTGGGGGGCATCCAATTTTATGTAGTACCAAATAGTCCTGATCTGATGACTGTGTCAAATGCCTTTGTGAGGCCTACAAAAGCCATTTGAAGAGGGAGATGTTGTTCCCGGCAGTTTTCCTGTAGTTGGCGAAGGGAAAATATCATGTCCATTGTTGGGCGACTTGATCTGAAGCCGCACTGGCTCTCTGGCAAGATGCGATCTGCCAATTTCTGCAGGCGCCTGAGGAGGATCAGCGCAAATGTTTTTCCATTTATACTTAAGAGTGATGTGCCTCTGTAGTTGTTGCAGTCTCCTTTGTCACCTTTGTTCTTGTACAGGGTTTTTATGTTGGCATCTCTCATGTCGTGTGGTAATTGCCCCTGTCTCAAGCAGACAATCAAGAGCTTGCACAGGTACGGAAAGGGGAGCTCTATGATCTCTTTCAGTATTTCTGCTGGTATTTGCTCTTTTCCAAGAGACTTTCCTCCCTGTAGATCGTCCATTGCCTTAATCAGGTCTTCCTCTGTTGGTTCCTCATCCACTTCTGGCATTTCTGCAAGTTGTGGAATTAGTGTGTCAAGGCTGTCATCTACTGAACGATCTTGTGAGCAGAGTCCAGAATAGTGTTCAACCCATCTGTTCATCTGCAAGGTCTTATCTATGATTGTATGGCCTTCGGATGATTTAAGAGGTGCCGTCTTGTTAATCTGTGGGCCGAGGGCAACTCTGATTTTCTCGTACATCCTCCTGACGTCGCCAGTGTCTGAAGCCTGTTGAAATTTACTGCAGAGGTTTTTCCAATAGTTGTTGGCCTGTATTCTTGATTCTCTTTGAAGATTTGCTTTTGCTGATCTCAACTGATTCTTTGTACTTTCTGAAGGATGTTTGTCATGTGCAATCAGTGCCTTGCACTTCTCTTCTATTAATGGGTTAAGTATGGATGCGCTGGCTGTGATCCAGTCCTCTCTTGAGATTTTGCCTGTGCCAAATACTTGGGAAGCTGCATCATATATGACCGTCTTCAGGCTGGTCCACATCTCATCAGGGGTGGATTCGACAAAGTTTGGCAGCAGTTCTTCAAGTTTTGTCTGAAATTTGGTCTTCAGCTCTGGGTTGCCGACATTCCTAGCATTTATATTTGGTTTGTTGGGGGGGGGGGGGCTGGATCTGAGCATTTTTCTGGCAGTGGTTTTCGTCTTAGCTAGAACCAACAGGTGATTTGTATTGCAGTCGGCACTGTGGTATGATCTTGTTGATTTCATTGAGTTGATGTGACTTCTTCTAACAATGACAAAGTCGATTTGATGGCAGTGGTCAGATCTTGGGTGGCGCCATGGTCTTTTCCATTGTAGAAGGTATTTTTGAGGCATAGGTTGTTATCTGCGCAGAACTCGAGTAGCCTCTGACCATTCTCGTTGATCTTGCCAAGTCCAAACTGGCCTAAACAGGTTGGTCACGCTTGATGGTCAGCACCAACTCTTGCGTTAAAGTCACCGAGTATGAAAATCTGGTCGTTATTTGGAATGTTCCGTACTACCCTCTGCAAGTCCTCATAGAATGCATCTTTTTTGTCATTTTCAGCGTTTAGAGTAGGAGCGTAGGCGCTGATGATGTAGGCTATTCCATTTTTTGTTGCTAGTTTCGTTGAAATGACACGCTCCGATGTTCCTTGGGGTGTGCTGATCTTGTTGACGAGGCTGTTTCTGACTGCAAAGCCTACTCCGTATATATACGATTCTCATTTGCTCCCAAGCCTTGCCAGTAGAGGGAGTAATTGTTCTCAGTCACTGAACCTGAGCCTCTAAGCCTGGTTTCTTGTAGAGCAGCAATGTCAACATTAAGTCTTGCAAGTTCCCTGTTATGATGGCAGTCTTTCTTAGATCTTCTGTCTTGTCCAGGTCTTGGTCAAATCCGGTACACATTGTCCTTACATTCCATGTCCCAAGTTTCAGCTGGGAAAACTTCTTTTGTTTAATGCCTGGTGCGGGTTTTAACGTCCACTTTTCGGTTTTTGTCCTATCTCCACACACCCATAGGAGCAGGCAGACTTAGCATATCAGTACCCTACTGGCTGCGGCTGCCCAGCTTGAGGTGGGCGTTAGCTGATCAGTGCAGCTAAAAAGCCACTCCCATCGTCGAAGACGACCGTGGGGCTATCTCTTTACGCCAATAAGAGAAAGCTTATAACCCGTAACTGTCGTTTTCCGTGTTGGCTCCCTACTTCACAATAGGATGAAGTGTCTTCTCCATTGTCCAAGTTGCTTCTATAGCTGTAGTTGAGCATGGGTGTGTACATTGGGCTTGCTCATATTTGCCGTGTCCTCCCTGTTTTGTGCTGCATGCCTGGGCTGTGAGCATGGAGAAAGTGCCCAGCCCATGGCTAGTGCTGATTTGATCCATTGGAACGACATGGTCGATACACATCGAATCAATAGTGTTGCAGGAGCTGCCAGAAGACAGTTTGGTTCATCCCTCCCTGTTGTCTGCCTTAGGGGCTCTTTCTCCGGATTTTCTGTTGGGGTTTACTCCCTTAGCCTTTTATACTCCCGTATGCAACTATAGGGCAGCAGGACAGATGCAGGTAGTACCATCCACTGTCATAATGGTAGCAGCATTGACTACCATTAAAGTTATAATTACAAAATAAAGTGACTTCAATCAAGGCCCACGGCGACAACTGAACAATAAACAAATTCAGTATTTCTCCGATACCGGCTTTGCAAAATACGGCATTGTTCACAACCTCCGCACACTCGCCGCTAGGTGGCCGTGGGAAATCCGTGCACTCGAATCGCACTAACTATCTCATCTTTTTGTATCTAGATCTAGTATCTCCCATACCACCAAGATTTTGTTCTGTTTCAGACTATAATATTCGCGCCATCACACTTTATGCATGACTGATCTATACTGTTGCACTGCCACCGCAAACCAATTCGGCGACAGGGTGTCTGTACGACATTTTAGTCTTTCCCCGAAAACGTAACGCTGAAAATTTCTCATGACATCGTGTAGACAGGAGAATACAACATCGGCCTACTGTGTGTACTGGGCTGTTTGTCCGTACTGACGAATATAATGAGTCTTCACTCGCCACTGCATTTTATAGTTAACTCCCTGCAGTTCAAGCATTGAGAAATCGTTACAATTGTTACGATGGCCTGGCAGTTGTAGGATTCGATCGAACATGGCTATATTTTTATGTTCCGACCCTTCAAAACCACACATTTACACTAAAAAGATGTTAATCTGCCGATAATTGTAAAAAAGAAAGTCATAGATCAAGTTTGATTTAGAAAATAACAATTAATTTGTTTTTGCGTCATACTATTTCCTGCGGCCGTCCGCCATCTTGGTTTTTTTTGTTGCGTGCGGTCAGAGTCGACGGTGCAGGTCGAAAATCTTCAAATTTTCCTATTTTATGTCATCAGACAACCATGAAAGCAATCTGCAGCAATATCTAAGTGATGGCAGTAATTCCTGGTCACCAGTGGAGAAGAAATCACGAAAATGTGATGAAATACAGCCCTAGATCTACCCATCATGCCATGTCTAAGAGGTTTGTTTGCATTCTTCTTCACCAATACTGAAACTAAATTGAAAACAAAATAAACTTATGTGGTCATGGGCTCAGTTTCAGCTCATAACATGTTTTGTATTCCTTATTTGTTTGAAATTTGATGGTTTGTGTGAAAGAAAATGCATTTTCTTTTATGTTTTCTTGGTACTTGAGTGCCACTCTACCGTTGCTAGGAGCCATTATAAATTTTGTTTGTTTACATCCAACAGTGACAGAGAAATTACCTTTATCTGTTGACAGACTGATTGGTACTAATATGGGAATTTAATTCTGGATCTACTTTTGATATTATTTGTAGGAAGTTTTATGTATTTTAAACATATTGTGCTTGATTTATTTCAGATCACCAGATTGTGAGAAGTTGGCCTACAGGAACCCAGACAAGGAGCTACATTTTCTTGGATTCTACCAGCCTGCAGACCTGTTTTACACCATTAAAAGGTTCTACATATCAAATACATAATATTATTTAGCGTCAAAAGTGGTTGAGGGGAACCACCAGCTTTTTCACTTATTTATGGATGGGATAAGAATGTCTTGAAATGTTGTGAGGGAACTAATGACAGTCGTATATCATGTATATGAAGCTGAAAACAAGGAAGTACCTCATTCTTTTTTTTACTGTTTCAGCTGGTCCACAGTAATGAATTGTGACTACAAGCTCTCTATGAACTATCCAGAATTGTCTTTTCATTGAGTTAATTATTATCTCTTTGCATACAATAATAATAATAATAATGTATAGCATTTATATAGCGCATATCCATTTAAAATGCTCTATGCGCTTTACAGAAACAACATGTCAACCACAGAGCAGAATGGAGCTGCCTGCGAAGCGCTCAACACACTGCACTGCTTCTTTCTCTCTCCCTGTCTCGCTCACTCTCTCTCTCTATCTCAGAGCAAATTGTAACGCAGCCTGTTAGGCGCAGTTCACAACTCACAACAGTTCGCACTCACAGCAGTTCACAACTCACATCAGTTCACAACACACAACTCAAATAATATTTCAATATTTATTAATAACAATATATATTTAATAATGAATAATAAATTTTGTTGCTGCTGGTGGGGAGGGGGGAAGATATGGATAAATTTTAATCTATTAATTTCAATTTTCAATTTTGCCCGGGCAGCGGCCTTTCGGCCTGCTCTTTACGATTTCCAACTGCCAAGGTATCTTTAACGTGCGCAACGTACACACGGGCCCTCCGAATTTTTTCGTCCTTATCCGAGAAGACTAGGTACTCGATCCTACCCCCCAATAGGACCAGGGACTTGAAAATATGAGAAAAATCCAATTTCCAACATGCCTGCACTGCCCAATGACAAAGTGTATAATACTCTCAGAGGTCACTCATAAATATCTTGATTATGTTTGTCTCATTCATAGCTAGACTCTTCAACTCAGGCCGTTTTGCTGCAGTGGGGTCATAAAACAGATAAATGTGCATATAATATACATTATGTGTATTTTCTGATGAGTGTACTGAGGAAGAAGGCCCAGCCAACCATCCCTGTTCCAATGATGTGAGGATCTGGAGCTTGAAGAAATCTACAAGTTACTTATGTAATGCCTACTGAATAATAAGCTCCATAATTATTATTTATCACATGCCAGGTTCATCAGAAAGGTTTTAGAAAAGTAATAGAGCCTTTATAAACAATAGTTAGAAGATTCAAATTCACTGTGTTTCAAAAATTTCAAATTCTGAAACCAGCTTTCTTCAATTTCTTTTCATCGCACCGCATGTGTAATGTTATATAATATGAAAATTCAGTGAGATTTTCTAATTTTCTCTAATGTTTCAGTTATTCTATACATTGTGCCACAAAATATAAGTGTTATTTGTTAGGTGTAAACATTTACTTTACTTATTATGAATACAAAAGGGAATTTTGTGAATTCTGCTCAGATTTTCAAAGTTTTACATGTCTTTTATAATGAAGTGCTATATATCAACTACTGGACCAAACTGAATGGCTTTTTGCTCATGACATGAGCAAATGGATGCAATTTGATATAGTAATAAACTTTTGGGTCTTGGACTTCATACTTTTTTTTTTTTCCTTCTTTGAGACTGTTGGGGTGGGTGATTTTTTACTTCAAATTCTATTTATAGTAACACAGAAAATAGGTCACCTATCACACAAGCTCTTTTCAATTCATAAACAAATTGCATCATGTTAAACTTCATCCAATGCACTTTCCAGCCATACATAACATGTCTATATTCTATGTAAATAAGTTGACACTGGCATGCAATCTTTGAGACAACCCTCACTGGGTTTCAGAAAAGGTAAACAGTGCGTGAAATGCGTTTTTCTTTCAATTATGAAGGGTTGTAGTGCGAATTGTTGCATTATTGACGTGGATGACAGGCGCGCAAGTCGACGGACAGAATTTGGCGAATTGAGACTCCTCGGTATCCTGTGTCTCCGTTTCACCCAAAGTGTTCACCTTTTGGGTGTTTTCTCCCTACCCACCCCTTCCTTTTGTTTTTATTGGGCTAGTTATGATTTTTCTCTGATTTAACTCACACTTCATAACTCATTGACATTGGCTTAGCATGTAGTATTCCTCGTTTTTTTTTGTTTTTTTCTTAATTGTATTCTCAGCTTTGGCCACGAGATAGGCAGGTATCTCCATAGTTTGGGGTAGGCCGTGAAAACTCGCCTTACACTGAGTAAATATGACACCTGATAAAGTGATATATATGGTAATTCTGTGAAATAATTCCTCCCCCATTATCCTGGTACATTATCTATATTAATAAAAGTGAAACCTTACGACAATTGCAGCGCGCCTTTCGCTACTCCTTCGTTAATGCTGATTCGGTGGCCCTCAGATTTTATACAGCGCTTAGAATAGACTGTCGTCGTGTCCCCGGCACAGAAAATACAAACATAATTAATAACTCGCAGAACGTTTGTATTAGTTTCTAGGTTGCGACACATTGGCGTTCGATCTATTTTTTCGGCAAATGTACGTAATTGAGATTGGTTCCGGTATATATATCACACTCACAAAACAACTTCCGGTTAGGACTGGTTTGAATGATGAGATTGAGTTCTAAGACTATCAAGTATAAAACTTTGTGTGTCCTCAATGTGCCTAGACTGGGAAAAAGAATGGTCTGGAATTGGGAGATTGACGCTGCAGGGCCAAAAGTACAGGCTTGTGTTTTCAATATGCCTAGGAAAATATAATATTTCTTTTCCATTAACACAATATGATGTTATCACTTCCTGCAATGTGCAAACAAACTAACCCGTGCGCAAACCATAGCCATTTGACGGATGCTGGCGGGACGCGCAGGACGTCAAAGCGCAAAGGGAAAGCAGTAAAACGTTTCTAAAAACAAACAAACAAACAAAAATAAAATAAAACTAAAGGAACAGGCAAAATAAAGCAGGTCCATGTAATAATCACCCAGAACTGAAACTAATAAATCAATTTATCCCGGGCAGGGCCGGGAACTCAGCTAGTAATGTATAATTATAAACGATTGATTCATGACAAATTTATGGAGTTACTTCGTCGTAGACACAGATTTGTACCTTTCAAAAAGGAAAGACAATTTATTTGTTTTATTTATCTATTTCTTTAATTAAAAAAAATTTTTTTTTACTATTTTTCAAATTCATTTATTCATTCATTTATTTACATGTATTTTTTCAAACACTTACTTACTGAATTTTTTAAAACATTTATCAGTAGGCCTATATCTTTCCATTTACTCAATCATCTATTTGAAGTCTTAGCATACCATAATTATCCAAAATGTCAATTTCGTTTCAAAGCATTTTTCATTTGACTTAATAACTAATTTTTAGTCTCAATTTGTTGGTTTGTTAATCAAGGCCAGTGTTTAATAATTTAGTAACATTTTTCTGGAACAACCAAGAGTGAAGAGAAAATGAAATTATTATGAAAATAGCACTCTCAAGAATGAAGTTTTCCGACATCTTACCTGTCATTTTCCACAAAATTATGAATTTCACAAATAACTTTTCTATACATTAACACACTTTGGACACAACTTAATTAATAACAATGTCTTTTGCCATAAAAGTACAAAAATGACATCATTACAGAGGTGAATTTCCCCACCCAAAGTTCATCCCTCACTATATACATAAATAGGCAAGTGACCAGATGGCCCACTAGAAAGAATTTAATAAAGGACGCCCGCGTTTGAATATAATAGTAACATTGTAGTCAGAGATTTGCAGTGCTAATTGTTGTTGTTGTTTTTGATACTCAAAACTTTTGCTTTCCATTTTCTTGCTACGGATTTTCAAAACACGCATGGGGAAATTTCTACTTGACACAGATGATGACTCAGAGTTGTAATTATCTGTCATGCCTATGTTGCATCAAACAACACTAAGTCTTGTCTTTGCTTTGTATTTCACATCCCAGTCGCCTTCCAATTGTTCACGGTTGTGTGGTATTGCTTTTAGAATTTCATTGTGTAGCCGATGTCATAATATTATGATGTCTCCCCTCGTTTGGCTTGATTAAAACCCGGGCATCCATCCAACCCGTCTACCTGTCTGTCTGTCTACCCATCTGTCTGTCTGTCTACCCATCTGTCTGTCTACCTGCCTGTCTGCTGTAGTTTATTTAACCCTTAAAGATAAAAGGTTAAAAAATGGCATAAAACTTTGCACAGAAATCAATTTTAGATACACAGCATTTTTAAAGGAAGAATGACAGAGAGGTAAACATGCACATTTTGCATTCCAGGTTGCTTGAAATGTTTTGATCATGTATGCATGAGATCCGTCTTTCATTATGTTGATACAGATTTGTCACAGACATGTGATTGTGCGAGGTGATGCTTGCTACAATTATGTTCCCATGTATTGTTTTTTCGTTGTTTTTTTTGGTTAAATCAATATGAATTTTTATTACATCAAAGAGCGTTCATGAAATGACTTTGTCATATTTTTCAATGCTTTTCAAGTAAAGCTGTGTCAGATAATTTTACTAGATCTAGATCTAGCTGTATTATAGTGAAATACATATTTTTGTGCCAAAACATTTGCAAATTTTGAGTTTTGCTGCAATTGGAATAAGTAGCATTGGTTTAAGTTAATAGCTAAGCAAGTCTTTAAATACGGTGATACAGTGGAATCTGGTTTCTTTTTGTTTTGTTTTTTTTCTCTACACATTAGAACTTGGTGGCAGTGTCTTTGTAGAGTTATTTCCCAAATTAAACAGAATAATAATCCAGTTTTCCTCATTTTTTAATTTAGATGTGGATATTGTCCTAGAATTCAATGAGAAAACTATTGACATCACAGCAAAAAGCTGTATACAAATTCCACATCCTCACAAGGGATAAACTGATTTTTTTTTTAAAAACTAACAATGATTTGTACTTTCACCACTGTTAACAACCAGGTACACTCAGTGCTAAAAGACATTTATATAACATTCAAATTCTAACATTTCTTCGGTCGTAAAAAAAAAATAGTAAACACAAGTAATGCGTAGCAATAATCACAAGTCAGGAGAATTAAGTTAATTTGACGCATTTTTTATGATTGAGATGTAGAGTACAAAAAAAAAATACCTTTCATTTTTTAGCATTCACCCTTGTACACATGCAGATATACCTGACGCAGCTTTTCCTTGTTCTTTTTTTGCCAGTAAGTTCTGTCAGAGGCCATCAACTGAAAAATGTTTTACTGCATTACAACTTTTTTCTTGAATCATTAATGTGAATGACCTAGATTCTCTTTCGCCCGTATAAAATGATCAAATTTCTTATTTTTCTTGATCACCTATATACATACTATCCAAATCTATGGACATAATAACATACTATTACTCTCTCCATCCATAATGATGAATGGTCCGAATTGAATCACCTGAAGGTGATTTTTCTTATTATGAGAAATAGACAATTTTAACTATATAATCGAATTAAGGATGTCTGAATAAAAAAAAAAAATTGTCATAATTATGTTTGCTATGGAAATGTCGCCATTTGGGAATTTGAGTCCCCGATAAAGGGTCAACTTCAGTGTAGAAAGGCTTCGCCAAATTTTACTGGAATTATTCGAAACTTCTCTTATGTTTTATTCAATCAAATTAAAAACTTTAAACAGTAGGGGATTTTGATATGTTATGAATTTTTGAAAAAAGTAAGTAGTGGAATTCCTTTTCCAGTACTTTCTATGACAACAAACAACAACAACAACAAAATCATTAAAAAAAATAATTCTGAAGATAAACAAATTTCCTTCTGTATAAATTTTTTGATTTGTTCAAATACGCTGTTGGCCAAATTTTGTGCCAATTGGTCAGTAGATTAAAAAAAAAAAGTAGTTCACAATTTACTGATCAAAAGTGCAATATCGAGAAAATCGCATCTGAAAGTGTGTTCCTTTTTCAATGAAAATGTTATTGAAAAGTGTCAGACATACTTTAAAACACCCCAGCTTGGTATGCTGGGCCTCAACAATGATTTGCAAACTACCAAAGATTTATGACAGACGTATACAGAGAACTAGGGGGGACAGAAAAGGGGGGGGGGGTGAAAATGGAAGAAACGGTGTCACGGTCGCATGCAAATAAGTTACAAGTCACAGTATACGTTTACCCTTAACAGTTTGCCAGAAGCGATGCTCTACTGTGCACACATAATTATGTGATCAAACTTCTAACCCCAGAGTGTACTATAAGCAAAAAATACTAGACTGATAAGATGAGACAGTTCGGGGTTTTCGCGTGTGGATCAAGCGTGAGAGATAAACAACAGCATTGTTTACAAAGCTGAATAGAGGAAATGCCGAGTATTGTTCATTGTTCAGCTGTCATCCTGGACCTTGCTGGAGGTCGCTTACTTTTGTAATTATAATGTAATTCGTTGTGGGAAATTGTGGATAGTTTTTTCTCCTTACGGTAGCATTGTCACAATCGTTTTATTAACTTACCATCATACCGAGGATAGGTCTAGTACATTTTTAAAATAAGCTGGGACCAGACCGAGGCTGGAGTTCTCGTGTATGACGTAACTGCCGCATCCAGTCTCCTGATGGCAAATGCAAATAGGAAAGTAAACAATGACGGGAACTATGAAGGGCCTTTCGAACTCCCAGTGGTGTTCAGCAATAAACTGTACTAATTCCAGAAGAAAAAATCCATATCTTTCTTTTTTTTTTTTCTGTTTCCGAAAGAATCGACAAGGTGTGTTAAACGTCTATTTTCTGCATTATTGAATGTATAAATCTAAATCTAGACTGAAATACAGTCAACGATAAAATAATAGACTGGTGCAGATCTAGATCACGATATTAGATACGAGCTAGATTTAGTTTGCCTTCTCTAGATCTAGATTTAGTGCATGCTTTAAAACAATTAATAAAAAACAAACATGGAATCGGTGGGGTTGCAGCAAAACTTGAAACAAAGTCAAAATATGGCAAAAAGAAAAAGGTGTATGTTGCAGAGTCCCTCACAAGAAATAATGCAGAAACGTTGAGAAAAAGTTTTCCCTTTCCTGTACGTTTCATCGTATCGATTCTGAATTATTTTTTACCGAAGACCACTTTTTAAAAATATTTTATTGAATAACTCTTAGATAAATTCTTGAGCTGGGTTTTGCAATATACACCTTTTCTCTTTTTTTTTTGCCATGTTTTGATTCACCCATGGTAGGCTTATCTCTGATACAGTATCATAATTAATTTGTTTAACACCATGAGTCATAAGCCAGATACTATATCCCCTTTCCCAGCCTTGATAGGAAAAGGACTTTAATTAAGTAATGACGTAAAGCAGTAGTTGCCGAACATAGGTAATCACCAATCTCTGCTGGAGGGTGGGCTTATATAATAATACATGTATGGCGATTTTGAAGCACGTATTGAGGTCTTTATTTTAGGAGGATCTCTGCGTTGTGCATTTGCACCTGCGATTTTGAAGCAGATGAGAGCGGTGACATATATAGAGCACAAGCAAAAGAGGGTCATAGAGGGAAATGACTACAGTTTATGTCCAGAGAGGTAGTTGATTTTTAAAAAATTGGAAAATTAAATATTTTCCATCCAGGTTGCACAGAAGCCACAAATTATGTTTGATTTTACTCATATTTCCAGATGCAAGATGTGTGATATTGTTTGTTTTTATCATTTTTATTGGGGAAGTGGGGAGGGGTATGGAGTGGGCTTGTTTTTATTTTTCAGTGGATTTTCTTTGGAAATTCAAGCTTCCAGAACTAGTCACTCAAAGCTTGACTCTCGCATCAACGTTCTGCCACACAGTCAACACAAAACAAAGCTGGCCACTCCTCCCTTTCCTTGGTATAGAAAATATGTTGGACAGCTTGCCCCAAACATGGCAGAAGGTTTAGCTTTCAATGGACTTGTCTCGATTAGCGCATTCTAGGAAACCCCCGGCGTCTATTTTTAAAATGGGGTCAGCCGACCATACGCTGCGCTCAAAACAATCAGGCCAAGGCCTAATCATTACATTGAGGATTTGAATCGGAACGATGGTTATCAAGACATGCTCTTGGGGCCTGTGTAAAGGCGACTCAATATGTAAAGATCGTGAAGATATGAAAGGGGTGACTTTCAAAAGATTTCCACAGCCCAAAACACAACCAGAAAGATGTATGGAATGGATAAGGCGATGCAATCGCCCGCATAGCCAGCTTCATATCTGCAACATTGGTTACTACCATTTCGTGTGCTCAGAGGTGAGTGTTTACTGTTTATGTTGGGTGTGCGCTTTCTTTTTAATAAAGCAACAGCAAGATTTGTGTTGTTTATCCATAGTTTAAGTTTACAATATTATTAACATATCTGAGACTGTGACAGGGATTAGATCTAGATCTATAGATCATCTAGTACCATGGGGTTGATCTAAGTCTGAGATGAACCATGCTGTCAAGATAATTATTTTACTTTCAAAGACACTGCGATGTTGAGTGTAAACTCACCCTACTGAAATTCTCCTTTTATTTTTGTTATTAATCATTATAATAATAATCGTGCAGCATTTATTCGAATGTTTTTATTAATGAATCGCGAAACCATGTCTGTACGAATCTTTACTAAATAAAAAGAGGGGAACTTCCTGTTCCTCCATGATGGTCTGTTAAAATCAAAACGTTGTTGTTGGATCCATCCTCTATCTTTTAAATATCTCTTTCTTTTATGAACCATCTACCCTCGTCTATCACAACCTGCGCTACATTGCTCAACATGCGACTCTCCCAGCCTGGATATATGTATAGAATTTATACTTAATACCAAGGTATACTTTACATGTATATCAAGATGTAACTAACAAAGCTAAAGAAGGAAAAGAACTGAACTGTGCGGGAAGAGAACTTGTGTAGGCCTACATATTATTATCTAGGTTCCACAATGAAACTCCAACACCACATCAAGATAATCAGGGCGTGATCCATGTTTTGTTTTTTCTTTTTGTTTTTATTAAAACAAAAAAAAAAACAAAAAACAGTGGGTCTAATCTAGGGGCTTGTGTTAGTGGAGACATACTTGTGTGATGAGAGGTTTTCTGTATCTTGAATATAATAATAATAATAATAATAACTATAGCGCCTGATTCCACAGAAGAGTGCTCTAAAGCGCTTAACAGTTCTCACAGTCACACAACACACATTTTCATCAACCTATACCTAATCACTGTCTCAAGAATGTTACATAACCTGCGTATACGCTTTTGTAAACAACGCTGTTTTAAGTTTTCTTTTGAATTGGATCAAGCTGTTTGAATGTTTCACATGATCAGTCAAGTCATTCCACATTTTAGGTGCACACACTGAAAAAGCTCTTTCTCCCATGATTGTTCTTGATCTGGGCACTACTAATAAATTTGCTTCTGCTGATCTCAATTTTTTGGGTGGGATGTATTTTTCAATGAGCTCTGCAAGATATTCTGGTGAGCTTTGATTGAGGCATTTAAACACAATGCATAAAATCTTAAATCGAATACGCTCTCTAACAGGCAACCAATGAAGGTTTTGAAGAACTGGTTGAATATGTTCTGATGTTTTTGATAAAGTAACAAGTCTAGCAGCCTTGTTCTGGATCTTTTGTAATCTATAAATAGTTGCCTCAGGGATACCAATGAGCAAAGAGTTGCAATAATCTAGATGACTGACAATAAATGTAACCTGGTGTAACTGTCAAACGGTAAAAAGGACAAATCACATTTAAAATCAAACTCAAGAAAAGTAAGCGCTAAGGGCATGAAATAATTTTTATTCACATCAGAATTCACAATAAAATATTCATATTGGATTATTACAAAGTAAGTACAGGCTTAAATAAAATATTTCTAAAAAAAACTGATCAGTATCAATGTGCTTATCCAGTTTTTGCTCTTCATCAGCACTTCCTGGGTGGAGCAGAAGATCCTTTGTCAGCAAGCAATGAAACAAAGACATCAATGTCCAGAAAGATGAGATCAAATAAACACCCCAATGAAATCCCGGCAAAGCAAATGCGCTCAGAAATACCAATATGTCATGAGGAAAATCAGACAGGTATTAATCATTACATACATTATCACAGAATAAATAATGTTGCTGATCCTTACATAGCACTTTTTCTTCACAACACCAGACATATTGTTCTCAACTTTCTATACCTCTGGCATCATAAAGCTAACAAAACAAGCTTACCTCATAATGCTCAAATGGTGAAATGGAAAGCATAAACTGAACTCAAACATGATTATTAAGAAAATGCTTAATATATAAAACTAACGATATTACAAATTCATTATGCTCATTTCACATTTTATGGCTGATCCCAGCTCAAGTTTTGTTGAAGTCCCTGGATACTAATCTGTCAGCAATTAACTTAAAATTGTAATGGTTTTGTAATGAGCAATGAGGTTACCTAAAGAAAGGCATTTTACATGCACATTGGACATTTTTCTCAGACAATAAAAAATGGCTGGGGAAAATGTGGAATGAGCATGACAAAATGTTCCCACATCTGATATTTTTCTTATCATTTAATTGACTATGCTCATTATGAAATTTGATAACCGTTATTTTTTTTTTTTAATGCCTTTTCCATAACATTTCTATTCTAAATCCCCAGCCACCCTATCTTGCAGTAAATTAACCAAAGAGTCTTAAAAGGGTTTAAAAAGGATACAACACTGACATTACTAGACAAAATGATGTACTTGACATTACTGCCTGCAACCTGCAGCCAAGTTTACAAAACCGAATAGAGAAAATGCAGAGCTTCGTTCAGTGTTCAGCTCTCACCCTAGACCTTGCTGGAAGTTGCTTACTTTGTAATGATAAATTAATTGGTTGTTGGTAATCTCTGGAATGTTTTTCCTTTTTAAATGTGTTAGCAGTGCCACATCGCTTTTTTTTAATTTACCATCATACCAAAGATAGATCTTGTCGTGATGTTGCTATGTTTATGTGCTTTGTGTTACTTTAATCGCTCGTCATGTACTGTTTGTTTTATCTGTTTGTCTAACTATCTGCTATCTGCTTGTGTTGAACAATAACGCACCACTAATGAATACCACTGTGCGGAGATGACGTCACAGACGTTGCAATAAACGATTTCGTCCTTCCTAGCGCCATTGCTCGGTAGAAGGATTATAACTGGATCATGCTTCTGATCCTACTACAGTTGAATGTTGAATAAAGCCAAGATAATTGGCTAAAACAGACTTCAGACTCTCCGCTTTCAATTTATTCAATCAATTTATTCAACATTTCAAAATGGAGCGTTTTCTCCGACCTGAGAGGTTTAACGCGGACCCAAACACACCAGACGCATCCAAACGCTGGAATCACTGGCAGCGAACTTTCAACAATTTCCTGTCATCTCTACGACAACAATCTTCCACTCCTACTCTTGATGAACTTGACTTGCTGATAAACTTCGTTGACCCCTTTGTATATGAATACATCATCGATTGTCCCACCTTTGCCTCTGCCGTGGAAGTCCTGAAAAACATTTATGTTAAACCTGGAAATGAAATATTCGCTCGGCACATCTTAACAACTACCAAACAAGAACCAGGGCAGACACTTGACCAATTCTTACAGAGACTGAAGATTCTTGCAAAAGAGTGTGAGTTCAAAGCTGTTTCAGCCGACAAAAACAGGGATGATTTCATCCGAGACGCTTTCATCTGTGGCCTCTCTTCAAGTCAAATCAGACAAAGACTCCCTGAGAATAAGACATTAGACTTGTCTACTGCTTTTGATCAAGCTAGATCGCTAGAAATGGCCGAAAAACAATCCCAGACATACAACAATGTACCAGCTTCATCATCAGTGCCCTGCGGCAGTACCACCACTCCAGCCATCGACGAGAGTGATACACTATCAGCTGCAATCAGTTCCAAATGCTTCTTCTGTGGTTTTCAACGGCATCCCCGATCAAAATGCCCTGCTCGAGAGGCAACTTGCAAAGGATGTGGGAAGAAAGGACATTATCAAAAGGTGTGTCTATCAAAAGGAAAACGGAATGACTTCGCCTCTGCTGCTAATCCCATCCTTAATTCGGCCTTCACTGCTGCGGCCCCCTTAAGTCTTCAGAAAGCCATTATAAAATTCAAGGTCTTTGACACTCCTCTGAGGGCACTGGTGGACACAGGAAGCTCTGAAAGTTTTATCTCAGCAGACAAAGCTCAATTTATGAAGTTCAAGACCTTCAAGTCTAGAAAAGAGATCTCCATGGCTTCCACGAATCTCTCAAGTACAACCAAAGGCCATTGTTTTGCTACTCTGGAATATAATGGCGAAACTTATCAAGGAATAAAGCTCTCTGTTCTACCAGGATTGTGCGCTGACCTAATACTGGGTCACGACTTTCTAGATCAACACAAAGGACTTGAAATGACTTTCAAAGGCCCCAAGCCTACATTCTCTGTCTGTGGCATAACTGCTGCAAAGGTGGAACCTGCCTCTCTGTTCAAGAACTTGCTTCCCGATTGCAGACCTATAGCTACAAAGTCAAGACGGTTCTCTACACCAGATAGACAATTCATAGACTCTGAAGTCCAAAAACTGCTTGCCGAAGATGTGATTGAACCTTCTGATTCTCCGTGGAGAGCGCAAGTGCTGGTAACAACAAATGACCGGCACAAGAAAAGAATGGTAGTGGATTATAGTCAGACTATCAATCGTTTCACCCAGCTTGATGCATATCCTCTTCCTCGAATAGATGAGATGATTGAGGAGATCTCGAAATATGAGGTGTACAGTACAGTAGACCTTCGCAGTGCCTACCACCAAATTCCCATAAAGGAGGAAGAGAAATTCTACACTGCCTTTGAGGCCAGTGGAAACCTCTACCAGTTCAAACGTATTCCATTCGGCGTCACTAATGGAGTCGCTTGCTTTCAACGCATCATTGACGGCCTCGTCAGAAATGAGAAAATTAAAGACACTTTCGCATATTTAGACAATGTCACTATTTACGGTAGAAATCAGAAGGAGCATGATGAAAACTTCTCTCACTTTATGAAGTGTGCCGCTGAGTACTGCATAACTTTCAATGAGGACAAGAGCATCCTTTCCGCCAGAGAAATCAAGCTGCTTGGGTTCCTGGTTTCCAAGGGCAGCATCAAACCTGACCCTGACAGACTACAACCGCTGCGAGATCTGGCTGATCCTCATGACGCAAAATCACAACGACGGGTTGTAGGCATGTTTGCCTACTACTCTTCTTGGATCCCAAACTTTTCTGACAAAATACACCCTCTTGTCAACAACCACACTTTTCCATTACCAAAGAAAGTGAAATGTGCTTTTGAACTGTTGAAGAGAGAGATAGAGAATGCTGCTGTTACAACCATTGACCAGGATATCCCTCTTGTGGTCGAAACGGATGCTTCTGACATAGCGATAGCAGCTACCCTGAATCAGAATGGGAGACCTGTTGCTTTCTTTTCAAGAACACTAAATCATAGTGAAAGGAAACATTCATCTGTCGAGAAAGAGGCATATGCCATTGTGGAGGCTCTCCGGAAGTGGAAACATTATTTGCTTGGAAAACATTTCCAACTTGTGACTGACCAGAAAAGCGTCGCTTTTATGTACAATAACGCTCAGAAAGGAAAGGTGAAAAATGACAAAATCCAGAGATGGAGAATTGAACTGTCGTGCTACAGCTATGACGTAGTATACAGACCTGGCAAAGAAAACCATGCAGCAGACGCTCTCTCGAGGGGGTACTGTTCTACTGCTAACTCGAACGCCGAAATACTGCAAGATCTCCACAGCACACTATCCCATCCTGGGGTTACGAGGATGATGCATTTCGTCAAATGCAGGAACCTCCCTTATTCACTAGATGAAGTGAAGAGAGTGTGTGCAAACTGTAGAATCTGCTGTGAACTAAAGCCTTCCTTTTACAAATCGACTGATGCTAACCTTATCAAGGCCACTCAGCCTTTTGAACGCCTTAGCGTGGATTTTAAAGGGCCTTTGCCTTCTTCCTCGAGGAACAAGTACCTTCTGACAATGATTGATGAGTACTCCCGCTTCCCCTTTGCTTTTCCATGTGCTGATATGAACGCCTCAACTATAATCAAATGCTTTTGTCAACTCTTCTCTCTGTTTGGAATGCCATCCTATGTGCACTCTGATAGGGGCGCTAACTTCATGTCTAGTGAGCTCAAGGACTTCCTTCACAACAAAGGTATAGCTACTAGTCGGACTACTCCGTACAACCCTAGAGCTAATGGGCAAGTGGAAAGATTGAACGGCACGCTCTGGAAGACAATAACGCTTGCGCTGAGGTCTCGTGGCCTAGAGACCCATCAGTGGGAGCTCGTTCTCACAGATTCACTTCATTCCCTAAGATCTCTTCTATGTACCGCCACAAACGAAACTCCGCACGAGAGAATATTTCGCTATAACAGGAAGTCCACAACTGGTATAACTCTTCCAAGTTGGTTAACTACTCCCGGTACTGTGCTCATGAGAAGAAACGTGAGGACTTCGAAGTATGACCCCTTGGTAGATGAGGTTGAACTGTTGGATTGCAATCCTCTGTATGCTCAAGTCAGACTTCGTGATGGGAGGGAGACAACAGTGGCTCTGCGCCACCTGGCACCACCTGGAGACATGACTACATCGCTTACTGTTCCGAATGAAGCGGCTCCTTCGCCGACAAATAATGACTTAAATGTGAATGACCAGACAAATCAGATAATGCTTGTTCCTGAACCAGCTGTTATGCAGACCGGTACGCAAAATCGTAGCTTGAATCTAACAGACTCTCTGAACACCCCAGGTAGTAACCCTACGACTTCTCTCAGAGAAGAAAACTCTGAGATTCAACCGGAAGCACCTGATGAAAGTAGACCTAGTCCAAAACGCCGTCCTTTTGTTCGGACCAGGGTTTATAACTTACGGAACAGAGAAGCTTGAACTCTACGATCACCAGGACTTTTTCTATGCATACTTGATGCAATTTGTGACAATAACGTTTCGTTGCATTTTTGTTCGCTAGTATTAATTGGGGGTCATTGTAATTTTGAAAACGTGTTTAATGATGTCCCCGATTACCTGAGGGGGGAAGAATGTCGTGATGTTGCTATGTTTATGTGCTTTGTGTTACTTTAATCGCTCGTCATGTACTGTTTGTTTTATCTGTTTGTCTAACTATCTGCTATCTGCTTGTGTTGAACAATAACGCACCACTAATGAATACCACTGTGCGGAGATGACGTCACAGACGTTGCAATAAACGATTTCGTCCTTCCTAGCGCCATTGCTCGGTAGAAGGATTATAACTGGATCATGCTTCTGATCCTACTACAGTTGAATGTTGAATAAAGCCAAGATAATTGGCTAAAACAGACTTCAGACTCTCCGCTTTCAATTTATTCATATCAGATCTGTTATGTTTTTAGAATAGCATTAGACCGAGGCTGGATTTTCCGTTTATTACGTAACTCGAGGGCCTGTCTCCCACCAGCAAATACAAATAAGAAAGTAAACAATAGCGGGAACTACGAAGGGCTTTGAAAACGTGCACGGTCTTTCCTTCAACATTAATAGACTAATCTTGGATTTTCCTTCTTCTCGTTCTTCCTCCTCTTCATTTTATTCTCCAAATTCACGAAAAATGCACAATCGATAAATACATCAATCGTTGCATCAGAGACGCATCGCAATACAATGCTAGCTGCTAGCAGTCGAGTCCCAAGCGCTGTCGGTAGGCTAAAAATAACTTGTTGCGAGAGACACCGGGGAAACCGCACGCACATCACTAGATCTATGCTTATCTATGCCATCTCGTGAAAAATCGGTCTCTCTTTATTTCCTACATCAACCCGTTATTTTTTTTGTTCTTTGCTTTATAGAAATAATCATGATTAATTAGATAGTATAGATTTTAAAAATAATTTGACGTGAAATTGCCTCTGCAAGCGAACCGATGGATGTTGTGTCATATTTTCTATGTAAATCCATTGCACGAAGCGCTGGCTCTGCGCGCCGAGAGTGGCCGGTGGCCATGACCGGATAGAACGCTATTTTAAGAGGCCGGAAGAAGGAAGTGTCTGATCTTATTAATCTAGTACCTTTGGTATTACTGCGCTTTTGTGGCTACTTATTGAACATGGTAATGTAGAAACTGATGGAAGAGAAACCTGGTGAATTAGTTAATAACAAGACTCATCGCCACACTAAGATAAACGATATGGATGTCAGAAGAAAATCTTACATAGTGAAGACAGATTCTTTCCTGTGCTGCAGGGCAGAAAAAAAAATGCAACAAAGGCCCTAGAAGTTTGTTTTCGTTTTATCTGAAACAATACATTTTTTTTTTCAACTGGTGTCACATGAACATGTATGTAGTCTAATGTGTATGAAGGAATTGATTTTAGTCAGTACAGTGTGTTTCTGGTGGTGACTGTAAAGCTTCTGATGTTGAATTAGATTTATTTTGCCTTAAGTTGAAGAACAGTACGCTCTACCCTTGCATAATGTGAATGTTCTCACATCAAGCCTTTTGGGAGATTTCTTTTTGTGTATCTTTGTATGTACAAATGTGTAATTTGCAACTAGATGTGGGTTAATTGAAGAACGAAACTGTGATCTCTCTGTTCCTGTAGCTAGGGTTGGACAAGCATTAATGGTTTCCAAGAGAGACACGAGACAAAGACACTACTGTATGAGGCCCTCCCTAAAGAGGCTTGGTTTTTTGTTTTCGTGGGTCCGTTTTGTTAGTGATTTCATGTCATAATTATGCCAAAACACGTTTAATTTCAGCCCCAGTTCTTGAAATAATGTATTATTCCAGATTTTGATCTGACCATTATTGCACCCATTTAACATAAACGGTTTGTTCAACTTTTATCCTCCCGCCTTTTCCTTTTGAATATGGTTGTTTTTACTCTGAAAAAAATGCACATTGTAAAGAGATTGTTTTCAGTCCAGATAATGTGACCAGTGAACTTGATTGGCTTGTAGCATTGTCTCTTCTCTACAAGAGTTCTCCTTTCAAAAACACACACACACACACACACACACACATTAGAGTACAGACCTGCCTTGTAGGTGAATAGACTTCAGTGCATTTGTGTGATTGTTTCATGCTGGAATGGTTACTATGCAAAACATACTCCTTTATCAGTAATGGTTTATTTTATGTGCACAGTAAATTGTATACATTTACTATCAATTCCTGTCTTTGTGTGTTTTCTCAAGAATCAATTTCATAGTTCGTATACCTACTCAGTTTTTGATCACCTTCCAGCCCACCGCTTCACGTCTTTCGCTTTGCAAAAGGCAACCCCTATTAGCCTGGTAGGAAAAAACGATGTGGCTGAAAGTTTATCGCTTGTCAATGCTAATGAGAACTTGTTGAAAGTTAAGTCTGCTCTTTTCACTGATTCTAGTTGTGTTAAAAACGCCGTTGTCTATGAAAGGTGTGCTCACGTATGCAGAGAATGCTATGGCCCATACCCTTTGTGTACAGGGAATGGACTAGTTCAGCAGGGAGCAGCGCATTGAGGGTTGAGATTTGATCTTATACCTACAGTTAGTATTTCATTTAAACACACATCAATGATTATGTAAACTGATTGGGATGCTTTCTGTATTCACAAGTTTCTCACATTTTCCTGTCCAAATTTTTCTCACTTTCCATTTCCTTCTGCCTCGCATAATACATTGTTCATTCTTTTACATCCTCCAACACTTTGTTTAGTTTTTCTTCACTTCACTATTTTCTTATGACAAAGTGAAACTATACTTTCCCTATTTTATTTACGTCTTTTTTCGCCCTTAGCCAATTCCTGCCCCCTGGTATTCAACATCCTCGCAGTGTTAGGGATGTGTTGTTCCTGTAAATAGAAGATGATATCGGCCCAAAACGTAGTAAATGACCGCATCTTGGTTCATACAATTTTTTCAGAAGAAGACCAAAACTGAATTACTTTCTTTATGAGACATAGTAACTAAACATTTTTTTAAAAAACAACATTATTTAAAACCCTTAGTTTTCAAAAAAAAAAAAAAAAATCACCCCGATTTAGAACACGACATGCGGCTGTCGAGAGCTACAAGCATGCTAATTATCTGAAATTTTAAAAGAAGTCAAATAACAGTAGTTTGCCATGCAGCCCCTGATATAAGGTAAACAAATTAGATTGATAACAGGTGCTGTCTAGCCCATGTGGCCAAATACAATATGCTCTTTGTAATCAACTCGTAGACAATTTAGAAAAGAAAAGTACCTGGGCCAAGAAGCCAAAAAAAAAAAAAATTAATTTGGTTCGACGATCAGATCATCGGTTTAGAGCAAGAAGGGATTTTCTACGTCATTGTGGAAATTGGGATAATCACTTCTTGAACTGGACCAATAAAATGTAATCCTGAGCCTTACACTTGCCCAAACGAACACCATGTAAACAAAGCCTGATAATGTGGCCACACTCCCCGTGAAACCAATCCAACAAAATCATTCATCATCCTTGCCCAGTGACATTGTTTAACTGCTGGCAATAATTATGATCATAGTTTTCAGTGCAATCTTATCTGTCAGTAAGAAAATTTTCACTGCTAAGCCATACTCAAGCTGAAATTGTTCAGAGCAAAAGTTGCCTAGACTAATGCAATTTACAAATTCTCGACCTTTGGAGGCAAAAGGCTTTTTTATTAGGCCACTTATAGTCACCAAATTTTGCATGTAGGCTTCAAATACTTTGGAGGGTGCACTCAAGTTTGGATTTTTTTTTATTGCTTTTGTTTTTCAATTTTCTTGAATTTGCTTTGTACCGCTGACTGCTCGCCCCCGATCCATTTTTTCACGACACGAGCACGTGAGACGTGGTGTGAACACTTCCTGTCGTATGTATGTCACTGCTGTTGGCTGATTTAACCCTGTGTCTCGCAGCTAAAATTAGAACACTGGAATACTTGTACTCGGGGAATACCATGTGGAGAGGGTAGAAAGTGACGGGCGAGGCAGTGGGTCCTGCGCGGGGCGCGGCTTTTAAACTGGTATCTTATAAAGTTCATACATAGCCTATATTTACATAACTCAGTGTATGCTTTAGTCTTGACACCTCATTAGGCATGCAGTACATTAACATCAATAACACCCAGCATTGTCAAAAGTCAATGAATCATCGAAAATCACTCTTTGTAACATACTAGTGCGAATAATAAATAATTAACATTAGCATTATTTATATAGCAAGTAATCAATGTTATGATCTTTTGACTGTTGTGAAAGCAGATATTCACAGGGATACCATAACTGGAGATACATGTACCATCACTGATTCTTTGAACTATTGCAATGTATTGACATAGTAAACAGTAAAGTTTTAGTTTTCTTCTCTTATTCACCCTGACGGGATTACCAAACCATGTAAATACACTGTATTTTAGTACTTTTCTTGGCAAAATATTTATCATCAGAAATGTCATGAAACTGATTTTGAAATACAAGGTTTACGACGCCCAAGTACTTTGTCAATTGAACAGCGTTTTTCTAAAGGAAGCGTTGTACGGATATGGACAGTGCATATCCGTACAACGCACACAATTCGATGACGTAGAACACACACTGGAATACTATATTACTGACCTTGTTAATTTGCATAGTTTTAAAAAAATATGAATCGGCTCAGTAGCAAAACAATCCGACTTCTGCGTGATCTGCGATAATAGTATACTTGAGTGTACATCGATCACCAATGGCTACTCCAACCCCTTTTCGCCTGATTAGTCAATCTGACTACCGCCCATTGATACAAACTGACTAGATTCTCACGCCCCCAGGTCCATCTGACTATTCCATGTGTTGTCAACTTAAATTCGTGAACACCATACCAAGTTTTGTTTCAGCCAACTTTCACCAGTCGCGTTTTTTGGTAAACATGTTGTACGGATAGGCACTGTCCATATCCATACAACATATTGTACGGATATACACTTCCTTTTCTAAAACTGGGTAAGTCAAATTTTTCTAGAGTTTTGGCCCCTTTCAGATAGCCATTCAAAATTAGTGTAAGACGTGGTGTCAGTAGTGTTCATTTAGAACTTGCTATGTCCCATCTTTACCCGACTGACATAGATGGGACATAGCAATTTCGAACTGAACACTTACACCGCGCCTTGCACTAATTTTGAATCACTATCTGAAAAGGACCATAACTCTGACAAAATTTGACTTGCCCAGTTTTGGAAAAACGCTCTTCAATTTAGGAGATACGTTTTATATGCACATCGTCCACCATCTCACGCACGCCTGGTGTATCAACGATTTTGGTGTTTTGGGGTGAGGGTTCCGTGATCACTGCTCATGGTGAGATCTACATTCTCACAGTGTGATGTATCGATGTTTAATTGTTTTGAAATTGTAAGCAGAAATATTTTTTGCCACATGCTGGTCTGTACACATAAGAAATCTCATTCTTACTAGAACTATAAAACACCGTTGTAAAATGGGGAAATAGTTGGTAGGGCGGTAGATGAGATAGGCAATAATGTAAAAAAAACAAACAATACATTCGGTTCTAATTTTATTTGACATTGATTAACCTCATAACATTAAGTAAGTGGGCTTTGCATTACAGCGGCGCTGTGTTCCCTCAGCATTTGTTTCGTCAGTTGTTTACAAAACTTTCTCTTTTTCCTTAGTCGCTCCACATTTTTCTCACATATTTCAAGTGAGAAGTAAATTTTCGTGCCATCTGTAGATTTCTGAACACCTTCTGTATTCGCCTCATTCCTGTGAAAATAAGAAACAGATAATATCAGTTATTGCTTACGTAGGAAACACAATCAATTTCGCATAAGTCGACGTCCCTCAAGTTGATTTTCATGTAAGGCTTGGTGTTCCAGTCGCATCCAATGCACCGACCTGTCCCCCAACAGTCTAAACACACTTAAAGAGCCCTGTGTACCCACATGAATCCAACAAATATGACGCCTTTGCATATCCATCTTACTTTCTTTGTTATACAGTACAGTGTTGTTGGCAAAGATAAGGGAGAGCGCGGCTCAGTGACATCCTGTGTCCCGCCCATCTCGCCTGTTGTTTGACTTGTTACAATACCGCATTGTTTAGTAAGACTTTGGTAAGCAAGTGCATGGGCGAGTGACGTCAGCCGACCAGGAAATAAAATTATTATTGACAAGGGACTGGCCTGACTCCTTCCCCTCCACCCCCCCCCCCCATTCGACCTGTTGTAATACCAAAGATACTAGTTTGATGAGATCAGACACGGACTTTTTCGGGGCCTCTTAAAATGCCGTTTACATCCAGTCACGGGCACCGCCCACACTCGGCCCGCAGAGCCAGCGCTTCGCATAATGGATTTACATAGAAAATAAGACACAACACCGATCGGTTTCCCTTCTGGAGGCAGTTTCACCCTGAAAATATTTTTTTTTAATATGTAGCATGATAATAATTAATGATAAAATTGTTCTATAAAGCAAAGATAAAAAGGGCAGTCGAAGGAAGGCAGAAGAGAGAAACAGATTTTTCACGAAATGGCTTAGATAGGAATAGATCTAGTAATGTGCGTGCGGCTTCCACGGCCTCTCTCGCAACAAGTTATTTTTATCGTACCGACAGCATTTGGGGCTCGACTGCTAGCGACTGTACTGCGTCTGTGATGCAACGTTTGATGTGGTTCTCGACGGTGGTGTAGTTTTCTAGAATTTGGAGAAGGTAAAGAAGAGGAGGAAGAACGAGAAGAAGGAAAATCCAAGGTTGGTCTGTTATTGTTAAAGGAAAGTCCTGAAACATATTCAAAATCCTTCACAGTTCCCCCTATTGTTTACTTTCTTACTTGCATTTGCTGCTGGGGGACAGGGCGGGCGAGTTACGTCATGAACGGAAAATCCAGCCTCGGTCCCATGTTACTCTAAAAATCTACTAGATCCTACTTTGGTATGATGGTAAATTAATGAAACGATTGTGACACTGCTAACACATTTAAAAAGGGAAAAACATGCCAGTGGTTACCAAAAACGAATTACTTTATAATTACAAAGTAAGCAACTTCCAGCAAGGTCTAGGATGAGAGCTGAACACAAAACAAAAAGCGGTATTTTCTCTATTCGGCTTTGTAAAAAATGCCGCCTCAAGCTGATGCCACTAGGTGGTGCTGCAAAAATGCCGAGCTCTCTCGTCTTATCATTTTTAGTATCTTTGGTAATACTGCGAGGGATGGGGTAGGAATTGGGGGTGATTTCAGCCAATAAGTATGCGCTGCCTATAATAATAGTATGTAGCGAGTGTGCACGTTGCGCATGTTAAAGATACCTTGACCTAACCAGGCGACACCAGAATGATGTTTTGGCTACGGACTGCCCCACACCTGTTGTTTATACTCATCCACAAGCATTGTCGTGTTCATATGATATAATTTGGCCTCAGAACATTGTTCCTGCTACAAATCTTTGCAGATTGACTATAATTTACATGTTTGTTCTCGATGAAGTTGTGCAATTGACATTTTCTATGCTGTTCAAATGTAAATTGTACTTCGAATTGTTACATTATCCTACCCCTCCTTCCTCCCTTTATTTTAATTGTTTGTTTTTTTTCACTTAATGTACTCATCAGCCTCATTCAATGGACGGCACTGGTCAACTTCAGGATTTACCTTCATCACAGACAGTTTCTTCCAAGGAGAATACAATTCTGAAACAACCAGGCTCCACACTGTAGCATGCTCTACCAGGCAATATAAATACTTTCTCCTTCATAAACTGTTCAAACAGCCAGTGCTCGGCAGCAAATGTTTGTTCAGGTAGATGCTGCAATGGTTACAGTAAGGACTGTTATCATCAATGAGATTTATGCCTGAGTACAAAAATGAAACAAAAGGTAAGAAGTCTACATTAAAAATCAATTAAATTGAATGTAAAATTTAAACAATAAAGGGTCACTTTTTAATACCAACTTTGTCAGGGAAAATTAGTCCTGTAAATGTGTCCCCGTAACGTAATACTTATTCGCCATACATGTATTTCAGTGACTGGGTATGAAGCTATCATAGAGACATCAAATCACGACGGTATCATCGACAGAAGTCAGGTGGAGACAACGAGACGAGAGAGATCACAATAATCACTGCAGACAGGGCAGGTCACAAGTGTCTAAACAGGAGAGGGCACTTGGGTGCTCATAGACAGGAGAGGTTACATCTGTCATCATGGACATACAGGTCACGTAGACATCATAGGCAGGAAAGATCACCGCACAAAAAAGAATCATTTAGATAGAAGAGCAATCATCAAAGACAGAAGGGGTCAAATGTACCATCGTGAACATCACAGGTCACGTTTGCCATCATAGGCAGGAAAGATCACACACACAAAAAAAGTGTCACTTAGATAGAAGAGCAGACATGATTGACAGACAAGGCCACATGTGTCATCTTGGACATGATATATATAGGTAATGTTTGTCATCATAGACAGGAAAGATCACCAAAAAGTGTCATTTGGATTGGAAATGAGTCGTCATTGACAGGAGAGGTCACATAAGTGATATTTAACATTTTTTAAGCAATCTCAGCTTAAGGATCTTGGATCTTTTAGAATTATTGTGCTCAGGTGGCCATGGTGTTACCTGGGAGGCATCCATCCAGAGGAATATACCTCCGGAACAGGGATGGACTTTAACCCCACATGTGGTGAGAGCCTCGCAGAATTTCGCATACTGTTTTCTCAAGCGATGTTTCAGAGTGGGAAAGTAGACGTTGTGCAGCCAATCTGTTCAGTTCAAAGTTTTACAAATGAATTGATCAGCTAGATGTAATAGATACTGACGGCAACAAAACACAAGAAAATGTACAAATGAATGTAAACACAGTTCAAATACAAATTGCCCACTTTTGATTTAAGTATTGTGAGGGTTTCGTCATTTGTTTCCCGTCTGTATATCAACCTTTAGTGCCCAGATGAAAATTGCTAATTCTAAAACTTCTGAAATAATAATGAATTGAGTTAAGTAGTCAGATTGTTGTAAATTTATAAATCTTTATTGGAGAAATTATGCATAAAATAGAAAAAGTAAGTGTATCAAAGATAGAGCATTTTGACTCTAAGTGATCTGTTTCAAATATGGTACCCTGGGCTCCTGGGAGTTGAAGCGATTACATTTATAGAGAGCAAAGTATTTATTTTCCTGCACTGGATTTTCATTATTTGTTTCGTTGTCGCCTCTCTTATAACTGAACTTACGACTTCAGCCTCATTTTCAACACCTTATAAACGAGTTTTTGGTCCAAATTTTAGTTGCTAATGCTATCACCTAAATAAGATCTGACAATAGGAGCACTTATTTGAAGCTGTAATTTTCGTCAATGCTTTTAGGTGCCAAATTATTTTGTCTACTACAAACTGCTCTCTTGTGGCATATGAATGTTAACACATCATTCTGCCCTTTCCTTTTTATATTTATTTTTGACACATTTCGTATTTTGTTTGTTGTACAAAATACGATTATAAAATACAAAAATAAAAAATACATCACTACAGCATCTGCCTTTTACTTTTTATATCTATATCTGACACATTTGCAACAGAAATATAATAGAACCCGCAGCTGTGAACATTCGGGTGTCGTCAGCATTCGCAGTTAAAGTGTGGAAACAATTGCGTACAGTGGTTCAGGCATTACTCTTTATGAAATAGCAACGTTGATAGTAATAGTAGTGTTAGACGCCTCTGTTGTCATTCCGACTTCTCTTCTTTTATCGAACTGATGAGCCTGAAAACCCAGCTCTCGAATTCAAACTATGCTAAGCCAAATAATCGCAGCGAACTTCAAAAGAGCTGAAACTTTTGAACGGTTTTAAATGAATTCAAAAAGTTATTTTAAAAAATGAAATAAACAAAGATTGTTCCCTTAAAATATAAATCTTTCATTTTTCTTATGACTTGATGTCCCATCTTGAACAACCAAGCAACGAGGTTCAGAACAATATGAGGTTTGAAATTGTAGGATCAAGTGCTCTGACCGTGTCTATCTTGATGGAAATGCTCATTTAGATCTAATTCATTGACGGGATCAAATAGAACTTGAAATAAAGATGGCACGGCTTTTTTTTTTAAAAATTTCATTCAGTTATCTCAAGCAGTTCAAAGGTTGCAGCCATTTAAAAGCTTGTTGCAAGAATTATGCGCACATAGTTACCTTTGTCGTCAATGAGATGCTTGAGCCGATTCTGCACCAGTGGAGCCGTCTGTTGGTATAACCCTAAACTGACCAGATATCTCACTAGATGATCGTTCCTTGTGTACAGAACACCACAGCGGTATCCGGACAGCCCGAAATCCTGTTGGTAAACACATCACAGCTTGAAATCAAACGACAGCAGCCTATTGCTTAATTATAGTCAGGCAAAAAGAAAGTTGTGTTTGCGGGAGCCAGTGGAAGTGAACTGATACGGGAAAATTATGCACATATATTTATATTTTTAAAAGACCATAACAAACTCGACAAAAAACGCAAGCTTTCGGTCTCTAGGGTACATAAAGATTGCATGTAAACAAAGAGTGTGGTATGACATGAATGAGGAGACGCGGTGGTCTGGAGGCAAGGTGCTCGCCTCTCATGTCGGAGGTACTGGGTTCGAACCCCAGTCGGTGCGGGCATGTTGGAATTTTGGGCTTTTTCTCGTAATTCATGTCCCTGATCGTTTGGTAGGTAGGATCGAGCATCTAGTCTTCTCGGATAAGGACGAAAAATTCGGAGGGCCCGTGTGCACGTTAAGGATGCCTTGGATAAGTTGGACATCCAGAAGAGCAGGTCGAACAGGCTGCTGCCAGGGAAAAATTAAATAAAATCTATCCCTACCACTCCCTACCCCCCCCCCTAAAAAAAAAAAGCCGGCCGGCTCTGCACTGTGGCGATGACGTGTCTACTCCAGTTGTACTGGGCTGCAATGACACTAAGATAAACTTCCCAAATGGGATAAAAGAAGTATACAAAAAAAAAATATTATCTTAGGCACCCAGGCCAACTGCGATCTACCACCTGCCTGTATCAATCTGATAAGGTGCCTAAGCAGGCCTAAAAGGTTTGTTTGCAATATTCCATCATTAAAATAATTATAGGTATGGAAAAATGTAATCATGTTTTATATCACGTTACCAAGATGATTATAGGCAGTGTGAAATAAGATAGCAATAAAACAAAATGTATTTTAATAGCGTGTTTTGGAGCTAGATGGATACAGTTACGTAAGCGGTCCTTTGCTTTTTCGGGGGGCTCATCCTTATGCTGTTGGCCTCCTATAAGTGTACGTAAGACACCCCCAGTGTTCGATATTTTCGGGGTGGAATAGGTCGCTGCAGGTTTCTTGTATTGGATTCTGTGCATGCTGACCAGAATGAGTGAGACCAATAATTACTGAGAGCTTCTGAAAATCCTGAAATATTTTATGCTCGATATTCCTAAATGCATTCCTGGAAGTCTTTGTTACCCACACTTACTGTATGCAGCTTTTGATTCAAAATAGGGGCTGTTGTTTTACTGTTGTTTTTTAAGTCAGATATTGTTTCCCTTTCGTTCGTGCATGCTGAACTGGTTATTTTGTGATTCTGAATTTTATCACTTACTTTACTAAATCCCCACAGAAAATGTACCCTGTCGGGATCTGGGTGGGGTAGGGATAGGACACTTGTGAAGGGCGTGTTAGGGTCAATGGCAGACATAGCGTAGATCTCGTCCACTATCACGTGCAGATGATGCCTGGCAATGGAAATGCATGTATATGCACATATAAATACAGGATGAAAGTTGCTTATAATGTAGGTGTTGGAAATCTCAACTGTATTGACTGGAAATGACAAGCGTTAACCCTGTAATTGTGAAGGCCGGAATTTTATTAATTTGAAATGTCTGACTGACTTGTTAGTTTCACATTATGATTATTGCTAACTTTTCAAGTGGTCAGAGTGAGTCTAAAATAATGATAATAAGTTTTTAGGAATGGCTTTTGCGCTTCTCGAAATTTACATAAATATTATAAACGGCAACTCAGGATTACACACTCTCGGCATGTCAAAGGTGGTCGAGTGCATGTAACCTTTTTCTCAATTTATCAATATAATTGTTATCAAAAACCATTGCCTAATTTCTATCACTTTGAATAACAGCGACCATCGTTCCACTTCTGTGGGGTTCTGTCTTGTAATGAAATTATCAAATCGTTCAAAATTAAAGAAAATGTATCGCAATCACATTATTTCACGATGGGATATTGTAAAATTGAAATAACAGCCAATGCCTTCAGTGGCCAACCAGCTTACGGGTCAGCTGACCTCAGAGAAAAGGATACTTTTGCTGGCAGTGGAGTTGGTTGGGACGAAAATTGTGCAACAAACTTTGCACATTTGTAGTGTTAAAAGAAGGATTATGGAAGTAAGGCCTTCAATGTAATCATGAAAGACTTTTTGACCGCTGAGCCTGAAATTCTACAAAACATCATGTTGGGCATATAAAAGACGTAAAGGTGTGCATGGGCATATTTTAAAAGGTTTTAAAGTTCCCTATATTTTTAGTAATTCCGCTGGTTTTGAGCCACAGACTGAATTGAACAGATGAAAGTCTTCCGACATTTTTAGCAGAAGCCAAGAGACATTTTCTTCGAGTACAGTTAAAGCGATTGACAGGAAATTTCTTTCTGTGCGTCTGTTTACACGTTGGTAACTGAAACTTTAGAAATCACATTTGTGTAGTCCCCGAGTCAGCGGGCCAACTAGTATGAATAATTACGGATAGAGAAACCCTTCACTCGGTGAAGTTGACCCCCTCAGCTGATCTCTGATTTCCTTTCTATTTCTTTGGGATTTTTTGAGGTTATCGATGGAGGCCTAGACGAACTGAAATATACGGTTTGTTTTTTTTTTTCATTTTTAAAAACTATAATTCAAACAGTGATGTTCCAACGTAGGAGCGTTTCTGGAGGAAGTAGCACGGACTACCTGGCGCCAAAATCCAACAGTTGGATCAGTTGTTGAGCACTGTACACATCTCCCAGTGGGTTGTTTGGATTGACCAGTAGGACAGCCTTGACCCGCTTACCCTGCAGATTGAGTTATCGGACGTTTAATTCATCCATCAGTGATTAACTCATGGGTAAATTAATTTATTTCACGTGTTAATCATAAGAGTCATGAAATAATGAATCTTATCGTGGTCATTCGGATTAAGTGATTAATCAGCAAGCGATGGATCAACAGGCTAACATAATGTATTATTTACACAGGAAGGTGAGAGTGGCAATAGATTGACCACATTATGAAACCTTAAACTTAAATACGAGACTGTTGCTGTCTGCTTTCTGCTGGTGGTAGTAAAATAATTATTGGTTCTTAATTCCAACCAACAGGCATTTGAATGAGAAGTAAAGTTCTAATCATCTGTGTCTCTCACGTGTATAATGTAGTCCTTTCTAGACGTTACTGATCAACCAATAGCCTAAACCCACTTTCAATTGACTACACTGACAGGCTGGTGTCTAACTCTCACCATCCATTGGCTTTTTTTTTTTTTCTTTTGTTTTGCCTCCTTCGAATGTAATTCCCAACCAGTGTATGTTTTACTCTTATAAAATTTACGAATGCAATACTTTAATACCTCGACCGTCCCTTCCCAATGTACGAATGCAGACACCCCCCCCCCCCCCCCGTGTATGACTTTCTTTCAGGCCCTTGAATGCAATAACCCCCTCGCCCGGAAAAAAAAAACTTTGCTTATAGCCCTGCTGCGACCCCACAGTTTTGCTGTGGTTTTTATGATATTTCGTGAATTTCTTACTACTGGTCGCATACCTCTTTGTGCTGTATTGCGCTTCTCTGTTTCCTTTTAAGTAAACTGTTTCACTTCGTTCCTGTTGAAGTCTTTTATTGTTCGTTTTTTTTCATTTGACAAAGGCGAAAGCCGAAAATTTGTGTATTTTCTGTCTTCTCTTTAGTTTGCTTTGTATTGTTTGGGTTTTATTTCTCACGCGGGGCTTTGCAACACACAACCTTTTCTTTTTGCCCAATTTTGACGTTGCGTTGTAAAAAAGCCTTTGCGGTCGCAAAGTTGGGCCCAAGCTCCATTATTATATGATAGTAGATCCGCCATTGTACATACTGTCTTTGAGTGTGTGTTTGCGCTTGTGAATGGTGTATTAAGTTTCTGACACAATTATAGCCTGACCTCTCGCTCCGCCTGGAGAAACGCCTGCTCTAACCTGTCCACGTCAAGGTTATAAGGTTTCAACCCTGCAGCCTTGGGCTACGGAACATAGAAAAAAGATTGATTATAAGAAACACGAATTAGGAAGATTAACACTAAGATGGCACTGTAATTCGAAATATCAGCGTACTGTTTTTAACTTATCTTATCTTATTGCAATTATTAGAGTGTCTTCTTTTACGTTTTATATTGCCCTTCGGCAACGCAGTTTTGAAATTAATTAGATCAGGGCCGTCTTGACATCATTATAGGCCCCTAGGCAAAGGAACAGGGATTTTCTCAAAAATCAATGTAAATGTGCATAGATGGGGCCCCCAGAAACGCTGAGGCTCTGCGTTAAGACAGCTCTGGATTAGATCTGGTACCAGTTCGGAGTGGATAAAATTAAACAAATAAAAATACAGTAAATTAAATTAAACAAAAATAAACATCCAATTACATCATATTAAAGTATAATTATAATTAAACATGATAAAATATATTTGAACTCCAAGGCAGTATCTACTCCCTGAGAGATTGTAGCGAATTGTACCCTCTCTCACCCGACAGTATCACCACGGGGGCGTGTCCGTCTAATTCCCTGCCCTTTAACTGTGAAAGGCACAAAGTGGCTGTTGTCGTACTGACGGACCGTTAACCCTATTTTACATTCGGTCAGGGGATATGAAGATGAAGAGAGCGAGTGTTTGGGCTCTATCAGACCCAGAGGGTGAAATACGGTTAAACCCAAACCCAAACAAACTCAAACCCTACCCTGTATTTATCCTTCTTCTTGTTCCCCTTATACCACTCTCTTTTCCTCCTTCCATCTCCACGTTTCTGATCTCTCTTGTCCTATTAGTACCTTCCCGCCTATCTCAAGTGACAGAATCCTTCGCCCTGTAAATTATGCAAGTATCCCCTCCCCCCCCCCTTTTTTGCATTCACTGGTGGGCAATCTGGCTTCAAATTTTGAGCCCCTCCAAACCATTATGGATGTACAGTTGAGAAATGTTGAGTTTTAGCACCTACACATGGAAACGTTTGTGGCTTGAAATTAATAGACAGGCTTATTATATTGAGATGTCAGCCGAAGTCCATTGATAGCATGAACTCATGTTTTTAAAAAAGTGGGGTACCGAAATGTCTACTTGTCCATTCTCCAACCTCTCCCCCCCCCCCCTTTCACCCTTCCACAAGCATATTACATTTTCTCGAAATCACAGCTGGACAACGGAGATACTGACCCACATTGAACATTGTGAAGAATGGAGAAAGTATCGTATTATGAAGTATTTTTCCAATGACTGAAAATACGGTCGGAGAGGATTGCACCAAGTCTTTCAGTGAAGTCTTCATTCTGGACGGCTTATCGCCGCTGACACGACTTTGTACATGTAGTTACATGATTGTTCTTGCAGGCTTGAGATTCACTCACCTTGGCTACAAGTGGTACCTCCAACACGCGCACGCCAGCCCGCTCTTGTAAGTCATTCTTTATACGGTAGTAGTAGGGGCTGGTCGTCATGATGTAGTCTGTCCACACGTATCGATGGTGATAAGATGGAACAAAGTGATGTCAGAGGTAAAGGAGTGGACGAAGAAGGGTAGCGCTTGGATCGGTAGCTTAGTGTGTGTATAAGTATGTGTGGGTGTGTGTATGTGTATGTGTGTAAACTGATTGGTTGGTTGGAAGGTCGTTAGTTATATGGGTGGGTTGGATTGTTGTTTCTTAATTGATTTGGAGGATTGGATTGTTGTTTCATGTTTTTTTGTTAGTTTGGTGGACTGGATTGTTGTTTGTTAGTTGTTTTGGTGGATTGGATTGTTGTTTGTTAGATATTTTGGTGGATTGGATTGTTGTTTGTTAGATGTTTTGGTGGATTGGATTGTTGTTTGTTAGTTGTTTTGGTGGATTGGATTGTTGTTTGTTAGATGTTTTGGTGGATTGGATTGTTGTTTGTTAGATGTTTTGGTGGATTGGATTGTTGTTTGTTAGATGTTTTGGAGGATTGGATTGTTGTTTGTTAGTTGTTTTGGTGGACTGGGTTGTTGTTTGTTAATTGCATTGATGGATTGGATTGTTGCTTGTTAGTTGGATGAGTGAATTAGATCGTTGTTTGACTGGCTGGCTTGCTGGATGACCCAGACTTTACAATTTAATTTTGCATGGACTTTGATTTTAAACAAACAGAAAATACTGAACGAACTGTTTGAATAAACAAAAAATGACATAAACACTGCCTCGTGGATACTGTTGGAGATTTCATAGAAGCCCGAGATCCCTCCGACAAACCCAAGCAAACATGTACATGAACAGGCAGGGTAAAAGTACCACCGGTGACAAAAGTCGCCAGTACCGCACCTACTTCTATGTGAACTTTATCCAGTTGTGAGTACTATGTGAAGATTTCACGGCATTCTGTCCAGTCATTTTCTCTCAAGAATTTTTTAATAGACGTCACCTAAATTTTGGCTTGTTCACAAGAAGGCTACGGTATTTAAAGGGTATTCTGTGAAATTGGGTGCGGTACTTAAAGTGTTAAGAGACACGAAGCACAGGTAACAGTCATGCACAGCTGTGCAAAGCACTGACAAAGACGGACCTACAATTTTCGGACCCTGAAGCTTGAATTGTTATGGGGCCCGTTCGCAACCAGCAAACGATAGGGCAATATTCAAAATTAACTCATTAAAAAAAGTTTCTTAGGGGCTCCTCCGGGATAAGGGGCCCTGAATTTTAAGATTTATTGGCTTCACGGTAGATCCGCCACTGAACACAGAATACCAAAGACAAGTTGGGTAGTTGATACTACCGTTGGACTTCCTATGTGGGCTCGTAGGGAAATGTTGCGGACTGACTTACCTCCTTTCTCTGCCAGAGAGAACGCCAGGGCATCCAAGAGCGCCGTCAGGCCACAAGCAACAATGATCTGCAGTTCCCGGGTACAGACAACAAAAAATAAGCTGGTATCTGGATACAGTTGCGTGTTGAACAAGGCGGGCATGAAAGTATTCAACTTTAATAAATGACATATTGAATATTTCATATTCATGAGCTGATGTCATTTTCACGCTTCATCTTTGAAATGTTTGAGATTCCAGTAAATTTTAATATTTCTAAGTTCGTAGTGGTTCTGAAGAGCATAGTTTTAATTAATTTTTAAAATATACTTTATTTCTGATCCATTGGGCATATTCATGTGGGATTTCTTTCTGGTGCGGCTTTTCCCCCCCACTGTTTTGTATCCTCCTCCCCCCCCCCCTCTCCTTTTTGCTACTTCTTGCTCGTTCTTTCTCTCACTACTTTACTTTGCTTTTCTGGGTAATTTCTTCACTTGTCACTCCCCCCCCCCCACCCCCCACCCCGACGCTCTTCAAAATCCATAGAACGATTCAGTACTCATGTCTACTCACATTGTCTGCATGGAGAGGATTTAATGAATGGAACTCTCTTTCTATGAATGCCTTCAGGGAATGTCTGAAACTGGAAAAAAAAAAATCGCAGTCAACATAACACGAAACTCTTTTTGTAATGTTCTGCACCCAGGTACATGATAATTATCATTTGACCCATCATTTAAGTGTTAGTTAATTTTTTTTCCAACTAAAATATCACTTCCTGGCACCATTCTATAAAAAAGGACCATAGTAGAATACAAAGCCCAACAGAGGAAACACTTGAAGTAAACTCGGGTTCAGCAATAGGTTATATATGAAAATACCACAACCCCAACGAAAGCCTTCTAAAAATTTATTTTTTTTCGATAGGGATTACTGGATTTGCTTCTTTATTTCATTATTTCTGATTTTCATCGAATGTATTAAAAGACCATGCCATTTTATTTTTTATCTAAAGAAAGATTATTTCCCATCTCGTTGTATGAGACATTATTTTTGTCTTTGTACGCGCTCACAAAAACTTGACGTCGGGTAAATTTTGATGACTAAAAAGAGCAGAAACACATGCTTGTGTTATATTTGTAACCCTCAAAAGTAATTGATCGTAATGTACACCTCCTTGACTTGGAAACTGAGAATTCCCAATGCAGTGACTCAGTAAACCGTTATCTCATGGGCGGTGATCCCGTTTTCGGCACACATCGTCAGAACCCATCCCATATTTTGCACAGTTTCGGCCCACCCTTTTTCGGCCCACTGCTATTTAGTGATGGGTTAAGAGGATCGATAATCGAATCTACTTCTTCCGTTAGCCGGGCTGTAAACCCGTTGCCCCCCGCATACCAACGGGGAGGTGGAAGTAAGACTTTGTGCAGGATATTATTTTCTGGTTTAATGTCGTTAAAAATCGATAAAATTCCTCCCATCTTGAATAAAAACTTTGTCTAAGCTGCCAGTGGCTGCATCTTCAGACAGATGGCAGAGATGAAATCGGCCTGTGAAATTTCCTGCTGTTGGTACTTCATTATAAGTTCAGCTCTTCTTTGTTCCTGAATCCTGGTTCTCTTTGTCTTAATGAATTTTCGATGAGAGGCCTTGATCTTCATGTCAGATTTCAACTGCTCATCCTGAACTCTACTGAGCCAATCGAATATGTTGGGATGTGGACTTGAAAACATGTCGCCAAAATGACGGTGGAAACTCTCACAGCCGTTGTTGGTCCTTCTCTGCTCAATAGTGTCATATGTCCACAAAGACGGTGGGGAGTCGGAATTGGAGGAGATGTACCTTGTGAAGAGATAATCGCTGAATTTGTCAACCCTTTCATCGCCCGGCTTGTCTGCAAAGAGGACAAAAGCGAAACAGTCTTCAATTTCGTCCACTGGGAGTGCTGGAGGCCAAAGCACTTCTTGAGCCAGTTTCCAGTGTCACTTGAGTCCTTGTACCCGTTGCTCAGTCCCAACTGTTGGATCTGTCTCCACCATGACTGGGCCAGATGAAACTGACATCCTTTGACGAAACTGTGTGGGAAAACTTCTTTGACTGCTGACAACGTTGTCTTTTCAAAATCCAGGTGGAATGTCTTGTTCCCTAAGTGAAGGTTGAACTTTTCACAGAAATCTTTCAGGATGTTCAGCATTGTGAGGTACGTAGACTTCTTCTTGTCAGGCAACAGGAAATAGACGCAGGGCACGTATAATCCATTTCTAAGTCCATGTAGTGTGTACACTTGAAAAAAAATGTCGCGGACAAAATTTGAATGTGCCGTCGGCAAAAATTTCAACATCTGGTGAACACAGAAAGCGAGCGTTTGATTCTGCTGCTACCATGACGATGTTAGACTGGACATCCACTGACTGTATCATGATTTCTCCGCCGTGTGTCTTTGTAAATTTCGAGTCCACTTTGTTTAACTCCTCTAAGAGAGCTAAACAGGTTTCCTCTTTGCTCTTGGGAAGAACCGGCCTCAAGTTCAGTCTCTTCCGACTTATGGCGTTTTGTAGACCTTTCATGTGTTTGTAGTTCAAATTTTCTGTCCCCGATCCAATCAGTTCTTGACAAATTATCTTGGATGGTCGCAATGTCGGGTCTTCCTCTGCCTTCCTTTTGCAAGACTGACGAGCTTTGTGCTTCGACATTAATTTTCTTCCTCACTCAGTACTGGATGATTGTGTGAGAGTGAACTTGAAAGAGGACCGTTATTTCCAAGTCTGTAGTGCAGCGTGCTTGGCAACTGTTCTTCTTCATACACCTCCACTCGATTGTCGATGCTGTCGTTCTCTGTTTGCAAAATCTGTATTTTTCAACCATCAGGCCGACATTTCCTCTGTTTGTGACAATGCGTTCCATCTTCTCTGAATGCTTTGGACAAAGTGATCCTCGAACACACTTGTTTAATGAACACATTAGTGTGCTACTGTTTTTTTTTCCCTGGCTGCTCCACCGCTGTCTTTGACTCGCCCACAAAACACAATTTCTGCACGAGGAAGACGTTCAAACGTAACTTGTACTATCATGAGTGTGTTCCTCATCAATATAATATAAACTGCTCAAACTAGTCAGACTAGTCATCCACGGATAGAGGAGGGCAGATTTAGTCATTTTTGAGCGAAACATATCGATACTCGAGAGCTTGAAGATTTAGTGAGGATATGAAGGAAAAACAGTGGGCCGAAAACGGGTAAGAAAATGGGTGTGTCAGCGGGCCGACACCAGGTACGATTTTTTTTACCTGGGCCGAAAACGGGTTCTCCCATGGGATGTCAAAGTTGGACTATCATGCAATTTGCAAAAGGTCGCAATTTCGGTGTTTTTTCACTCTTGAAAATGCCATAACTTTCAAAACCTTGAAGCCAAAATAATAAATTTAGTATCAAAATTCTTGGAAAAACAAGCTCTGAGAGATTAGACAATAACTGGTGAGTTATGATAAAAAGTAAAAATCAGTTTGGCTACCTACTCTTAATTTTATCATAAATCTTAGTGTCATATGGGTGTATTTTTCGAGAGCATTTTTATGAAAGTTTGAATTTTGAAACGTACTGAACAAAACCCTGATTTTCCACAACACTTCAAACTTTAAGTCTTCATTTTCTCGAAAAGGCAAAATGCACGTACAACAATTTGGAAAATACCCGACGTTATGTTTAAATTCCAGTAATTAACGGCAGTTTCACCTTGTCATACCTGGGCAATCCACGAACGTCTGGGTAATATCTCAAATCATCCAGGGGAAGATCATCGGGTAAGGACTTCATCTGTTTGTTATATCATGAAAAGTTTATGTCAGCAGACATCACAGGCAACATTATGGTATTCTCTCTCTCTCTCTCTATCTATCTATCTCTCTCTCTCTCTCTCTCTCTTTCTCCGTCCCTCTTTCTCTCTCTCTCTCTCTCTTCCGCTCTCTCTCTCTCTCTCTCTCCCGCTCTCCCTCTCTCTCTTCCTTCCGCGCTCTCTCTCTTTCTCTCTCTCTCTCTCTCTTCCTTCCGCGCTCTCTCTCTCTTTCTCTCTTTCGCTCTCGTTCTCTCTCTTTCTCTCTCTCTTCTCTCCCTCCCCCCTCCTATCCTCTCTCTGTCCCACGCCTGATAACACAGAGTGTTAGCCCAAGGTAAATAGAATGTCTGCCTACCCTTTCTGTGATAAGATCTTGGCATAATTTGTTCTCTGCTAATCCAAGATCCACGTAACCCTGTAAAAAGTAAAATGATATACTACATAGCGGTAGTTTGTGTTTACTGTACGCAAGAGGAAAATGGGGGGGGAGGGGGGGGGCTAACTAGTCCATCACTAAACATTGTGTTTTGTTGATCTACACGCTGACCAAAGAGCTTGGGCGAATAACATATTAATAAGCTATTTGATGCTGGCCGAAATAACAAGGATTCATTGTTGTTTTGTGCGTTCATGATGACACTGTGAAACTTGCTCGGAAAGTTAAGACCCTAAATTGAGAGTATACTTTTTATTTTGATTAAGTCAGATTAATATCCCAGCACTTACAAAAAGCTAACAAACAGAAATATTTACAACATTTTGCAAGGGTTGTTCAGGCTGCTTCTATTTCAAGGAAGAGACAATAACATGAGAGAAAGGAGTGGAAACTGGCCACTTACTTCTGGATTGGTTTCCCGGTTGAAAAGATCCGTCCCAACTTTTTGATTGTACTTAATAGTCACTGATGGCGTATTCAGAACACTGTGAGCTCTGCTCGAAATGACCGTACCAGTTCGGCTTCCTTTCTCTTTGTTGTTATTATGATTGTTGTTGTTGACGTTGTGGTTGTTGTCAGCCATCATCTCATTGTTGCTACTGTTGTCGATGCGGCTGTGAGGGATGTCGCTGATGTAACCATTGATGATGGTAGAAATTTTGCCATGTTTGCCTTTGTGGTGGCTGTTGCTGGGTTTGGGTAGCGGAACACGTTGGCTTCGCTCGCTACCACACCCAATCACTGAGGTACAGAAGGGGAACTGAAGGAAAGAATGGCTAGTGAGTGACGCACTGACAACAGCGAAATGGCCAAATAAAAAACATCTTGTCTGGCAAATAAATTAAGGAAAGTGCGCATTTTATTTTCTATATTAATAACATGGAGGATCTACTATGAAACGGCTGAAGTTAAGCCTGGGGGGCCCTAGACCCGGAGGGCCTGTATAGAAACGTCTTTTAATGAATGAATTTTGGATGCTGCCATATTGTTGTTGGTTGCGAAGGGGCCCCATAATTAACAGTTCAAGTTCCAGAGTCCCAAAAATTGAAGGTCCGCCGCTGTATTGTAATAAAACTCGCCGATTTCTCCGACCCACTGCATCCCCTGTACCTACATCGGCCAAACTGGTAATGTGGATTTCTTTCGGTCTAATTAGTGCGTTTGTCTTTTACGATTCGTGGAGCGGGACATTCACAAGGTGGTCTAGAGGCAAGGTGCTCGCCTCTCGTGCCAAGGGTCCCGGGTTCGAAACCCGGGCTGTGCAGGCATGTTGGAAATTGGGATTTTTCTCATATTTTCGTGTCCCTGATCCTATTGGGGAGTAGGATCGAGTACCTAGTCTTCTCGGATAAGGACGAAAAATTCGGAGGGCCCGTGTGCACGTTGCGCACGTTAAAGATACCTTGGCAGTTGGAAATCGTAAAGAGCAGGCCGAACAGGCCGCTGCCCGGGCAAAATTAAATTAAAATTCATCTCTACCAGGCCCTCCCCCTCCCCCCTCATCTCCCCCACCCCCCACACAAAAAAAAAAAAAAAAAACGCCGACCGGCGCTGCACTGTGGCGACGACGTGCCTGCTCCAGTTATAACTGGACTGCAACGGCACAAAGGCAAATTTCCCAAATGGGATTAAAGAAGTATACAAATACAAATACAAATACAAATACAAATAATATATTTTGGAGAGAATTGTGTGGCTCTTGAACCATATTTTGCAGCTGTCAAACACTTCAAGATTATGGGGAACGACTTTCGTTGGCCTCCAGCTCATGAATCATTATGAACAGTGAACGGCATGTTGTTGATGAGAAAAACAGTGAAGAAGCGATTGATACGTATTGAAATGCAGAGGCATGGCGTTGGTTGTCAAGCAAGGATGCGTTCCCCGGCCCATGGACCATCAGCATTCGCCAACGTTTATTTGCCCAGCCATGTTGGAAACAATGTAGAATGTTCGAACATTTGGAGATTTTCTGTTTGAGGGGGAGGGCGCGCTACTTTTTAAATTTATTTTTGCTTTTGAAATTTTGCACTCCTAAGAATTTTGGCTACGAGCAAACACCCCCGTGGCCCCGCCCCCGCTATGCCACTGTTGTAATGTACAGTTCTCTGTTTTTGAATAGTATCGTTAAGTTGTGTGGAAAAAGTTCTAGAATTTTACGCCACCATTCGGCTTCCGAGCAGTGATAAAATGCTGAACGACAGCACCTGGATGTGTACTGTGTCTGTTGTAGAAAGTTTTCTATCCATTTCAAACTTACGATCAGTTCACTGATATGGGTCTTATTGCCATTGTCCGTCAGAAATTGTCTAAGTTTTAGGCCTACTTGCCTCTAAAGGCGTCATCAGTATTTTGTTGCTACAATAGAAACTCACTGTATTAAAACAACTACAAAACGTCGACATAAATAAATAAATAAATAAATAAATAAATAAAACTTCACCTACCATTGTGAAATGTCGAGTTATTTCATGAAAATCGTTTAACGGTTTCAACAACAATCCACGACTATATTTGTAAAAAGTTTCTGAATGTCTCAGTTATGAAGGAATTATTGTTTCTTCTTTCTGTGGTTAACACAGTTTTTCTTTTTATCCTGACACCACGTGATCAATGCAACATGGCTCAAAACAGAGCCACGTGGCCCCCAGTCTAAAGCAATCGGATCATTTTCAAGCATTCTAACACCTAACCCCACCCCCCCCCCCTACACCCACCATGCCCTACTTTTGCTTCGGTCCTCACTGCTCAGCTATCACAACGGTAATTGGACTTTTTAAGGCCTGTTCAGATGTCTATACCTATTACTTAGCGCAAATGAAATCTAGCGTTAAAGAGTGACTCGCCATGGAAATCTGAGGCAGTTTATGAGGGACTTGCAGGAGTTGGACATCATTAACACAAAATTAAGGAACTTGTCATTGACACATTATGACTTAGTCTCATGCTTAAACGTACTGGACTATGTTGCTGAATGAAGCCGGTCGCTCTTGGTCATCAATGTACCGTAACATTTTAATTAAGTCATCGCGATACAATTTGGCTTGAACAATGATCGCCGAAGGGGTGGGGGAAGGGTCGGGGTGTCAGTTCCTTCCATGGGCATGAGCAGATTTTTATCTTATGGCCACGTTATTTATCCTTAATTTACAGGCTATCGTTCTTCTCATCTAAATTTTCTTGTCGTCGACATGTTATTTCTACAAATCATGCCACAAATGGAACTCTCTTCCAAATAACTGAAACAAGAGAGAATGAAAAAAAAAATTACGACGAGACCATCTGGTATCAAAAGAAGGAGAGAAGATACTAACGAAAGAATGCGAAAAAGAAGACAGGGGAAATGGGTCACAATAGCAACGATGGTATTGATACTGAAAGCCATGTCTTCTGTCCGAAGCCAGTGTCGAGCAATATTCTTTGAGGTGTAGAGTGAACACGTTATAATGGTTGCTCGCACGAAACTGTTGGGAGTTCTATACCATGACAGCTGACCCAAAAAATGCGAGTCATGCTTGGGAATAGTGAAGAAATATCTGATACAGTCATGTACTTTTCTGTTCCTGCTTATCCCTTACGCAACATGGGGAGAATTCCTGCATGCGAACACATACAGAAACAAACAAAATAATTTAAAGGTTATTTTGCCTCAAAGTCACTGTGCCATAAAGCTTCACTAGCGTAACACATTTTTATGTTAATTTTAGCCCATTTTTGATGAAGATTCCCGGCCAGTTTGCGATTGAGTAACATATAAATAATATTTTTATGATCTAGACCAGGGGTCACCAAACTTTTTTCACAGAGGGCCGGATAACTGACAGACTTACAAGCGCGGGCCGCATAGGCAATTGTCCATCCCGTAGCTCTAGATATCCCTGGTTTTATGAAACAAAATCAAGTACCATGGCGGGCCGGATGAGCCGACGTCCTAGAGAAACAGCGATTGTTATTTCAAACTGAACGAAAACAGTTTGTTTGGGAGCCTGTTTCCTCAAGCACATTTCATGAAAAATGAGAGAATGGTTTGTGAGAAGCCTGGCTGTATTTGAATTTCATGGACTGTTTTGCTGGCTGTGGAATAGCTTACTTGGTAAATCACCTGTGCAGAGCTTAATAATTGGTAAAGTTTCGATACCTATTTTCTCCGATCCATGACATGTTTGCGAGCTCCTAGTTTTTATTTTTTTTCCAAAATTGATTCACAATTATAGCGCAGACGCGGGCTATTAATTCTTTTCCAAACTCAGGCCAGCATGAAACTGAGGAAATACATCCGTATACCACAAGGATATGATTAGATATACAAAGACACACTTACAGAAATGTATCTTGCTCGGAAAGCTTCTTGTGCTGTCTGCACACAGACGCATACGCATACACACACACACACACACACACACACACACACACCGAGAGAGAGAGAGAAAGAGAGAGAGAGAGAGAAACTGATGCAGAGATTATCACGAAGGTCTAAGTATCCGGTTGCAAACGACTGAATGCTTTACCAGTGACCTGAAAACCTGACTGACCTACATTTGGAATGACAAAAGCTGGGGGTCAGAGGGCCTCGAATAGACTGTGGTCCACAGCAAAAAGCGCATCGAGCTGGAAGCGCCATGTCATTGTTTGGCTGAAAGTTCGGCCTCTCTGAACGAAATATGATGTTAACTTTCAGAGCTATTGATAACACACCGTCAGATCAGTCACGTGGTTCTCGAAATTTCAGACAGCTCCTTTGTCTGGGCGGTCCAAGACTAAGTCCACACACACACACACGCGCGCGCGCGCACGCACGCACACGCACGCACACCCTCCCACCCACCCACACACACATACACCCACACACACATACACCCCCCCCCCCTACACACGCACATGTATAAACATGTTCAAAATTGGGCAGAAAGAAAAGGTTGTATGTTGCGAAGCCCCGCGTGAGAAATAAAACCCAAACAATCCAAAGCAAACTAAAGAGAAGACAAAAAATACACAAATTTTCGGCTTTCGCCTTTGTCAAGTGAAAAAAAACGAACAATAAAAGACTTCAACAGGAACGAAGTGAACCAGTTTACTTAGCTGCGAGTTCTTGGCGGACGGACGTGCTTTGGTGCTGCTAACGAAGCAAGAACTCGCAGCTAAGTAAACTGGTTCACTTCGTTCCTGCTGAAGTCTTTTATTGTTCGTTTTTTTTTTTTCACTTGACAAAGGCGAAAGCCGAAAATTTGTGTATTTTTTGTCTTCTCTTTAGTTTGCTTTGTATTGTTTGGGTTTTATTTCTCACGCGGGGCTTCGCAACATACAACCTTTTCTTTTTGCCCAATTTTGACTTTGCTTATAGCCCTGCTGCGACTCCACAGTTTTTCGGTGGTTTTTATGATATTATGTAAGCACATAGAAGACGGAAGTGCTCCATCAGCCTACTCCAGACGACAAGTATCCTGTGACCCCAAATATCAAAGTCCATGACAGTCTTCTGGAGGTGTCGGAGAACTTCACCTATCTTGGCAGTACACTGTCTTCCGCGGCTCGTGTTGATACTGAAGTTCTCTCAAGAGTCAGCAAGGCCAGCTCTGCATTTGGCAGGCTTCGAGGGAGAGTGTGGGATGTTGCCGGCATTCGCACAGACACTAAGCTGAAAGTGTACAATGCTGTGGTCCTTCCGACCCTACTCTATGGGGCTGAAACCTGGACAGTGTGCCAATCGCGTGCCGGAAAGCTAGATCACTTTCATCTGGCCTGCCTTAGAAAGATCCTAAGGATCAAATGGCAGGATAAAATTCCAGACACTGAGGTCCTCAATCGTGCCAAGGAATTGAGCATCTTCTGCCACCTGAAAAAAAATTCAGCTACGTTGGGCAGGACATGTTGTCAGAATGCCCGACTCCAGACTCCCTAAGCAAATCTTCTTCTCTGAGCTCTCCAATGGAACGAGGAATGTTGGGGCCCCAAAGAGACGTTACAAAGACACTCTCAAGCAATCACTGAAGGCCTTTGCCATTGATGTGAGTGAGTGGGAAAAGCTCTCGCTTGATCTTGCAAATTGGAGGGCGGCCCTTACCAGAGGCAGCAAAGCATGGGAAGCTGACAGAGTCCAGCAGGCTATCAAAAAAAGAGAACGGCGCAAGAAAAGGCCCAGTGATACTGAACCAACGGAGCACTCTTGTCATTTATGCGGAAGGGTCTGCAGGGCAAAAATAGGACTTATCAGTCACATGAGAAGCCATAAGTCATGAAAGAACAGTCTTTCCATTCTGTCCTCTGTGTCCTTTAGTTCTCTTTATTGTCCATGTGTTGAAATTCTCAACAATTTCTGTTCTTTATTCCTCTGGTGTTGTTAAGGTCATCATCATACCTGATGGACGAACTATTATTATGTATACACATGAATTCTGGCAGAATTTGACTCGATTTGATTTGATTTGATAACAGGCACCAGAATCCTAGCACACCTGGCATCGCTATAAGTGCTCCTCTCCCCGCCCCAAGGTCAATTTCAAGGTTTTCCCACATGTGGTCCCAGTGGCCAGCTGGTTCCATTTTGTCAGGTTCGTCCGGCCTTGTCTCACATCCTTCTCTCATCCCCCGTCTGTATCCCGCCACAATCATTCTGGTTATGAAGGGCACCTTAGTGTGTTCATCAGCACGATATTCCTGCCATGCCACTCGCCTCAATCATTCTGGTCATGAAGGGCACCTTAGTGTTTTCATCCGCACGCAATCGAGGTCATTCCTGTCATGCTGCAGGTCTCCACGGACACCAGCGTTGCCGGCAAGTGGATTTACTTTATCGACACATGTGCGTCGTTCTGTCACGTCGTGAAATGTTTCGAGTATCCAACTTCCCCAATTTCCATAACTCACCCAAGTTTAGTTTATGACCTCTCCAACTTTGACTTGAAGTGTTGACTTTGCATCATTAGAGTTTATGGTTGCCATTTATGTGCGATAATGATTATTGACCATTCAAGAAACATTTTTTTATTGTCATAAGCTTACATTCTTGTGTTAGTGTATAGTATATGAGTAAGATGATGATGGTGACGAGAACGAGGAGGAAGAGTTTGGTCCCCACACACAGATTGGTATCAATTAGCGAGAGTTAATATGCCACGCATGACAAATCAAGATTCAAATATTATTAGACCTCTCTCACGTGGCTCAAGTGCTCTAACTCCTTGCTCCAATTGTATAGAAAGTACATGAAAGATTTATGAACTATCTGGAGGACACTCAAAGATACTGATGTGAGATGCTCACGTCTGTTCTTGTTTTTTTTTCACAAAGGGCAGCCATGATAAAGTACGTAAGGTTGGATGAGGAAGGGGGCGTGCTCCTAGCGTATGAAATGCGTACATGCGGGGGGAAGGGGTGGTGATTGCGAAGCGCAAGCACGCTTTTCAATTATGGTCATAAACTGAGTTTTGTTTTATTTATGAGTTTGTGGTTTGTTGTTGTTTTCAACAGAATTGGTTGTAGGATAACAAAATCCACTATAGGCCATGGATCTAAAGAAGCAGTCAAACGGTTCATGTAAAGTGCCACTGCCATGAACAACATTTACTATTCCAATGGCCGCAAGCTTCTACAGAGAGGTGGGATAGTTGTGGGAGAGGGGTCAGGTGTGAAAAAAAAATTTTTTAAGTGTTCATAAAGGATTAATTCAAGATCCCGTAATTCCTTCCGGAGCCGAGGGGGCACTGCCTTAGTGAGCGTTGCACCAATTGGCTCCACCTCTGCCAATCATGGGCAATGGCCTAGGTTGTGGCAAAGTTTTTCCCTGTCCATTCTGCAATAGTGTCCGTCCATTTCTTTCTTTCTCTGCCCCGTCGCTTCGCTCCTTGAACTGTACCACGGAGAATGGTATTTGATAGTCCTTTGGCTCTTGTCACAAAGGTAGACATAGGGGTAAAAAAAAATAATTTTTAAGTTTAAAAAAAAAAACTGCCACAATCGAGCGCACATACTTTATCGGTGGTCCAAGTCTTTTTCTCCCTCAACGTTCTCCCTGATTGTTTTGATTCAGTCATTTGCTAAACTTTGAGAACCACTCAGCTGTGCACGGTCCTCCAGAATAACTGCACCACCTACCCTTAGATCAAATTACCGTGGATAATTGTTCGTTTTTTAGAGTGTGATAGCAGAAAGTGACGATTACAGTCACAGACACCCCGCGACACAAGTGATCAGAGAGCTCAAACGCAGTGGATTCGGTTTTCGGTTCGGCTTTCGGTCTTTCGTTTCGACAACCGAATACGAAAACGTAAACGAATTGATTGACCAAACACAGTGCACGCTGCAGAGATTCGATTCAACTGGTTTATGGATGTCATGAAATCAAGGTCAACAAAACGGGCCCAGGGAACACTCTATGAGATAGTTTACCTCAGACGAGGGCTGTGTGTCCTGGCAAAACAATATGTGTTTCAACAAGGCCACAGCTTGAGAAATGCACACGTAGACACGTGGCATAGACATTCTTTGCTGCTCCAGTCTAGGAATAGCCAGTCAGTCTGCACTTGTTTCGGCTATAAAACAATACAACAAATATACTTACCGTCAATTTCAAGCTCCGCCCCAATTTCTCTCCATTTATTTGTCACCTAGTTTCTGTTGCAATAGAATTCATTTGATTTGCCATATATTATAAGGCAGGCTGTCTTTTAGTGCAACAGTAAAATTTGAATCGGTAGACGTTTGTGACAAAACAAGCCGAAAAGTCGAAAGGTTTTAGCCGAAAGCCGAAACGAGACAAAGGCAAACTGGATAAGTTCGGAAAATTGCAGGACAGTGCATATCCGTACAACACACACAATTCGATGACGTAGAACACACACTGAAATACTATATTTTATTACTGACCTTGTCAATTTGCATAGTTTTTAAAAATATGAATCGGCTTAGTAGCATTAGCAAAACAACCCGACTTCTGCTCGGAGATTGCGTGATCTGTGCTAATAACATACTTGAGTGTACGTCGATCACCAATGGCTACCCCAACCCCTTTTCGCCTGATTAGACAATCTGACTACCGCCCATTGATACAAACTGACTAGACCCTCACGCCCCCAGGTCCATCTGACTATTCCATGTGTTGTCACTTTAAATTCGTGAACACCATACCAAGTTTTGTTTCAGTAAACCTTCACCAGTCGCGCTTTTTAGTAAACATGTTGTACGGATATGCACTGTCCATATCCATACAACATGTTGTACGGATATACACTTCCTTTGAAATTAGTGCGCACCGCTTGATCCAAACTTCCTGCCCTGTTTAGCTATCAATTCGACACACTTAGTGAACCATTCGCATCGTGGCACATTCTGTCTCTGCTAAGTTCAGTAAGGTCTTTAGGTGGAACAAACAGATATAGATCATTCATCTTTGCTTCGAATCCAGGTGTCACTTTTAATGTGACCCAGACCTAGATATGAGCTGGTCTTGGTACAAGGAAACTTGGCAAGATTTATCTTGCCCTGGTGGGCTAGTTGAATGAAATTGGAAATATCGTACTTAACATTAATCAAAGAAAAATATAAATAAAATATATAATTCCATCCAGGAGTTCATCGCATATTTGGCACACACAAAAATTGTCATCTCTGCAGTTTCAGCGATCTGTCATTTTTTTTTTCGCTTGACTTGGTTGCGATTTGGTTTGTAACTATTGCGTGCATGCCTACGTGAATTTGCTGGTGAATACAAATAAATGGATGAATGAATAAAGAATTTTTTTTAAATGAGTAAATAAATAAATAAACAAATAAATCAACAAACAAATAAATATGTAAATAAATAAACAATTAAAGAAGCTAATAGGTAATCAAGGAAATGAATGGATCAGTAAATGATTAAGTAGATAGATAACTACATAAATTTTATAAAGAAATAAGCCCTTCTATCTCTGGACAAGTTTTCTGTTACGACTGTCCTGGGTATTTGACCTACTTGAAGTCTTTTTTGTGTCTCAGAACTGTTCACTGAAGTCTTGCTTGTCGGCCATTCTTGAACCCTTACTTGGGTCATTTCTTTATCAGCTGAGTGATCTACAACTTATCCTGCGTTCAACTGTGTAATCTCTGCTTTTACTGTGCACCCCTTCCTCCTCCTCCTGCCCCCACCCCGCCCCCACGTTTTCCTGAACATTTGATAAAGAAGGAATTTATTTGGTAAAGAAAAGAATTCAGTCACAAAAAAAAGGGGGGGGGGGCGGGGAGCTCATGTGGTAAAGAAGAGGTTTGACACGAGAACTGAGGTGCATGAAAAAACATGGAGCTCATGTGGTAAAGAAGAGGTTTGACACGAGAACTGAGGTGCATGAAAAAACATGGAGCTCATGTGGTAAAGAAGAGGTTTGACACGAGAACTGAGGTGCATGAAAAAACATGGAGCTCATGTGGTAAAGAAGAGATTTGACACCAGAACTGAGGTGCATGAAAAAACATGGAGCTCATGTGGTAAAGAAGAGGTTTGACACCAGAACTGAGGTGCATGAAAAAACATGGAGCTCATGTGGTAAAGAAGAGGTTTGACACCAGAACTGAGGTGCATGAAAAAACATGGAGCTCATGTGGTAAAGAAGAGGTTTGACACCAGAACTGAGGTGCATTAAAAAACATGGAGCTCATGTGGTAAAGAAGAGGTTTGACACGAGAACTGAGGTGCATGAAAAAACATGGAGCTCATGTGGTAAAGAAGAGGTTTGACACCAGAACTGAGGTGCATGAAAAAACATGGAGCTCATGTGGTAAAGAAGAGGTTTGACACCAGAACTGAGGTGCATGAAAAAACATGGAGCTCATGTGGTAAAGAAGAGGTTTGACACCAGAACTGAGGTGCATGAAAAAACATGGAGCTCATGTGGTAAAGAAGAGGTTTGACACCAGAACTGAGGTGCATGAAAAAACATGGAGCTCATGTGGTAAAGAAGAGGTTTGACACCAGAACTGAGGTGCATGAAAAAACATGGAGCTCATGTGGTAAAGAAGAGGTTTGACACCAGAACTGAGGTGCATGAAAAAACATGGAGCTCATGTGGTAAAGAAGAGGTTTGACACCAGAACTGAGGTGCATGAAAAAACATGGAGCTCATGTGGTAAAGAAGAGGTTTGACACCAGAACTGAGGTGCATGAAAAAACATGGAGCTCATGTGGTAAAGAAGAGGTTTGACACCAGAACTGAGGTGCATGAAAAAACATGGAGCTCATGTGGTAAAGAAGAGGTTTGACACCAGAACTGAGGTGCATGAAAAAACATGGAGCTCATGTGGTAAAGAAGAGGTTTGACACCAGAACTGAGGTGCATGAAAAAACATGGAGCTCATGTGGTAAAGAAGAGGTTTGACACGAGAACTGAGGTGCATGAAAAAACATGGAGCTCATGTGGTAAAGAAGAGGTTTGACACCAGAACTGAGGTGCATGAAAAAAACATGGAGCTCATGTGGTAAAGAAGAGGTCCGACACCAGAACTGAGGTGCATGAAAAGACGTGCTGCAATGTTGTAACATTTCCTCTTTCATTGGTATAGGCCTAGGCATCCGTACTTGGCAAAATCTGGTCTGGGCTCCCAGTACCATCAGTTAGTGTAAACAGATTACTATACACACATTACGCACAAACCTACGTACGTCCAATGTCACTGAACGTCCGTAGGTAAATATCGCATTATACTGATATCTTAAGTAGCTTATCAGAGGCGGATCACTGTGTTGTTCTTAGTTCCTCATTCCTGTAAGTGTCAAAAACATAAATATAAATAATAAAATTTACCAATACCAAAATGTATTTATTTATTTATCTATTTATTTCTTCTCCAGTTCTTGATGCGCTTCCTACAACCCACCCAGTTCATAAATGTACACACTGTCAGTACACCTACTAAATTCATTCAGTCAGACATCCATTTCTTAGCCTGTGTTATTCTCATTTCTGCATCTTCTTTCTTTTCCTTATCATGTACCTGAGGAAGATACCAGACACTGAAAGCTTGACCTGAATTCGCCATGGCTTTCCTCTATAGTCTAGAAATGTTCTTCTCCACAAAGACTAAGTTCCTTCCATAGCTGTTAGGCCACCTCACCTCCATTCTTTGATCTCATTTCTCCACCGCCAGTTTTGAGGGGGGGGGGGCGGAGGTTGTTCATCCGAGACTTTATTATTAATATTCTGCATTCAAATGCCTGTGTGCCGTACGAGGAAAGCGGTTTGGGGGGGGGGGGGGTGGGGGTGTGAAATCAAGCTCATGAAACGCATAAATTGAGGGGGGGGGGGGGGCTTTTAAGATTAAAGTAAATGACGGAAAAACAAGTGAACAAACAGCAGTGACAACTTATGAACGAGAAACGTGGGTGATGACGCGTGTCAAGTTCGTCAGTATGTGGAAACATTTCAAATGGTACATAAACAGGTAGCTGGAATGACCCAGCATTTTGTACACACCACTGCAGCTATTTGCCTGAGTCAAGGTCTCGCGGGCTGTTACATGGGACATTCGTTGCGTCCCACGTAAGTAGACATCACTCGTTCTCTAGATCGTATTAATTATTATTGCTATGCCATTGCATATTGTATTTATCATAAATGCTTGAGTTGTAGGTAGAAGTAACTGTTAAAGGATTCAATGTTGTTTTTTTAAACTGAAAGCATAATTATTTCCGTTCGTAATCCTGCTTGAACGTGTCACTTTCAGCACTTTGATACAGTAACTCCTCCCATAGTCATACGTTTGACTGCGTTCTGCGAGGTTATAAGGAAATCAACATTGCTTGAAAAAGGAGAAAGCTTCATTTTAACGTGTTTGGGTTGACATTCTGTTTAATTTGTGAATTTATGGAAATAAGTACATGATTGTGTTGTCAAGATTTTGAATGATATGAATTATAAAAACAAACAAACAACACAACTTTGATAGTTAAAAGTACCGGTTCACATTTACAGTTTCTGTATACATTATTGACTAGGCTGTTGTTATGTTTACTAACCTGCAAGGAAAGTAACCCGCTTTTGTGTTTTGTCCGAGTGCTAGCCGATTGCACCCAACTACTGACCACTCTACCGCACTGTTTATTATTGTGAAGGTAATACAACATTATATCCACCGGTTTCATTTTGTCTGCCCCTGTTTCCACTTGGCCCATGAATGTTTCATGCAGCATTGAGAAAGCAGGACTGTCATCGGCAAATAAGTTTAATTAATAATGCTATTGCTAGTGAACTCTTTCGACAAAAATTATCCAGCCAACAACCGAGCTTATTAAAACTCTTCTTCGGTATTGTAGTCAATTTCTAATGGACTTGACTCACTTACTCCAAGAGATACGTTTTCCGTTCAGCGATGATGCCGGATCGTGTTCTACACTGGTGCGAATGGGAATCGTGACAACGCATTAATTCAGCAGCTCGCCAGTACATTGGACAGTTAACTTATGTACACGACAGTATCTTGATTCGGATCATTTTAATACAGATCATAATAATTTAATGCTACGCCGGAAAGTACCACCAAACTACCAAGAAATGACATCGAAAGAAAAAAAACGTTTTTCTTTTCTTGTTGTTGTTGTTTTTTTTTTCCAAAAAGCAAAGAATGTTAGACTAGTAATAAACTTATTGTTATCTTATAACACATTCATTTTGTTTTATTTTTTTAAATGGGTTGTATTTTGAGGCTTATTATTAAGGAAAAATATTACGATTACTATTCAAAGTCTTATAAATGATAATCTAGCTTTGTCATACGTAACCTATGTATGTATTATAATATTATGTAAAATTATACCTTGTATCAATTTATGTCTCGATTTTTCTATTGTACCTTATTTTTACTTGTAAAGCGGAGAAGTCGATTCATTGTGGAAATAGACCAGCCGCCTACTTTTAACTATAAAACCATCAGCTGATAAAGAAAATGACCCAAGTAAGGGGTTCACAAACAGACGACAACGTAGAGTTCAGTTGAGAGTTCTGGGATACAGAAGACTTCAAGTGGCCCCGATATTCAGGACCGTTGAAACAGATAGCTGGCCTGGAGGTCTAATGCTTTATCTATTTATGTATTTATCTAACTACTTACTCATTTTCTGATCTATTCATTTACTTATACTTTACCTATTTATTTAATTAATCAATGATTTATTTCTTTCTTTCTTTCTTTCTTTCTTTATCTACTTATTTATTGATTCATCCATTTAATTATATTCAACATCAAACTCACTGAATCACTGAGTCATGAACACAATGGTTACAGACCAAATGGCATTTCAATCTGACCCCCCCCCCCCCTCCCCCGAAAAAATCGCCCACCCAAAAAAAGAATGCCAGACCACGAAACACAGCTTGGAAAAAGTTCGTGCTCAACTTCCCAAAATAATTGTCCCCGCTGAATTCGAATAATTAAATACAATTTCACTCGTTTATGGCAAACTTTGTAAATGAAAGTTCGGTGAAAAGTGCGTGTTCCATGTGACAGTCTCGAATTCTCGTGGTTGAGTTTTGGAACTCACTTTTACTGATGACTTAGGATGTTCTCATTCAGAAGTGACAAATGAGATTCTGCATAGATGAAGGTTTTTGCACAATGGTGGACTCATTGGATGACCCTCTTTCCGTATAATGATTCGTAGATATCAATATGTTCAATTGCATTCAACTTCCAGTGGAGCGAAAAAAAAATTAAAATAAAGAAAAAACAGGACTGAAGATAATGCTCACAGCTGCACATGCCCAGAGAGCCGGACACGATTAAAACAAGGCAGTGGCTACGTTTAGGGCAGATTAGGCTCATTCCCCAATAGAAAAAAACAAAGAAAGGAAGCGCTGCTGTACGAACGGGAGTAAAGCCGAACAAAGAAAAATGATGAGTTGTGTTCACCGACTGCCGTAACCGTAGCCACTGCCTTAAAACAAAATGTAGACTTCACCAGGGTCGTCGGAAATGTCCGTCGCAGGCCGGCACCAGTACAAAATTTGAAAAGGACACGTAGTCTAATTAGTAATGACGAAGCCAAGTATAGAAAATGCAGAGTTGCATTCACTGTTCAGCAATGGCTTGTAATATAAGATACCATGCGCCGCTCACAACAGCCGTTAGGGAGACATAGTGTTTTCCACAGAAAGCTATAGCCGAACAATGAAGACAACTCAGTATTTTCTCTGTTTGGATTTGTAATTAGACTTTGCGCCCCTAAAAACGTTTAATTTCAAATGATCAATCCATTCTCTCGGTGTTCATGTGATGGGTAGCTGCCTTGACATGAAATTTTGAGACACAATTGAAGAAATCAATACTCATAGCGCTTTTGACAACTGTTCATATAAAGACGATTCACGGACACGAAAACTGTCCACAACCATCCATCATGTGGCTGGCAGTGAACGAAAATTCCGAGCATCCCTAGAGTGTCAGCTGAGACACAGAATACCGAGACGGACCATTCCTTCTTTCACAATATTATGTCCACAACCTGTGCGCGTATAACCATTGTGAGTACTACCCACAGAGCTCTGTGGTACTAGTCATTTTCGGTCAATAATGAAGGGGTGTGATGCGAATTGTTACCTTGTTGACATGGATGATACGCGCGCAAGACGACGGACGGAATTTGGCGAATTGAATCATCTCGGTCTCCTGTGTCTCGGGTGTTAGCCGCTACTGGAGTCTTCACTCTTCTAAAAGGGAAAAAAGGACGTCACAATTTGTGTCACTGAACACACCGAAGTCCAAATCAAAAACGAAAGTGCAAAAACAAATTTTCAAAGTGCAGCGATCAGTGGTCACGGGCAAGATTACCATCGGCTCAAACTGAATATTCTGCAGCTTGGTTATCATCAGTTCCCATCGCAAATTTAGGCACCCTCCTATCCCAAGATGAACTAAGAGTCGCAATAGCCCTTAGGATAGGCGCTGCTGTTTGTGAAGGACGTCAATATGGAAAACCACTTGACTGAATGGGCCTGCACGGATTATTATGTCGCCTGAATGCCGATAAGTTTCTACGGCACGCCGAACTGAACCACATCATTCAAAGGTGCCCATGGCAGAGAGGTAGAAGACTAGTTTGGGATGCGACTGTCACTGATACGTTCACTGAAATATAGTGTACTGCAGAACGTTGTAGTACCAGAGTTTGCCCCAAACTTGCTGAAGATGACATGACAAGAAAATATACCGTAGCACATTAGAAAAATATATATTTCCACCCCTTTGTCATCGAAACGACGGGCGTCTACGGGCCACAGACATGAACGTTCTTATCACGAGTGGAGGCCAGACTTGTCAAGTCAACGGGAGAGATCACTGAAGGTCCCCGACTCCACCAACGCCTATCAGTGGCATCAGTGAAAGGCAACGCAAGAAGTGCCCTAGACTGTTTGTCTTAAGCTTTTTACTCGAATTGCTGAATATCCTTTAAGTTGTACACTGTGCCATTTTATGTGCATTACCATCAGTATTTATTGTATAGTCCTTTAAAAACAAATTCATATTGTGTTTTTTAATACACTGGACGCTTTCTATATTTTGTCCATTTGAGTAATTGTCATATGTAAAACTTGCCAGTTGTACGTGCAGCAACGTGGACCAAGAGCTGGCTGAGGTGTGTAGGCCAAACAGCCCAGTATAGTATAGACCAGTGTAAACCAATAGAACAACGTGTACAGTCATGTCACCTGTAAAAGGTAAGAAATAGTATGATTGTTCAAAATCTTTACAGCTTAAGTAATATATTGAAAGAGAACGAGTTTCGTACGTCCCGGCCACAGCCAAGATACCCTAAATCTATCCTTAATCCTGTCCTAATCGGTAACATTAAACCAGATTGTATCTCTACCCCCAAACTCCTTACCCTATCAACCCGTTTAGGGCTAGGGACAAGAACAGGGTTAGGATAGGTTTAGAGTATCTTTACTGGGTGGTCGGAATGTACGGAACTTATTCAGGGCTATACTGTTTGCTGCCATTCATGGGCGGTTTGGTAGATTATAATACAAGATAAGTGGTCGTTCAGGATCTTTGATCTGAAAACTCTGCCTTCAGCATTTATTTCTAAGTGCAACAATCATCAGTTGAGACAGTCTGCGCTGGTCCTAAGCAATGTCACACGACCCGTGTATCTTAGTATAGTTTCTGCGAAAATCGTTGTTCCTGGAAGTGTTTCTGGAAATTGCTATTAATTACATATATGTTTATTTGCACACATGTATTATTTTGGTAGGGTTTTGGATTTTGGTTTTGATTTTTGTTTGTGCCCAAAGGTTTAAGGGAACGGTTACGAGATGGAGAAAGCATCATCTGTGCGGAAGGATACATGAGGGAGTTTGAGCGAAGAGGCATGGTCCAGTTGGGTACTAATACACCACAAGTTGTTCTAGATTACCCACACCAAGTCAAACTTCTTCATGAAGAGTTTGTCTACTCCGGAAGTGATGTTGTGGAAGCGTTTACTGTAAGTGCCTTCAATTGCCGATTGAGCTGTACTTAATCGGAACTGCTGAAAATATTCGGACAATGCCTAAAAATTTATCATCAAACATATTGTTGGATATTTGCCATGTTGTTGTATTAGACATTTTGCACATTTTGAGCTTTTGTCATGAAAGTGTTTCTCTACATGTGACTCCTAATTTCAGTATGTATCAGTGTCATTCCAATCGGTTAAGCTTCGATTTTGAAAGGTTAAGAACAAAACCTTGATTTCACACAACTCTTTGAAGTTTCAATATCCCATTTTCTCGAAAAGGCAAAAAACGCACATACAACAATATGAAAAATACCTGACGAAATAGTTATTAACTCTTTAAGTTGACTCACACCCATCCACCAAAACACAGGCTGTTTTCATATTTATTATTGTCTAAACATGCATTCACCAAGAGTCAACTGTCAACTGTCATAGAACATTAACAGTCGATGCTGTATAACATTCCCAGTATTATGGCCACCGGACAAAGATGCAGGTGATTGGTCGAGAGGATGAAGTAGAGCAACTTAACATGACCGCTCTGAGGATAGCTCGTGAGGTGGCTGACGAAACTGGTACACTGATGGCCGGCAACATCTGTAACACTACGTCCTTCGACCCGGGTGACGCACAATCTATAGAGAAGACAAAAGCCATGTTTAAGGCAACTTTCTCTACTTAGACTTCTTGCTAAGGGAGGTATCAATGACATACTAAGCCCGTTCTGACACAGTCAGATGCTGTCAGCAAAATGTACACCAAAGAAATAATGACTGAAGCTGACTGTGTCTGACCGGGCTTAGAATGATAGGGTCTTCAGAGATTTACTAAGAAAATGTTGGAAATTACTTCCTAGTCTGTCAGCATCTGACTGCCTGACCGGGCTTAGTGCGATACCTCCCTAAGCCTTGTGGTTTTCTGTCTAAAAATGTCTGTATTATTTGGTGAAATATTGCTTTCAGTTTGAAAGTTTTCTCTTAGTGTTACATGGTGTCTGATCTCTTCAACGTTCATGTCCATCTTCCCTCTTGTCATTGTTATTATAAGTAACATCATGGGCAGGACAGCAACATTATCATTGTCATTTTATCACAAGTTACACAATGTATTATTCCTCTTGCATTTTCAACTCTTTATCATTCACATCAATATCATCAATATATTTATCAGTCACAAACAGGAAACATTCATCCTTGCATGTCCACTTCATCATTAATATAAAATAAGGACAGCTGCAGTCAAAATGTAGTAGCTGTCTCCTTTAATTTTCCTTTTTTTTTCTTTTCAAAATACTTAATATCTCTCCTTTCAATATCACTGTGTTTGTCTTTAGCGAGGCAGTTACGACTAGGATTTGACCATTAAAGTTTTTCTGTCCTCAGGAGCAAGTGGAATGGGCAGTTAAAGGACAGGCAGATTACATCATAGCGGAAACTTTCAGTGATTTCGCTGAGGCTAAACTAGCCCTGGAAGCAATACAAACCTTTGGCAAAGGTAATTCATGAAATTATACAAACCACAGAAATTCTGTGGGGTCCCAGCCAGAAGCTTGGTGTGTCTTTCCTTTTCTTTTGCGTTCTATTTTATCATTTCTGTATTATTTCTCACGTGAGGCTTTGCCACATACAACTATTTTTTTTTTTTTGGTCACATTTAGTATATGGCAAAGGTAGAATGCAACAATTTGCCATCACCACTCTGTTTTGAATCTGTTTTATTATGACTGATATTAACTGCCATAAGATTGACATTGATATAATAATAATAATAATCAATAATTGTAACACTAAAGAAAACCGAAATCAGTTTAGCCTTTCATAATAATAAATATGTCGCTATTTCAATATAAATTATCTTTAGTGTGACGCTGTGCAATTGTTCTGCCGCTTGGTTTGAGGTCTTAGTTTTAGGACGATCACTGCCCTGAGCATTTGCCCGTGGAGTTGTCCTTCCGGCTAGTCCTATCCTGGTTCTATTCTTTTGTCGTGGATTTCTTGCGCTTCTCTAGAAAGTTCGTAGATTGAAATGTCCTTTCTCTACTCAGGGTATCATGACTTTTAGCAACACAGCGTTTGCGCATTTTAAGAGGAAAATTGAGATAATGCTCGAAGAACACAAGTTATTTAAAACGTTTTGGAACGTGGCATATATCCGTCAAACTGCTTCCCTCTTACACAAGAACCCCTAATGTAAGAGCCCGAGAAACAGGACTTCATACCGGCCTTAATGACACTCATTCATAAGCGATTTTATATCGTTTATCTTCCCACCTAAAGAAACAATAAGACACGTTTTGATTTAATGTGTAGAATTCGCGCATATCCGAAGAAGGCACTATGCCTGCGGTTCCATGAAAAAATTATTTTCTAATGTGAACCCACATAACGTACTGTCCAACCGGAAAGAGGTTAAGATCTACAACTTAATGTAAAAACGTTTGTACTCATTTACAAAATTCTTTTCAGCTCCAATACCAAACAAGTTTTGACAATTTTACCATTCTGATAAAGTTTATACGGAACTTTTTAATTCTGACTGCGAACTTTAGAAGCTGTGAATACGGAACTAAACAAAATACCCAACTAGACTAGGACAAGCTCAAAGTGACCGTTGTCATGCCGACTCGCCGTAAAGCCCAAACTTGAAGTCAAACTCAGAGCCTGTGGAAATGCTATCCATTCGAAGTCATTCACTTGTTTGTTTCCAGCGGAGATGACTCAGGTTGTTGTTTTTTTTTGGGGGGGGGGGGGGGGCTTCAAGTGGTATTTTAACAAATAACTTTTAGGGTTGGTGATATTTGCAGAGAAAATGGATTTCTTTCTGGAGACCATGACAAAGGGTGGCCCCATGCCTGCCGCTATCTCTATTCTCTTTCCAGGCCTACCGGCTGTAGTCACAATCACTGCCTATTTCCCTGAGAAAACTACAGATGATGTGCCAATCTGCGAGGCGCTACAGAGGCTGGACGGGTTGGGGGCGGACGTAGTGGGACTGAATTGCGCCAGGGGGCCTCAGGTCATGTTACCCTTGCTGGAGCGAGCTTTGCGGGTTTGCCAGGTATTATACCAAGATGGATTTTTTGATGTGAAAAAAGGAGGATGGAAAAAGGTCAACGCTTTTAAGCTAACAAGGCAACTTTTGAGGGAGGGAAAGGACGTATAGCGGACCGGGGAGAGAGAGAGAGACAGTCCAGCATGAATGGAATAAAACAAGAAGACAAAAAGAGTAAGCAGAATAAAAGAAGCGTACAATGACAAAACTGACAAAAAAAAAACATAAAAAAACAAACAAAAAAGTTTACATTCATTTCTTAAAATGTCCGAACTCCTACATTCTGTTTATGGTAACCTCTTAAGAGCTGCGCGTTTGGGCTGGGGTCTGTCCCCAGAAAATTTTAAGTTCTCTAATAAACCTATCGATTGGTTCGATGTTGAAGCTCAGCAGTGTGGCTCGGCATGTCACCACGGCAGTGTGTTATTGTATGTGATAAACATCTTTTCCTTGTCTTTCAGTGTCCTGTGGCTGCTCTGCCCGTAGTCTTCCGTACTACAGACAGGGAAAGGACTTTTCAGTCCTTGAGTGATCCACAGACAGGTTCGACACGTTCTGTTGTTGTATTACAGTCTACTCACGCCACAGACTAATAAATTAACCAGACTGGAAACACGAGCTTCGGGCTGTGTCGTTTTTTTACGGAATTTCCCGAGCGGCGACTGTATAACCAACATGGCCGCCGCTCGGGAACTTCCGATTCTAGTTCTATCTGCAGTAGAAATTTTTTTTTATTTGTCAAGATTGGTTGTACATGAGTTAATTTCTTGGTGCGGAACCAAACTTCCGCGTTCAGTAGGCGCGTCAAAATGGTGTCATTCAAAACTGTAGCTATGCTGAAGCGTCGGTTGTTACCTTAAACCTGACATGGCGGATGGTTCATGACCTTTCGCTGTTTTGTGACGTCACACAATGGGATAATCCAGTCTGGGTATTTTATTATTCTGTGACTCACGCTAGTCTTCCTCTTCAACTTGCTCACTATTTGCCATTATTATCAAATCATATAATGATCACTGTCTTTTATCGCCATCTTTATCATCAGCTCCCCCAGTTCACCCAATTTCCGCTTCTCCTTTTCATCTTCTTCTTTTTTTTTTAACGTTTCTCCTTGATTTTGCATCGGTTATATTTTATTTAGCTGTTGCCAATGTCGTTTAATTCCGTTTGTCACCTGCCTCGCTGTATCTTTGAAAACCAACCTTTAGATTGTCAACAACCAACAGTTGTACTATTAATATTTCCATGCTTCTGCCTAGCGTTGCTGGGATTTGCCATGAGAATTTCAGTACATAACAATGATTATTAATACATTATTGCTGCAGTATGTACAATCCTCAAAGAGTTTACAATAAACCTAGAGGTAAGACTCGGTCACGTCACATCGCCGCAAATAGAAACCCCGGCAGCCATATTTGCTTATGGCAAGCGATTGCAAACACGGTGTCAAGGCCAGTGCTAACGAAAGTAGTTTTTGTCGGAAGGCCTCAGTATTTTATTCTTGTCCATTCCTCTTTAGAGATGGAGGTTCAAATTCATCCGTACATTTTGTGTTTTGTCATAATTCATAAAGTTTTTTTTCTTTTGGTGAGATAACATTTTGTACATTTTCGTGGTTCACCCAATCCATAAATTAAGTCTGCTCATTACTACTGTAATCCCCGTTCAAACAATCTGAAAGACCGTATTATTTTAGGCTTGGATTTGTTTACTTTAGCCTTCCTGTCTAGGTCGAAGCAGGCTTGCCGTAAGTTGGCCGCCATCTTTACTTCACCTACCGACGACGCCACGCGGAGACTTGCGTAGCGCTAGTCTGACCTCTAGCTATATATATAACCTCTTTGACAATCCTTAAATTATTCGCAACTGATACAAAAATTTTGGTTCACGTTACTCCGGAATGCTGAATGAGATCTTGCGGTTTCTCAGGGGCCTCAGTCTAAGGTTGTTGGTCTCCCTATTCTTGATTCAATACATGTTTCTTGTCTTTCTGTCTTTTACGGGTTTTTGTCTTTTGTGGCAGGCGCCAAACGGAAGTAGTAGAAGATGTTGCTCTTGTGTTTAATTTCAAATGGTTGATATCTTTGTCGTTTTCCTGTTTTTATCCCATCTGCCAGGAAAGAGCGCCTATCCAATAGATACTGATTGTAGGAAGTGCAGTCGAAAAGACATCAGGGATTTCGCACAGAAGGCACACAAGATGGGAATTCGCTACATCGGTCTTTGCTGTGGATCCAATGCAGCGTACATTCGAGAGCTTGCAGCCGTTTACGGCCGTACACTAAACCGATGAATGGCTTTTTATCCATGTTTGGTCATAGACTTAATCAGACATCCAGAGGGCGAGGTATCAATATCCTTATTTCTGCTCCTAGGCAACTATTATATCTGCTTTTATTTTCAACTGGAGGAGGAGAGGGATGCTCTTCCGGTGCTGACGGAATCAATCTTCCACAAATATAGACCATGTTGAGGTTTTCAAATTAATTTAGACTTTATATAAATTATGAACTTTACAAGACTGTCACTCGCAAATAAGACAATGAAAAGTTATAAAAGGAACTGGCGTAGCACTCCAGTTCCACCTTGGCAGTAATAGAATTAATGACCTTTCTGATCCTGACATGGCATTTATTTGTCAGGTCAGAACATGCCTTCATAAACATTACAAGGTACTACGTTTGGGAAAAAGGGATATATCACCGGTGTAGCTGTTTCTTGTACCAATTGGTTTCATGCCTATATCAGTTAACACTGAGAAGTGGACACAGGGGGAAGAAAAATCCACGAAATTATAATGTATTAAAATTAAGATCTTTTCATCTGCTGTTTCAGAATATATTTGTTTTGCCATGTTATTCATTACATAGAATTTCTGAAGTAGACTTCTTTGGTAATGATGACATTTATGAAAAAAGAATTTTAAAAAGTGTGTAGAACAAAACATGTATGTATATTTTTTATATTCCAGTGATGACATTCATGCTATTTTAGACTTTCTGATGCAGTGAAATTATTACACTGAGACAAGAAAGTCAAACTAAATTTTTTTTTTTTTTCGTGACTGTAATCCTAAAAATAATCTAGAAAAAAAAAAAAAAGAAATGATTGGCCTCGATGCTACTGCCACTTTGGCAAACTTTCTTGATTAGTGAATGAACAACAGCAAAGCTGGCTGGTTAAAGTTTTCCAAATTCTGTTGTAATAGTTATTTCGTGCTAGGTGTAGAAGACTGTTCAATGGGGAGTCTACCGACATTTTGTTTGCTAATGTAGGCGCACACATGCGACGTCTTGGCAGTCGCATCGCATTTTTTTTTTCTTGGTTAAATCTCGACGAATGAATGGAGATGCACAGACACGTGAGACACGAGCACAGTGCACAGTCGATAGGAAGACGAAATTAAGTCACAACTGCAACATCACAGCAAGTGGCGTGTGCCAAAAAGCACCAGCTGTAGTCGAATACATTCTTGAATACTCTTTTACGCATAGCTGTTGATATAATACTTAGATAATAGCAAATGTCCACCTCGACTTCGAAAAGACAGCGCATGATGCACTAAATGTTTCCAAGAACGAACCTGGAGTGCTGTCACTTTCATTTAACACAGCGATAGTGGAACAAGAGTCCAGACATTTGGACTGACCACATACAGCTGACGATGGAGCTGTTCCCAGAAAAGTTTTGGGAATGCCTTTCCTCAAACCAGAAGAAATAAAAGACGCATTTCTCATAGACTGTATGCCAGAAACTCCACAGGAAGGACCAATCACCGAGCTGGTGGACTATCTTAAACTTATTCCTTTGAATGTACATCTAAGCTGATACCTTTTTCCCACCCAGTCTACGGACTTCAGCTGATTTACTTACCCAAGAGAACCATAAACGGGTCCGAGAGCTTCCATGGACAACTCAGGTCCTTGTTCTATCCAAACATCTTCGAGTTTCTTGAGACACCCCTGTCACGAGTGGAGTGAGTGCAATTAAGGGGATTGCTACAGAGCGGGTGTAGAGTAAGAAGGGCTCACGGCAGACAAGTAGGGAAAGACGTGAAAGGAAGAGAGTAAAATTAACGCACGTAGACAAGTAAGAAAAGCGTGCATGTTATGAGTGGTGGGGGGTCTGAATGAGGCGAAAGCGCTGTATTACTATCACTGCAAGTTAGAAGGTCTTACTGAACGGACGCTAGTAAGAGCCCAGCGGGCGAACATAAGGGGAGCAGTCGAGAGACCAGTGAGAGAGTTTTTTCCAGTGATGACTGGTAGGTAGAACGTTGATTGATAATTATGATTGATGTATTATATTATATTCGTCTATTACCATGATGTAAATAAGTATATGTGAGGAATGTGGAAGTCCTTGATATTGGATATAGCAATGTGCGCCATGAGCGATAGATGAAAGTGAGTTCATGGATTTGTAGCGCGAGTGAGTAGTGTGTACTCCGATGGAGGTGTGTTACCGTAAGATGTGTGGTGAGGGAAATGTGAACTATTGTGTGTACGCTTCGTGGGTTGTAAGGAGAGGTGGAGTGAATAGAAATGGTATGGCATTATACCAATGTAATGTTATTCTTGTAGGTGTCGGGGACGGGCCGCAGAGCCACCTCGATGAGCACAGGGGATAGGCCAGCATAGGGCCGGAGGCCACACATAGGCCAGAAGTGAGGCTGTCAGTGCAGGACAGTAGAGGCACATAAAGTCGTGGCAGTCAGGCCACGGACAGGGACGTAGATATGAGCGTGAATGTGATAGTGTACTATTGCCATGTTGATGGCCCATTGAAATGATAATGTGTTATTGCCCTGCGGAGGTGCTAGTGGAATGCTAATGTGTATGACAATAGGAAGGTGATATTGAGAGACTGCGGTGCCAGTGAATTATTAATGTGCTATTAAGACCCTGAGGGGAAAGGCTGAGGCCGAAGTGCCTTTAGGAGTAACTACCGGGTTGTGGACCCGAGGGAGAGTGCATGTGAGAATAAGGCCGTTGTACGGCAGTTAATTTCAATAATATAATGTATGTAATTGCGCTATTATCTGTATAATTATGTTTAATAAATGTGTGAGTCTGATGGATTGTTCTGTTAAGTGTTAAACTTGTTTGTTCGTGATTGTTGTCCTGTCATAACTTATTACATCTCCCAGTCTGGGATTTGTGACAACCTCAACTGATTACAAAGCAGGCGTCTGAAGATGAAATCAGAACCAGGCATGACTTCGCTCAGAGAAAGGAAAAGGCAAGAGATAATGGCAAAATATCAGGGATAAATAATTGTCTGGAGAAATTAACCAGGACCTCTGCCTGCAACAATATTATTGTTGAAGGGGAACCAGCCTGCCACGTTGTAAATAATGTGCAGACAAGATTTTTTCCAGATTTTTAAATGTTTAACATCAATTTTTTTTAAAAGTTAACAAATTCACCCTATCTACTATTTCGATTACTGTCTAATAAATAGTATTCGTATGTTTACTGGTGCTTTTGAATGTCCTAACCGAGTGGTGCTTTTTGTATATTTTCACTACTGGTGCTTTTTGACTGCTACCGATTCTTTAGTCTGCTGCGTACATTGGCCTTGATTTAAAATGAAATGCGGTCCGATTGTAACGCAACAAAGTCGTATGTTAGCATTGAGCCTAATTGTGCCGTAATTTCTGAATTGCAAATTTCATTTATTTTTAGACAGTGGTTACTTGAACCATGTGACTCAGAATTCTCACACAAAAATTGTTTTTTGGTATTCTTATTATTGTTGTTGTTGCCCTGGTGGTTGCTAATGTTACCGCTATGGCCCTTGTTGTTGTTGTTGTTGTGAATTCATTTGTGGCCAGTTCCCAAATTGCTGGAGTTCCCACTTCCTGAAATATTATTGAGGCCACTGATTTTGTGTGGTCAACTATTCAAATGTAATATTTACCTTTAAAAGGCGAGAGGGCCGATGCTCGATCCAGTTATTTTACAGTGAAAAAGACGAAGGGGCCGATCCTCGGCCCGACTGTATTATAGTGAAGAAGACGAACGCGTCGAATATCGGCCAATGGAGGCAGCAGTTCTGTAGGCCTATAGTCGTGTCATAGTCTTGTAGCCTATCAGAATACTTGTTTCATTAACTCTATGGATCTGCACATATCAACGATGCATCTTCCTGCTGTTGTAAACACACTATCGATTTTTGTCCGTTGAACCCCTATCTTTTTGAACGGGTAACATCCTAAATACCCCTGCTAGCAGAGGGTTAAGTCTTCTTCTGAACAATTCGCCGTGCCAGGGTAACTTAATTTGGTAACATGGTCCCATAAAGTTCTGTCACTATTTTTATGCTATCACCTACATGACTGACGCAATTTACGCTTTGGTTCTTTCAGAATACTGGCTTTTAAAAACCCACGACTCTTGCACTGTTGGTGATCATGTAACGACGTATAGCACTGGTTCTCAACGTGGGCAATGCCCCCCCCCCAACCCCGGAGCAATTTGATTGGGGGCGGGGGGGGGGGCAAATACATGGCTGCCACTGACTTGTTCAGCAGCACACATAGATGGGTTCTATCAACAGAAAGTGCTTTTTTTTCCCCCGTGCATGTTTTGATAAAGATATCTTTGTCTTACCCCCAATAATCAACACAATAAAGGTTTGAAAGATTTAATAACAACCTAATTTGTGTGTACTTGCCTTCTTGTGAAAATGTATTTGTTGGGTTCGAATGGGGATTTTGAGAGAGAGAGGAAGGGACAAAGGGAGCGATGACAGACAATTTGGAGCTGGGGGGGGGGGTGCTTTTGTCTAAAAAAAAGGTTGAGAACCACTGATGTACAGCGTTCATTAATGGTGTGTTGTTTACTTATAATCAGCTGTGTATTAATTTTTCATGTGTTTGCTATTAATTCCATGATAGGAACATGAAATCAGCTATGCTGTGTTTACAAAAACAAAGAAAACGATGCTGTGCAGGTATGTCTTTTGGGCTCATAAGAAAACTAATAAAGAGACGGACAGACGGGCAAACGAACGGGCAGATAGACAGACAGACGGACGGACGGGCAGGCAGACATACGGGCGGACAGACAGGCAGACAGACAGACAAACTAACGAACAGACAGACGGAGACACTAATCGATGTATAGGTTATATTCAAGCCAAAAGAGGAGAGACGCCATGCGACATCCGATTTGCTATGTGACATTCTGACAGCAGGCCTGCATGTAATATCATACAAAAGTGAAACATTTGAAGGCGACCAGGTTGTAAAATGCCAAAGCGAAAGACAAGTGGCGTTTCGTGCACCATAGACATGACAGAATACAAGTTCGAGTCATTAACTGTGTCGAAAGTAGAAACTTCCCCGTGTGTGTCAGGAAGTGTGTCGCGGCGACACTTGGGGAAGTAATTTCACTACTGTCATTGTGACAATAAACAGTAACTTCCCACGCCCTGCTTTCCTGCCATCTCTCTCTCTCTCTCCCTCTTTCTCTCTCTCTCCCCCTCCTCCCCCCCCCCCTCTCTCTCTCTCTCTTTCGCCGTCGCTTTCTCCCCCTCCCTCTCTCTATCTCTTTCTCTCTATCTCTCCCTTTCTCTCCCTCTTCCTCCTTCTCTCTTTCTTTCTCTCTCTCTCTTTCATCCTATATACTATTTCGATTACTGTTTAATAAGTAATACTCCTATGTTTACTGGTGCTTTTTCTTTTTCCCCCTCTCTTTGTCTTTCTTTCTCACTCTTTCTCTCCCTTTCTCTCTGTCTTTCTCTTTCTCTGGGTCTCTCTTTCTCCTTCTCCCTCTCTCTCTCTCTCTCTGTCAGAAGTTAGCATATGTAACATTAAAAAAGAATAATTTTTAATGATGTGACATCAGACCCCTGAGAACATGAGATATATAGAAAGCAACTGCGAAGAGAATGTTAATTAGACCCTGAAAGAAAGACAACAAAGGAATGAAGGAAGGAAAGAAGAAAGAAAAAGAAGAAAAAAGCAAGCAAGAACGAAGAACAGAAAAAAGCTAAGAAAAAAACAAAAGAAAAGATATTGATATACCCCTGAAAGAATGTTGTCGGGGACGCGTAGTCTAATAATTACAAATAGAGAAAAAAGTGAATTGAGTTCACTGTGTTCAGCAATGGCTGAAAATACCGTAAAATACCGCATGTCCTTGACAACAAGCCCCCTGAAAATGTGATACACAAATCCACACCCTCAGAGACTACACAATTTCATGTATACTCAGATATCCTAAGACAAAATACTGCTAATAAATCTTGTTTATCTTTTGTTTTGTTTTGTTGCTGTTTTTATATTTATTTTATAAACCTTGTAAACTCCTTGCAGATCAAATGAAAAATGAGAAGCTTGGTAACAGCATAATTATGAAAATTTTGCTATGGTTTCGTTAACACCCTAGGCCTCGCCCCCATTTCTGCCTCATGGCTCAGTGAAAATTCTGATTTTGTGGTGAATTTGTTCTTAGGGGCATAATTTTAGGGGATTTTATTGATTATTTGGTTGATTTAGTGTATATGTCACGCATAATGTGTACAGTTGCCTAATGTGTACATTAGGCACGTCCTCTGCCTATTGTTTAACTCAGGCAAAATGCTTGCCTAATGTGCACATTAGGCAAGGTTTTCAGATTAGGCAAGGGCATTTTGCCTAATGTGAACAGAGACAATGTTTTCAGATTAGGCAAGGCCATTTTGTCTAATGTGAACAGAGTTATGAAAGTATCAACTCACTTGAGTGAAACTATAAACAACAAGCTTAACCACACAACAATGTGCCTTAGTCAGTGTGTTGCCAGTGAGTGAAGTGAATTCAGACCTTGGATCACACAACACTATGCCTTAATCAGTGTGTTTCCATACATGACTTGAAATTCAAGAGGTCTTCAGACGTGTGCACACTGTCTTTTTTTATTCCATTTCAATTTTGGTTTGGATTTGATTCTGCAATCTACCACAGAGCGTGATTTGATCGAAGGTAAATATTACTTATGTGATGTATCTCTCTGTTGTTTCTGTCTGCTATTTTATTGCTGTTGTTGTTGTTGTCGTAATTGTTGTTATTGTTGTTGTTGAACACACGAGACGTCACTGTGAATTCAAAACAAGCCGTGGTGATAATCTAAAGACTTAAGGTAATTAGGCCTACGTTATTGTTGTTGTTGTTGTTGTTTTTTTTGTTCCCGCTGTTGCTGTAGCTAAGTTTTTTTCCTTTCTATTTTTTGTTTCTTCAGCAACATCAAATGGACCGAACTGCCTTCGAGACTAAGCTGAGGGAAACTCTGGAGGGCAAGGCTTCCAATGTTGTTCTGCAATCTACCACAGAGCGTGATCAAGTCATCGAAGAGTTACTCAGAATCAATTCTGTGGGTGCAAAGACAACTTCTGATTTCAACTGTAAAAGAAGGTTTGAAATTTTACGTGTCGGCAATGCGGACAGACTCATTCGCCGAAGGGAAGAGCCAGACGCTGTTAATTTTAAGTTTGTTGCTTCCCTTGAAGAAGTCTTTGACATTGTCAAAGTTGCTCACGAGACTATTGGACATGGGGGTGGTAAGAAAACAATTGCAGAAGTGAAAAAAAAGTATTGTAACATCACCCAAGATGCATGTTATCTGTACATATCGTTTTGTGAACACTGCCATCAAAAGAGGGCAAGAAAGTTGCAAAAAGGTCTGGTAGTTAAACCCGTGCGCAGTCATCACATTTTTTCCAGGTGTCAAATTGATCTCATAAATTTTCAAACTTTGCCTGACGGTGATTTCAAATATATCATGACTTATGTGAACCATTTCAGCAAATTTGCATATTGCGTCCACTTGCGTCAAAAAGAGCAGAGGAGGTGGCAGCCAATCTTCTTGATATATTTCTGACATTCGGGCACCTGCCATTTTGCAATCAGACAACGGGCGAGAATTTGTAAATGCCGTTATTGCGGAGCTATCAACCCTCTGGCCAGAAATGAAATTGGTGACTGGCCGCCCACGGCATCCCCAGAGCCGAGGTGCGGTTGAGCGCCTGAATGGAGTTATTCAGGATAAACTAGTGATTTGGATGAGAGAAAACAATAGTAAAAAATGGTCAGTGGGTCTCAAATTTGTGCAATGGCAAATAAACATTAGCCAACACGAAACTACCGGCTTTAGTCCATTTAAAATTACGTTTGGCAACGATCCGCAAGTTGGACTGGGGTCGTCTCTCCTGCCAGGTGAAGCTTTGCGTGAAATATCGACCGAAGAAGATATTGAGGCATTTTTAGAAACCAGAGGGGGAGATGTAAGAGAGACAGAGGAAGATGACGACACAGAGACAGCAGCAATGGGAGAGATAATGACAGAAACAGAAGCAGTCACCGAGATGGTTGCTGTGACTGAAGAGGTGGCATCACCCACAGAGGACAATGAAGTGGAAGATGATGAAGCCACTACAATGGCAGGAACATCAACATCAGCGGCAGTGGGAGCATCAGACATAGACTATTTCCGGCAAATAAGAAACATCGCCAATGCGGGGCAATCGAAGGCATCAGACAGAATGGCACGTCGCGGGAAACAACTGCTTAGGCCATTACTTGTTGGACAATGTGCAACGCTTCGAGTTCCCGACGTGGATCGAGGCCCAGCAGATCCAAAAAATATTCTAGTGGTCGTCATCAAAGAACAGGATGGTCTGTACACAGTTGGTTGCCGCGAGGGAATACTGCATTCCAAATTTACATCAGCTGATCTGGATCGTATAGACCACGCTTTAATGACGGTCAATGATGTTCCTGAGGTTTATTTATCATTGAGATCAGCAACAGCAAAGGCAACTGGTGGTCAAGGCTTTCAGAAATGCCAATGCAAAACAGACTGTACGTCAGGAAGGTGTACCTGCTTAAAAAAACGAATGATGTGCAACTCTCGTTGCCATCCCGGCAGAGCATGCAAAAACGTCTGAAAACTATGTATTATTATGTATTATAAGTGCATTAAATTATGTGATTTTGTCCCTTTGCATATTGGACATTTGATGCTTTATAATTGTTTCCCAATATTTTTAATAAATGTTCTTCTTTTCAAATTGTTCAATATGTCTCAAAGCTATTGTAAACATTGTAAATGTTATGTGTTGTATCCTATTCTAAAAAGTGAGCGTGACATGTAAATTTATTTACCAACTGTACACATTAGGCAATGTTATTCACTTTCTGTTCACATTGGGCAAAATGTGCCTGCATAATGTGAACATTAGGCAATTTTCTGCCTAATGTTGACAGCATTCAACATTAGGCAAACCATTTTGCCCAATGTACACGTTGGGCAACTTGATGCCTAATGTACACATTAGGCAATTGTACACATTATGCGTGACATATATAATTATTATAATAGAAATTACTAAAAAAAAAAAAAAAAAAAGTTTTATCTCCTGAGATCTTACGGGAACTGCAGCCGCATGACAAATTTATGTGTATCACTGTTGATACACACGTGGAATAAAGGGTTAACACTTCAATGCCCTGACTACGATGTCACGATTCAAACAATGATGTCTTTGATTTCCTTCAACTGGGCCATCCAGTCGCCGGGACCCGAGACTATGTATACTGACTGACAGCACAGTTATTTCAAGTGCCTGGCTAAGTGTCGCCTACGCTCAGCGAAACTTTCTATCGCTCAATAATTTTACATCCTTGTCCACTTGAGGTTCTCCACTTAAGGTTTCACTTCGTATTCATGCTTATTTGTGCACGTTTTACAGAAAGATGAACATTGTTCTAGAAAACGTATGCCTGTGATGATTTCATTTCGTACTTGTATGAAAAAAAGACACTATTGTTAAGTTGTGAGTCTAAAGTGTGTCATTTAATATTTTCCAACAAAGTTATTTGTGAACTTTTACATTTTGTGGATCGTGATAGGTAAGACTTTGAAAATGCTTATTATTTTTCAAGATTATTACATTTTCTCTCAACTCTTAGTTGTCAGAGGAAAATCTTATTAAATTAATAGACAATGGCTTCGATTATCAAATCAGCTAACTGAGACTTGTTTGTTATTTCCTGAATTGAAATTTTCATTGCGATGAAATTGAAATTTTCGATATGGTGATACTTCAAACAAATAAATAAATAGAGAATTAAATAAACAGATAAATGTTTAAATAGATAGATAAATAAATAAATATATCGTGAAAAAATTAAATAAACAAAGAATAAATGAATAAATCGTTTTTTTCTTTTTTCAAAGGTATAAATCTATGCATACGAAGTTCTTACATTTGCCATGAATTATCGAGTGTGACACAGCAACGTACACAGGTATAACTTATAAAAGGATAACGATTATTTCACAAAATCACTGTATATACATGGCCTACACGTTTGCTGTGTGGGACACAATATTTTACGGCCTAGCCCAAACTGTGGAGACACCTTGTTTCTTAAGATCTATCTCGTGGCCAAAACTGGGAGTAAACTTTAAAAAAAAAAAACACTTAAAAAAAAAACATTAAACAAAAGCGACTTGGAATGGCCTAAGCCAATGACTATATATGAGTTATGAAGTATGAGTTAAAATTGTAATTAGAAAAGAAACGGGCTGGTGGCTGAGTAGACAGAGAGCACTGTGACTGGTACGAAGGGTAAACACAACTGTCTTTAATTATAAAATGCCATTTTTGCAGTAGAGCCGTCCTAACACATGGACACACGGGACAGTTGAGTTGTTCAGGGGCCCCAAAGATTTAGGGGAGCCCCCGCGCATGTAAACTTACATTAGTTTTGAAACGGGTGGGAAAATCTTATTGCGTTGCCCTGGGATCCATAATGATGTCAAGACAGCCCTGCCCAACAGTTGATAGTGAAGACGCTTTATATTCGTCACCACGGACGAACAACAGAAGGCAAACAGTAGGCCTGTGTTGTTTTCCCCTGTCTACACGATTGAGAACATAATTGTCAAAGTTGTATTTGTGGCGAAAGACGACAGCCGTGTTTTCTTGCGTACGGAAACGGAAACGCCAAGAGACATGTCAAAAACCCATCAAGTAGTAAAAAGAAAAAGTGTTTCCATGTGTACGGATACGGCATTTCAGTAAACATTGAAAACATACTTTCTGTATTATCACCGCTGGAAGAGTTTTGGACATTTCCGTCGCCGTTTCCACATGTACGTACATGAAAATACTGTTCAAAGGGTTTTATAAACTGCGTGTTGCTGAATTGGGTCGAATTTACAGTGCAACGGTAAAAGATCAGTCATGCAAAGAGTGTGATGACTTGAATTGTATAGACTGAGATACAACACAATCTTGGTGGTATCAAAGTGAGTAAGTTTTAATGTAACTGAGAAAATCTGGGACCATTATGTGCACAAGCACACGGAGGTATTTTTCACTTTTTTTTGTTATGCTTTCACAGAAAATTTTGTTAGAAATTTTAATGTAGTCTTACAGTCCAGTTAGCCTGCACGACTTGTCCTGATGTTTATGTCATGAATAACCTGTGCGAACGTCTGAATCCGGCGTTTCAGGCCCTGAGATGAAGCTGATTTGTTTTTCAAAGTAAATACTGTTGTTGGTCAAACTTTACTTATGACCAACTGAACAGAAAAAAAAAAAAAACACCCAAAATTAGCAGGGCCGGATTTATAGGTTGATAAAAGGGACAATTGTCTCTCCCCCCCCCCCCCCACCCACCCCACCCACCTTTGACAGAGTTGGGGGGGGGCGCCTCCGTATTAAAAAAAAAATAATGAAAAAGGTAGTTCCTTTGATTAAAAACTTAAAAATATATATTATTATATAATTTTGTTATAAAACCACCACTTTCACTAACAATATAAGGGGGAGAGAAAGGTACGTTGAAAGACACTTGGAGCAAACACCTGACGCAATATATACATATTGTACTACAGACCTATATCTCATTTAACCTTTCTGTGTAAAAATAACCTGCAAGTACATGTCATTAGATTCGGTAAACGGACTTTGATGTCTAAATTTGGCGTTTTGTAGTGCATTTTAATTTCTTTATAACATGAGAGGCCCACCGAATCTATATAGAAGAAACAAGAAAAAAAAAACTCACTTTCTTTGGAGGCCTGCAATTCCGACAGTAAAGACCTTGGACGGACACAATGCTTGCCCTGAAGTTCAGCTGGAAGAGACCCATTTTGCTTCTCTTGATTTTATTTTCTGAGGTGTTCTTCTCAGGTAAGTGAATGAGATTGAATGGCAAGTTGGTTATTGATCATTCAGAGAGTTTTACGTGTTACTGCGATTTTATTATTATGATGTTATTGTTGATGGTGATGTTGTTGATGATGATGATGATGATGGTGATGTTGTATTTTTGTCTACCTAAGAAGATGAATGTTTGTAAAGTTCTTAAAACTGAACTGATTCGCGTGACAACTGACAAGGGAAAGCTCTCCATTTTTTTTGCCACAAGTTGTATTACAACTTCAGAGACAGACAGGCGAACTGATAGACCGACAAAACAGAGGGAGAGACAGATGGACAGATAGATAGATAGATAGATAGAGAGAGAGACACACACACACAGACAGATAGAGAGAGAGAGAGACACACATACAGACAGACAGACAGATAGATAGATAGATAAATAGATAGATAGATAGAGACACACAGACAGATAGACAGGTATGTAGGTAGGTAGGTAGGTAGATAGGTAGATAGATAGATAGATAAATAGATAGATAGGTAAATAGATAGATAGATAGATAGATATTGTGGGTGGACCGATGGATACATGGATGTGTGGATGCTGATGGGTGGATGAATAGATGAATGGATGACGTGTGGGTGGATGGTTTGGCAGGCAGACTGACTGGAGAGAAAGAGAGAGGGAGAGAAAAAGAGATAACCTGCACGGTTGCACCCATCTCTTCCTAACATGTATTATTTTCATTGTTAGATGCAATTTTCAATGTCCTAATCATTATTTTCTGTGTTCCTAACAGATGCTGCATTCGGTAAGATTAAAATGGTAACCATGTACAGCTCAGGTTCACCGTATTATGTCCCGTCTGAATCAGCGGTCTACTGTTCTGAAGGAGGTATATACGTCGAAGGTGTCTCTGTCTTGAAACCTGTAAGTCTTACAAATGTTAAGAATATTATGTCAGTCACGATTTCTTTCTTGTTTAAAGTCATACGTTTGTCTCTGTGAGATTGAGAATGTTAATATACATCTCTCGATGCAATTTCTTAGTATAATATATCAGTCAAATTATGACATGTTATGTGTTAGTCAACAAATTGATGTTATAAACTCACACGGCAGCTTTTGAAACTGTAGATCTGTCCTCATGAAAGTCGGAGAATTCAAAGTTTATCAAGGAAAATTTAGAAATATCTGTAACGACTAACAATCAGGTCGGTATTACTAAATAAACCAGCTTGATTATACTGGGAAGGTTTAGAACATGCACAAACATTCCAATTGTAGATCAGAAGCTTGTATGTATCTCATATAAAGATATAAGGCATAGCATGTTGTCTGATCAATTGCTGTCTGTGTGGTTCTTGGGGAATCAGTGAGACACCGAATGTAAATAAAGAGATGTCATTTCAACTTCAGGCGGATGTACAGCTCTTCAATTCTTGATCTAGAACTTGTACGAACATTGCAATTGTAGGTCAGAAACTTTGATGCGTCTCTTAAATCTTTATAAAACAAAGCAGAATGCTGATGTTGTGTCTGATCAAAGTTGCTGTCCATGTGGTTCAAGTAAATCAGGAAGACACCGAATGTGAATAAAGAGATTTCAACCCCAGGTGGATGTACAGCTCTTCAATTCTGTACATTTATCTGTGGAAATTTTGATCTTTTTGGTTGATGTTTTTGGGTTTATTTGTTTTTCCTGTCCTGTGAATGAAGCAATCATGCAGCTATACAGAATACGGCCTGACAATCACCGATGGACAATTTCTGCAGAGGATCAGGAGCTCTTGCGACAGGAAAAAGTCGTGCTTACCCATCTCTGAACCCTTTTATTACAATATTTGTGGTCGATTTCCCAATCAGCCACTGCAGGAATTCGAGATCAGCTACATTTGCAGTAAGTTGTTACATTAAGCCGTTCTCTTTAATTCTTCTTGATATTATAACATCTATTGTCAATCAATCTCTTCAAACAGGAATTGTTCCAACTTGTTTCAAAGAAGCCATCGTTATTCCATTATTGAAAAAAACACAACTTAGACCCTGAGGACCTAAAAAATTATCGCCCAGTTTCTAATCTTTCTTTTATCTCGAAGATCCTAGAAAAAGTAGTATTGGCTCAACTTAAAGATCATTTAAAAGCTAATAACCTCATGGAAAAATTTCAATCTGCATATCGTGAACATCACAGCACTGAAAGTGCACTTCTAAGAATTGTTAATGACATCTTACGATCAAGCGAGGAGGGCAACATTACCGTTCTTACGTTGCTAGATCTATCAGCCGCTTTTGATACCATTGATCATTCGATACTCCTTGAAAGACTATCTCTAACATCTGGAATCTCTGGCATAGTTTTGTCATGGTTCAAGTCTTACTTGACAAAAAGATCTCAGTCAGTGTTTATTCAAGGTAGTTATTCTACCAAATTCCAACTTAAATACGGAGTACCACAAGGTTCTGTTCTAGGCCCTGTTTTATACACCTTGTACATGTCACCATTAAGTAAAGTTTTGTATCACACAGTATGAAACATCACATGTATGCAGATGACTCGCAGCTTTATGCAGCATCTCAGTTGGTTGACTTTCCTTCACTTGTGAGTCAAGTTCAAAATTGTTTTGACTCTGTAAAAACCTGGATGCGTACCAGCAAGCTCCAGCTTAACAATGACAAAACCGAGGTTATGCTATGTGCCACTGAATCAAAGCTAAATAAGATTGAAGTCAGTGAAATACAACTAGCTGACACTGATATTCATTTTTCAGAGAAAGCAAAAAACCTGGGTGTCTTTTTGGACAAAAATCTTTCCATGGAGTATCAGATTAATTACATCACCAAATCAATGTTTTTTGAAATACGAAGGATTTCACGTATGAAATCTGTTCTGACTCAGGAAGCAGTGAAAACATTAGTTATCTCTTTGGTTTTGTCTCGCCTTGATTACTGCAATTCACTCTATGCTGGTCTCTCAGATGAAAAGATTTTTAAACTGCAAAAAGCACAAAATTGTGCGGCTCGTTTAATTCTTGGAAAGTCAAAATTTGAAAGTAGCACAGAAATGCTCAAAATCCTTCACTGGTTACCAGTAAAAGCCAGAATAGAATACAAAATTGCTGTGTTTTGCTACTGCAGTGTCACAACAACTGCACCTACATACATCAGTGAACTCTGTCCGTATGCTCCTCCCAGGGCCCTGAGATCTCAAGACTCGGGGCTCTTGGTGGAACCTAGGTGCAACCTCAAAACGTTCGGCGACAGGTCATTTAGTAAAATTGGACCTGCATTATGGAACTCACGACCAAATTCCCTGAGATCAGCATGCAGTGTAGAGAGTTTTAAAAAACAACTAAAACCTCACCTGTTTAAAAAATAATTAGATAAATTATTTGTGTGTGTGTGACCGTTCGTTAGTATGTGTGTGTGCGCGTATGGTGGACAATGTTAAGCGCCTTGAGGCCTCGGCGAAAGGCGCTATATAAATGCTCTTATATTATTATTATTATTATTATTCTTTAAATAACGGGCTGAAGATCAAAATGAACATCCGGTCTTTTCCATGATGTTGACTGTCATCATCATCATCATCATCATCATCATCATCATCATCATTATCATCATCATCATCATCATCATCATTATCATCATCATCATCATCATCATCATCATCATCATCATCATTATCATCATCATCATCATCATCATCATCATCTTATAATACTTTAATATTCCCAGAAGGTGAACATGTAAGCATCTAAAAGTCTGTGTTTACATGGCCAAATAGTGTAAAAGTTTGTTTATTACCTTAAATTTAAAAATATATCATACATCCATTTTGTACAATTCACTTATTAATGATATTTTTCTACAATTTTTGCCCCCCCCCCCACCCCCTCTCCTTTTTATTTCTAAATATCACACTGGCAAATGTTTCTGTGCACATTTGTGTGTGTTCGTGTGTGCGTGTGTTTGAGAAATGTAGTAGATAAGTGTAAGGTAAGATTGTAGGAGAAATTGGACAAGGAAAAATACATATAACAATTTCCTGATTTGAAATATTGTGCTTGTAATTTTCTAGTCCATTTATCTATTTGCAGCAATCTGAAATTATTCATATATAAGCATTTCATTTATCCAATGATTTTGTACGATAATTAATTAATGGGCTTGGTAAGTGCCCAGCTCCCAGTCCCAATCTAGTTTTGCAACTCTAGAATATTACCATCATTACATGAGTGGTTTTCTCTCGTAATGTTACTAATATTGGGTTCAACCGGCCCAGGATGTGGTTTTGGGGGTCACCTCCGAGACGTTGTAAAAGTGATTCCCATTCTAATCTTATCTTGCCTTGCCTTACAGTTTACTCCCACATAAATTTGCCGACAGACACAGACGATGAAAATGAACTGTGTTCCCGAGAGAAAGGAGGAAACGCGATTTTGGTTCGGGAAGTTTACATTCATAAGGCGGTAAGTAAAATTACGGAAAGAAAACATAACAGTCACAAGCAGGTCGTAAAATCGATGAATGAATGGACTTCTATTGATATTAGGTAAGTTACAGGGAGCAAAGAGCAGTAAAGGCAGATAGGAACAGTGGTGTAGCCTGGGTTGCCGGCGCCTGGTGCAAGGCAAGTATTGCGCCCTCTGCCCCGTGGACCTTTAGCATGTGGCAACGTTTATTTGCCCTGCCATGTGTAGAATGTTCGAAATTTCGGAGATTTTCTGCGTGCCTATGTGTGTGTGTGTGTGGGGGGGGTATTTTTATCTGTTATTACTTAATTTACTTTTATTCTTTTGAAATTTTGCACCCCTGGGCACCACCCACTTTACGCCACTTAGTAAGAATGGCGAGATGTACATTGTGTAAATATTAGTAAGAATGAAGAGTCTGAGGGACAACGTGAATGAATTGTGTCAGTGTGTAAAAATAGATATAGTTATGCCACTTCAAATAAAACGGAGAAACGGACCACAATGCCCTTGAGCATGCCATCTAGACTGAAAGTTCTGTTTGTGTCTCAGAAACTGCAAGAGGTATAGTAGAAATCGAAGATTATTATGTTCTGATACAGCAGCACCGGAGGAAGACTTATGTATATCACCTATTTGGACAATTAACAGGTCGATTAAATGTTTAAACGCAAACACAAAACAGACAAAAAGCAAAATTTTAATATGAAGATCGTCAAGCTATTAGAGGGCTTGACAAGTGGAACAATCGTTCAAAAAATGAGAGAAACATGAAATTTGGCACAAACATTCTCCTTATGATAGTGTTTGAGAATAATGTTTTGGCGATGAAAAAAATTCAACATGGCGGGAAAATCCAAGATGGCCTCCAACAATACTATAATCCATAATTTCTCTTCCTTGGTAGTACAGCATCGAGTTTACAGCAATAGATGTTATAAGTGACATAACCTTGTCCTTATCAAGCCTGTCTCATTCATTATCAACACAATTTAGCAAACCAATAATCGGAAATATTGTCCACGCGAGATTTCTACCGAAGGATGCCCACCCCTTGTTTCAATAAATGTTATATATCTAAAATGTTGTTGCTGATTTGAGTACTTAGATAGATGGTCGTTTATATTAATTTCGTTTGAGGCCACGTGATGTCGGTTGAGCACTTTTTTTTTATACGAGGCGGAGATGTTGCGCTATCAAGAGTTGAGCAATGTCTTATAGGGGCCGATGCCGGGCTCACTCGATACTATGTCGAACAGCGATCCTTTGACACTGCACCTTATGACGTCACACATAATTTTTTTTTTTTTTGAGTATCGATAATCCTTTCGAGATGAGCTCCCGGTACTATTCCAACTTGGGAAATACTGATTGAGGTACAATTCTAGCTGACGTTCAGACGATGAACTAACTGACCAACTTGCAACGACGTGGGTATTGAAATCAGTCGTTGGGGATTTCTTGAAACCAGTACTGACCGTTTCGTCCAGGTGGATTCCTCTGTACAAGTGCATAAAAGAGCCACCAAGAAAAATTGATAACCTCTCTAAAAACTTTATTCTCTTAATTAGGAATTTACTCCATATCCCTCATGAATGAAAAGGTGGGAATGTGAAGAACCAGCCGGTCTGTGTTGAAGTTACTTATTTTGCTGCAACTTAATGCAAGTTCTCTGCTGAAAACACAGTCCTGGGTTCCAGAAGTCGTCATCCTTTTTCCCTGTGGACCTGTGCAATGGTGAATTCTTCCAGCCATGGAGCTTGATTACATCACTTCATCAGTGAATGCAGCTATCCGCCATGATGAGAATGCAGAAGTCTGCATATGTTTTTGACAAATTTTTCAAGCTGCAGGGTCTGGCAAGGGTAGTTACAGGCTCTGGTCAAGAGCCTGACCCCACATAATACCTCCTGGGTAAGCTGCTCTGCGAATGTAATGGATCACGGCTGGTATTGTTGGTGGCAAAATGTCGAACTGAGTGAGAGGCCTTTTATTGCATTGTTAACATTTGGAAATAGGACGACCGCTCTACAGTCTCCCTATCTTCCAAATGTCGATATTATCAAGTCTCATTGGGAACCTGCTCAGTTTGGCAACGGTATCTGATGCATCTGGAAGGACAGTTCCGTGTTTTTCTATATCTGAAGAAAAGAAATGTTCTTTTTCTCTCTGAAGGCGGACGCAGTATCACAACCACTGACGGCATAAATGAAAACTCCTTCTCATTTTGATGCTACAAGAATTTTTGCTTGGTCACAATTGTATAGAGAGCTATTGTCTTTTTCTGGACGTCAAAATAGACTCAAAGTTTCTGCAGCCGGAAGAGTCTAAACCGGTAAAAAATGACACTACAATAGTTGTTATGCCTGTATGATTTGAACCAATACAGGCAGTTGTAACACAGGCGAGTTCAATTGGAGGCGGGAGATGCACGTATATTCTTTGATGGGCCTTTCCACATGTGCAAGGGATAGCCTGCCTGGCTATCTTGTTGTAGACTGTTTTCATTTCCTGCTAAACGATGCCACCGTGTCCTCATTTCCTATTAAACGATGCCACTGTGTATGTACTGTTAGCCAGCACAGGAAATAATTCTGGGTTGTTGTTTTTTTTTCTTGTTTTGTAGATAAATGTGGATCAGTTCTTCGATACCCCTCCAGCTGGTGTCACTGTGTGCCTACTCTATTCCCCTCTCGGTCTCATGCATTGGCTTTCAGACCTCAGATTTATATTGATTAAAGATTTTATCAACTTGTGCATGTCTCTAAGCAGGAATGTCTTTTTTTTTTTTTTTTGAGAAACTGATTTCTGAATACTCTTTGAAACTCCACTTCTACTGGATGGAGACAATGAAAATAAAGCAGCGCCGTCTATGATCAGTACATCAGTTGGTGACTGACATTATTTGTTCTCTATGAGCTTTGCAGACATGTTGATAACGTCTGCTTTCTGAGTTCTATATAGTTTTCAATTGTTGCTGGTGGACATAGGGGATGGCTGTATTTGAAAAAGTCGAGCTGACCTATTTGGCACATTAGCAACAGATCAGCAAAAAGTGCACACTCCTGCTTCAGGCTTTTCCCTTGTTTTTTCCTTATGCTCTCAAACACACTAAAAGACTTGAAAGTATTTTTCTTTGTAAGAACATTAGGGACAGGAAATGCCAGATATTTCTGCCTAATAAAATAATCAATTTCCGTGCCACATAGAAACAATCATGGCGATGGCCATCTTGAATTTTGCAGCCATCCTGTTGTTTTATTTGTCTCCATAACATTTTATTTTGAAGATTGCTTGTTTCCAACATCACAATTACATATTTGGAGATAAAAATTGCATTTGACACAGTTAATTTTATATACAACGTATGTTAGATAGCCCATTTCCAAATATGTGTTGGCCATCTTGAATTGTGGGAGCCATTTTGAATTTTTTGGTGGCCAACACATTGTTCTTAAAATACCTCTTATGTACAATATTTGTACCAAGTTTCATGCTTCTATCATTTTTTTGATCGATTGTACCCAAAGTAAAGACTTATCAAGCCCACTATTTGAGCCTATGACGTCTTGCTTTTCATTACAAGTCCCCAACACAATAATGCGAACCAGGTTGAGGTGAATCAGAACTTGTGCAAGATCATAGTTATTGCACCCACAAGCACGTTATTGTAGTAGTCATTTAGGGATAAAAAGTCTATGAATTGTGCACATTCTGACAAAGGCATCAAACTTTGGGAGAGAATAGAGTATTTCAGAATATACAAAATGTCATACGGAACCACTCTGAGAGATCTCAGATAACAGGTCAGAAACCGTTGGAAGTTGACATAATTTTTGTAGGCCTGCATAAAACAGAAACACCGCCAAGCCTAACACACTGTGTAACATTGCACAACTAAAGTAGAGCTATCAAAATATCGTCTAGATGTTTGGGGTGAAAAGAAAAGGTCCATCCTTCCTATTTCAGTAACCGCACCGTGTTACAGTGTTAAAGCATAGAGTATCACAGTCCTTTAAAAAATTGTGGCGTGGCAGTAGGGTTTGTGATAGGGCTAAAAACGGTGTGCATGGGGGGAAGGCGGGGGATGTAGGTCACAAAGCCACATGTTCAAAAACAACCAAAAAATATATTAAAATTTTCTAAAGAATTGTTCTGTTTTCATTTTTTTTTAAAGTATACTTTACAGCTTTTCTTGTTTGTTTCCAATGCTCGGCCGTATGACCGACAAATGTTTCTTCTTGGTCACATTTTAGTATTTTTAATCTACATGTATTGATCTGGGGCGTTCAAGACTGGACCTCAATGGCCTTGTAAAACTGCAAGGTTATAGTACGAGCGGCTTTTTGGGTTGATGATATCTTTATCAATGCATTGTTTCTCATTTCTTTGTGTAACATGTAATAATACGCATTTCTCCTCGCCCCTCTCTATTTGAACACGTTTACATCGTATAGTGATAATTTAAAAGCTTCACCCCATCCCATCCCACCCCTTCCATTTCCAGGCCCTTTGAAATAAAATAAAAAACACAAACTAACAAGCACCAGGACCTAGCCGACACGTTTCAGGTCTTGTCTCTAGTCTGTAGACTGTACAGTATAGTACTATTAGGCTTCGTTCTGCATCTAGTTTCTAGGGGAATTAGTTCTCGATAAAGTCAAGTATGACAGGATGAATACAGGGGGTCCGTAGATCGTCACAGTGTTGGTTTCCATAATGACCACTGGTCACTTGGATGGTCATTTCACTTATTTAAAGATCAGTGCGTCATGTTTTGTTTGTTAGCATTAGATTTTACACGTCACGACACCGATAAAACATTTCCAGCCCCCAAGAATGTAACACATTTGAGCGTTTGTCAAAAATGGTCATTCTGGCCAGGTATGTGACCTATGGTCAGTTTAGCCACTGACAACGGACATGTGAGCACGGATTGCTCATTTTCAATTTCAAATCTTAATATCGAATAAGGAAAAACGTCAATAATTGTCAATTCCTATTAAACGATGCCACTGTGTATGTACTGTTAGCCAGCAGAGGAAATAATTCTGGGTTGTTGTTTTTTTTCTTGTTTTGTAGATAAATGTGGATCAGTTCTTCGATACCCCTCCTAAGTACCACAGATACTTAGATACTTTGGTGTCGTAATGACCACCGGTCAGTTTGAAGGTCACACTGGAAAGTTAAATGGTCATTTCACACGAACTGCGGAGCATCACTGTGCTTATTAAAACTTTAAAAAATAAAATATTCCCCTTTCTATTAGTTTTTCTAGTCGTGAATCCATGTCATTCAAATACAAAGAAATATAAAGGAAATCAGAGGTCATTTTGAGATGGTCAAGGTCATCTGTTGAGGTAGTTCTATATCCATAATTGTTTGTACGCCCACCTGCAACAACTATGCCAAGTTTGATGCCTTTATCACCAAAATTAAATCACAAGTTTTGCCCCGACTGACTCGACTATTTGGAGACAAATAAAAAAGGGTATCAGGAGAGAAGGGGAGAGGGCGGGGCAGGAGGGGAGGAGAGGAGATGAGGGAGGGAGAGTAGAGCAGGCGGGAGAGAAGAGTTTGAGGGGAAGTGGAAAGGAGAAGCGGGGGAGGGGGAGATGAAGGGAGGCGATGGGAGGGGAAGAGAAAGGGTGGGATAGTGATGGGGGGAAGAGAAAAGAGGAAATTATCGCCAGCGGCTCCTTCTACCTCTGTTAGTATAGAATAGTTGTGACAAATGACGCCATGCCTATGATTCTGTACTCAAACAACAAGAATGCAAGAACATGCCAAATATAACTGATAGTGAAATTAATGTTATTACCATTCAGAATAAATGCAGTTTGTAAATATTTAGCAAGGTTTTGTGAAAAACATGTACAAATATTTCCCAGGTGGCATGTCAAAGTGATCAGGGGGGCTTTTACTTAAAGGACAAACAGCTGGCACAGTACCAACTGGCTTGTAATGGCAAGTCAAGGTGTGATTATCGGTATGCACCTCCTTTTACGTGCCACGCGTATTCAGATACCCATGCTGTTGTGCCTGACAAGATTGAAGTTTTTTATACCTGTCTACCTGTAGGTGAGTTCCTGTTAATGTACGATTGTAAAAACACGAGTCTCTTTCGCTATCAACTTGCAGCTTGAACACTTCTTTTACTATTGCAACTATAACGATGAAGAATGAAATTTGAATCGCTGGCTCATTAAAAATACATCACCTGACAATCTATTGACTGACAGTACAAAAGGAACCTGAGAGTTGATTAGCTCAAATTCAAAACAGTTCTGCTGCTAAATGCAGCACACAATTGCTTTATAACTGCTATCGCATTCTCTCATGCCCATTTTAGCTTCTTTTTTGCCATCAGAAATGATCCAGCCTATAAACGACTTAAAATGGAAGTCATACAATAATTTTTTCATGTAAAATCGGGATAGCGTTGCTGCCCTTTTGGTTTAGCTTATGGCATGACACTTTGGGAGCAGGTTCTTTTATTTACGGGAATTATTTTTCAAGACATCATTACAAAGTTTGCCGTTAGTTACGGTGATCGATCAAAATTACTACCATTAGACAGTTTCTGACAGAAATGGGCTGCCTTAACCAGCCCCTGAAGCTCGCCAATAATGTGTTGCTGTTTTTTTACAATGAGCGGGCTCAACATCGATATGCTGGACATCTGTCTGTTGGATTTATCTGCAATTTTGCATAGACTGATATTAAAATTTCATACTAAACCTAATGGAACTAATTTTTAATTTCTTAAACTGTAGCCTGGCTTTGAGTTTGCTTGTTCGCAGAAAAAAAAGTAGATCGAGATTAAAAAAGAAAATACATGTGTACAGTTCTAAACTGCGGCCAAATGTATGTTCAACTTGATCGGGAAAACCATTGATGAATACAAGGTGAACAATGATCTGCATGCTAAAGTACATAAATGTTGTACACTATTTAGTATTTCGTACAGAGCAATACTGTGGAAATAATGTCCTTTTTACATTTGTTTTAATCGTCAATATCTTTATTATATTTATTTTTTTTTTTTTTTTTTTGGCAAAGCCCAAAAAGCAAAACTCAGATTGAAGTGTAAACAATTAAGAAGTCAGTTCCATTAGTGTGAAATAGGAACGCATGTAAAATCTGAAATAAATCCAACAAACAGTTTTTGAGAAAATCGACGTTATTCCCGCTCATTCTAAACAGACACACTATAGTGAAGCACAAATTATACAATCCATGTATGTACTTTTGGGACGTGAAGTGACTGAATGCATTGTGCTCCAACATGAAGAGTCAAAAATCATTAACTATTTAGTGCAAAGTTCATACTTTTATGAAAATCGACGTCATTTGCTACGCTTACTGAAAATAAATTAGTCTGACATAATCTTCATCTGTTTGTTTTTAACACTTAGGGACTTTCCTTTTTTTACATTTACCGCGGAAGATGGGCCAAACATTCGATTCTGAATGAATGGACTTCCGTTGATAAGTTATAGCAAGTAAAGGGCAATAATGATAGACAGGGGTGGCGAGGTGTAAATCCTAAAGTAGGAGGATTATAATGCAGGATGGGATGAGATAGATAGACAGACAGATCGATAGGCAGTTTCAAGAACTCAGCATGCCATTCTTACAAATGTTAGTTAGTTCATGGTAGATGGGCAGATGGTGAAAAAAATGCATTGGAAGACTCCATTTGTTGTTTTTTTACACTTCACCTGTATTAGCATTTTTTTTTTCTTTACATCTTACTATCTTTTTGTTTTCTGGTAAAATAAGGCCACATTTATTCATTTACTCCTCACAGAACCAGATGGCGACAAAGTCTTCAGCATGACTGAAAATTTCACCACCACAAGACATCGTGCGGTCACCCATGAGACGACGATGCTAGTGATGGAAGCCTCGGCAGGTATGCTGACAGAACGTCAGTGTGTTGCCTCCGGGACCAATGTCCGGTTGACGATGAAGGTGCTGCAGCTGGACATTGGACAAACAGCGAATAGAGGTGCTTGCACGGGATGGTTTAAAAGTAGCACCACTAACTCAGTTACATCAGATAAGGAAATACGCTGCTCTGATCTAGAAACGTAGGTATAGCTATTTTTGTTTTAAAAATTCTTTGGCAGGGAATGTGTTGTCTATTATGCGTGGGGACATTTTGTCACTATCTTGTCCCTGACTTTAATCCGAACCGTAACCCTGACCCATTGTGACACCTGTCCCTTCCAAAGCGCCTCCTTTTGTTTTAATCTTTACAAGTTCATGGGGGAAATTTTCTCCATCTAACTATCAGCCCTTCCCACAACGCTTCATTGCAGGGTTCGATTTAGAGGAAACTGAAACAAATTAAGTCATCAAATTCCGTCCGTTGCATCGCACGTACATCATCGATGACCACGGTACAAAACTACACATCTCATCCCTACATCACAGAACGAAAAACACTAAGATTCTGCGCAGTGGGCAAAGACATACAGCAACTTTATACGGGCACAATCTGTGGGTATACTTTATACTGAGAGAAGGAACAGTTTGTCTAGGAATTTGCTTTGTCTTGCTTTGCTGTAGAGAGTAAAAAATAAAACAATGAAGTTTGTTGAAACCCGAGCAGCTGATTGGATATACTGAAACGTAATTATGCAAACAGATCTTTTTGTCAGGACAATTGTCCAGAATAAAAACAGAAAACAAACCTAACCACTTTTAAAAGTACGAAACAAAATGTATTTATGCAAACAGATCGTTTGTGGGCTTTTCTAGTACTAGTGAGTATTTAACTACCGATCTGTACAAATATTTATTTCACTAGGCAGCAAGAACTGTCGGAAATGTTTACTTTTATGGACATCGTTATCATAACGGCTGCTCCTTTATCCATGTAACCTGGAACTTCAAATCTCACTCTGATTATTTTCAAATTCTCTGTTTGATCATTGACTGAGGACAGAAATCAGGATCCTAGAACGCCGGACATCCTTATAACTACTCCTGTACCCGCTCCAAGATCCGTTTGAGGGTTTTTCTACTCATTTCTACTTCAAATGGCCTAGTTTAAAATGTTGAATCAGACCTGAGAAATGCGAACTGAAATTATGAAGTATGTACGAGAGAATGTGTGTCAGAGAGGGATAGGGGAGGACAGACAGACAGATGGACAAAGAGAGAGAGAGAGAGAGAGAGAGAGTTTTAAGATATTAAAGCCCTCATTATGCCTGTCTTGCTTGTTCAGTGTCAGCTCAGCTGAAATCTAGGTTTGTTCTTATATTACAAAACTTACGGTCGATGTGATTTAACATCTAAATTGAGTCTATAATTCAAGACATTTACGGGCCGCGAAGACACGTCAGACTGAATTATTTCTCCCACCCTGTTGGCGCTGATCAGCAAAGTATCTGTCAGAAAAGAAAAACTGGAATAATTAACACAGTACTGCACCTGTTTGCAAAGTAGTGCAGACTTTATATCCGTGTCTAATTGCTTATCCGTCTGTTTTTCTTATGATCTGTCCATTCATTCAACTGTCCATCATCCCAATTGATCATGTATTTACTCAAATATACATGCACACGTTTATTAGTTCCTCCACTCGTCCACCCCTCTCTTTCCATCTACCCATCCATCTATTTATATATCCATCTGTCCATCCATCTCTTTTTATAAATTTCTACACCACACTGTTTGTCTCCCCCTGAGTAAATCCCTCTCGTGGACAAAGATTGAAAAAGAATAAGAACCCACAACTACTCGTATTTCCAGAATCGATGATTTTGACAAAATGACACTCCTAGTCAGCTCAGAGAAGAGTTACATCAAGGTGCAAGTCTCCATGACTTCAGGTTTGGTTTGGCTTCAATTTACAGGTGAGCAATAATCTTTAAAATGTCTCATTACTCTAATTAACACTGCGCGAAGAAGTAGAGAGCAAATGTAGGCTTATCTTAGTATTCAAATGTCACTGAAACACAGGCACAGAAATGAATTTATGGTGTTAATCTTAATAAGGAAAAGATGCGACTGTATTTTGAGGCAAAGAGAGAAATATCACGGATGCAATTGCTGAAGTTGGTGATTTTTCATCGCTTGATGCGTTAGCCGACCCGGGCAAGATACATTCTTTGTACCAAGCCCACCTGTATATCTAGATATAGGTCACATAATATATAATGACACTTAGATTTGATGTAAAGACTAATAGAACTTGTTGTTACATCACAATTCCTTTAAGAATACATAGATGTGATAAAGTTGATTTTGGACCAACAATGTGTAAACGCTAAACTAAACACGGCGCAGAACGAAATTTCCGATCATACTTTTTGATATTAGTTGATAAAAAACGGATCTCTTTTTGTGTACGTCAATTATATAATAGATGAATTTTGTCCAACATTTGTGTGTCCGCTTAATTTCCAGTTAAAAATTCAGGTAGTGTGCAATGTTTCATAATTTTTGGTCACACGGTCGCGAAGTTTTATATACTGGCATGTTCATCCTCTAGCTCTATTATAATAAATTATGAAACAGATTTTGTTTCCTAAATTGCCTTAAATCGTTCCGGCGCGGCATGCATGTAACATTAATTTAATAGTCGGAGAAATGAAATGTTTATACAATCCATGTGGTGGAATGATTTCTTTTATCATTTAGTTCCTCTTTTTACTTAGTATGTCGCTATTTTGTTTAGTTGGTGTTCTTTTAGTGCTTTTTGTATCCCCTTGTCTTCTCTCTCTCTCTCTCTCTCTCTCTCTCTCTCTCTCTCTCTCTCTCTCTCTCTCTCTCTCTCTCTCACTCTATCCCGCTCCCTCTATCTCGCTCTCCCTTTCTCTTTACCTCCTCCCCTCTCTCTCTCTAGCACACTCTATGTTTCATTGAAATAAAACGTTCCCTGACTTGGAAATTGTGATGTAATTTCAATATTATTTTACATCACTTAAACTGACAAGAATTTTGCCACTTTCAAATGTGAATTTATGTCTGGACTGAAAAAGAATGTTTCTTCATTTTTATCTGTCTTCTCAGCGTCGTAATTAACTGCTTCATCAGCTTATGCCAATTTCTGAGTTTGTGTGCGTATAAATAATTCTCACCTATATAGACCCTTTTCACTTCCGCGTTACGGTTGTTTGCGGGGAGCGGCACGGCATCGAAAAGCACCGTGTAGGGCAAAAACCTCAACTTGCCATAGTGATGGCATCGGAATATGTGGACAGTCTAAGCAAAGATGCATTTTTATGTCAGAACCAGCACGTAACGGGTTTGTACAGTTGGGTGCCCAACAAGAGGATGGCATCGTTCGACCGTTGTCCACCGCTTCCGCCCTACAAGTGGGGCACGACGCCATTTTGTTTGCAAATCACGTGATATGGAGGACGGTAAATGAAAAGGGTCCATAGGAAGACAACTGGAGCAACTCATTGTGGGTGTTTATGTGTTTTTGAGACTTATTGCTCTGTTAGATCGTGTAATGCATTTCTAATTCTTACTTTTACATACTAACACTAACATGGAAACTGGGAAATCTGACAATGTCAAGGATAATGTCTATTGCGGTGAGATTATGGTGTCTTTACTCGTAGGCTTTTTTTAATCTTTGCAGCTAATCAGGCATATACATTAAGATGCGAGCCTCTGTCAGAAAAGGTTGTGGATGGTCCAGTTGTCAGTAAGTGTAAAATTATTTCCTACATTTTTGCATGTTCGCTTTATGCCGTTATTCATTCCATGGGACGGTAAAAACAAAAGTTGCTGATATATATATATGAAATATTCTTAAGGTAACATGTCATTAACCATTGAAATCGACATATCGCTACAGGGGTCACGAGGTCATCACTTGAAATACACTGATCAATAATGATTATTTTGTGATATTTTATTTATTATGGGAATATCAGTAGTTGTTGTTTTTTTCTGTTAGCGTTTTTTTTTTTCTTTTTGTTGTTGTTGTTGTGTTGTCTTATTTTCCCTGAAGTTTTTTTCTTTCTCGGGGGCCTCAGCCGAAGGCTGTTTTCCCCTGTATTTTCCTTGAACAGGTAGATCTACATGTTTGCTTATGTGACTAGTTGGCCCTCTGTCTTGGGGAATATGCAGATATTATTTTTAAAACTGAGTTTCGATCACCATGTGCATGTGTAAATTGAGACGCAGAACGAAATTTCCTGTCATACTTTTTAATTTCACTGGAAGAAAATTCGTTTTTTTTTTTTTTCTGGCTCAAAATGTCAGAACACCTTCTTCTGTACAATCAGAGAGTACAAAATCAACGAAAGTATTAAAAATAGATCTATAGCTAACTTCAAGACCTCTTAAAATATGCCCACGTACATCTTTTACGATATTTTGTAGAATTTAACGCTTAGCTGTAAATAAGCTTTCGTGATTACATTAGAGGCCTTGAGGTCTTTTAGTTTCTCGGGGGCCTCAGCCCAGTGCCCCCAAATTAGAGGCCTTACTTTCTTTATAATATGTTATAGTTTCTAGTTAGTGAACTGTGGTTGGTCACTGAATTAAGAATATATCGTGTGGTGGTTTAGGAAAAAAAAAAGATTTTTTTTTCATAATTAATCAGTTTCTGTGTCAGGGAGAAATAAATCGGGAAACTGTGACATTGCTAAACTCCCTTATCCTTCATTTTGTCTGATTAGCCGGTGGACCTTTCCCACTGGAAGAATCAACAAGCAAGAGAATTCTATCAGAAACAAGAAAGACAACTGCACCAAAATCATCAACGAGAAAGACAACTGCACCAGGTAAGTGAACTGAAAGAGCCTTAACCTTTCAAAACCCACACCCAGCTCTCCTCCTTCCCTTCATTCATATCTCACGGCTTATTTTATCAAACAATAATTCTACCAGTTTATTTTTTAAAACCATTTAATGGAAAAGTGATTATGATATTAATTTAATAATAGGAAGTGATTTATTAAAAAATTATTTTATTTATTTCATGAATAAGGAGAAGCGGTTCATTTAAATAGAAATAAAGGTTACACTATCGCTGGCCCAGTGATGAAATCTCACAAGTCTATTCACATTTCCGATAAGGACACTCTTTTTTATGCCCAAATTTAATTAATTATTTCCTCCCTGCTGGGCCCCTCCCCCCCCCCCTCCTCCTTTGATTAACTGAGAGAAAAGGGGCTGGGGCGGAGGGGCTGTGAAGGAAAGATGCTGGGTCAAAATATTTCAACATAATATTTGTAACAAAAAAATGTTTAAGATAAGGAATGCATTACAAGCAATTCAGTTTTTTCCCCTTTCTTTTGAAATTATATTCTTCGCACATTGTTCTAGTTAGTAGTAGTATTAAGTTCTATATTCTATTCTATACGAATTATCCTTGTAAACGCTCTTTGCCTGGCAGCTTCAGCGGGGCAGGGAATGCACATTGAGGAAATACGAGTAAAATACATTTTTAAAAACCCCTTGAGTACCTCAGCTTCACGCGGAGAAGTGCCTCAAAATAGCGTGCGCTACCAATCAGCAGCTCTTTGACATGCCACTCAGGCTAATGATCAAGAGATAACCTGTTCATGACCATTGTTACGTCTATTCCCAAAGTCAACAGAGATGCGTATTGGGAACTGGAAAGGGGGGGGGGGGTCCAAAAGATCATGACGGTGTGATAAACCACTCCAAGTATAATGTTTGAAATCTGTGATCTCTTTCAACTTTCGAGTTATTTCTTAGTAAGTTTAACCTTTATCATCTCCAGTTAAGGAAGGCGGACAGGAAGGCACGAACTCTGACGATGATGGTGATGATAACAACAGCATCAACATGAAGCTGTTGATAATAATAGTAATCAGCGTTGTTGCTGTTGTGGCCATCATTATTGCAATCACCCTCTGTTCACTTTTCTTCTGTTATCGGTAAGTCCGTTTCAAATGTCTTCTTGGCTTTGTATTATTTCATAATATCCATGAAGTTGCTTGGAATCTGCTCCCACCCACCCCCGCCTCGCAGTCGTGTGACAAGTAGTTAGTGATGCTTGTTAGTTGTGTCTTCACTTGGATTGTCCATTTTTATGTGACCAGGTAATTTATCAAAAACATTGAGAATATTGATTTCTTCAACGTCTCTCAAATTTTCATAGCATTTGCAGTCAACTGTCATGTGACCGCCCATACAATGCGGGCAACTCAATTCAGCAAAGTTTAAGTAGGGAAACCATGCTAAGGTTATCTTAAGTGATTAAGTTTACTTGAAGGGCTTAAAACTCAAGTCTGTTAGGAATAGATGGCAAGACGAAGATAGAGCAATAACAATCGCTGGCAACTCAACGACATCATCAAAGTCTTCCACTTTGTGCACACGTTAAAAGTAACTTTACATTTCGCAAAATAAAAATATCAAACAATAAGAAAAAAAGTATTCACATCAATAGTCTATAATTAATAATAATCGTCATAATAACATTAAATATTTAAGGTGATAGAATCTTATATCTTATCTTCTTATAATAATGAGAGCAGGGGGTAAACTGCCTGTGACGCCTATGCATTTCATGGCCATTCAAGCTAGACACTTGAAAGTTTGCATACTACCGTTTTTGATACTGCCGAGTTGCATGGCTGGCTTAGTTTTTGCGTTTGACCACGTCTTATATTTTTTTGAAAACTGTGAAACGCCTTAGCGTTTAAACCCGGACTAAATTCCTGGTGTAGTTTTTATGATTGTTAGAGTGTTGCGTACCGATGTAGCAATCGATACTCAGTATCGAAGGCTGTCATTTTGCGCAAACTTCTGCATAACGTCTAAGCATTTATTTTCATGGCCTTTAAGCGAGACACTCACAATTTTGGTATATCTAGGCCTAGGCCTACTGTTTTTTTTTTCCTGTCGAGCTGCATGGATGCCGTAATGTATGTTTATATAATAATTATCGTTATTCTCACTCTCTCGCCTGGACACAACTTATCCAAGTCTTATCTAAGTTGAGTCCTTCATATTGGCCCCCGGTAGCGGTGTGGTCATAGGCTTGTTTGCCTAAATCACAGACGAAGAATTGAGCAAACTTCCCGGACGCAGCTTCGAAGCTGGCGGCAGCAGGCCAGTGGTTGATTGATAGGGCAGATGGCAATATACCGTCACTCTGGCCTGGATATCGTGACACAGAGCATCCACCAGTATTGGTGTTCTTTGGTTTGGGTCTTTCACCCTAGTCAGTTGGGACTGCGAGGCTGTGGAGTAGCCTACAGGCAGCCGGTCAGTCAATATGACTGTCCCTCTGGCATCCTCCTGCACCTGGATACATTTCCAGTCGTCTTGACCCTGTCTTGCCACTTGGATAAGTTGTGTCCAGGCGAGAGAGTGAGTCTGATGTTTGCGCAGCTCTTTCTCACTATAAACAAATTCTTTGCGCCAGTCTTAACACTCACCTCGTCTTCTTTCATCTTTGTCTCGTCTTCTTTCCTCTCAAAATTCCAACGGCGATGGGCGAGTGCGGTGGCAGCAGGTTTGGATAGACTGGTAGCTGTTAGCACAGACCTACACGTTGGTGGCTGTGGGCTATGGTCGCTTCATCGTCGATTGAAGTGGAGGCGTGGGGAGGCAGCACCCACAGTAGCTGAGCAGCCTTATTTAAGGATAGCACTGCTCACCTCAACTGAGGAAGGGGCTAGAAAAGGTGCCCTAAAGAAAGCCCACTTCACATCACCCTGACTGGTATACCGCGACCAGTGGGGATCCCTTTTTGCGGTCGAAACAAAAAGAAATTCAGCTTACTCAGGCTAGGAGCCTGGAATATATGCACACTACAGGACAACTCAAACAACCCGGAAAGACGCACTGCACTTATTGCCATTGAGCTCAGCAGGTACAACCTGGACATATTGGCACTCAGTGAGACCAGACTCCCTGATAGTGGCCAACTCAAAGAGCTCAGTGGTGGATACACCTTCTTCTGGAAAGGCAAGGGTGCAGTCGAACCGAGACAGCATGGTGTTGGGTTTGCAATTAAAAATGACCTTGTCAGAAACTTGCAGTCCATGCCAATTGAAATAAATGACAGGCTAATGACACTCAGGATCCCAGTTGGGAAAAGCCAGTCAGCCACCCTCATTAGCGCATATGCGCCCACCATGACAAACCCAGATGAAGCCAAAGACAAGTTCTATTCTGATCTAGAATCTGTCATATGCTCTGTCCCGGCAGCTGATAAGCTGATTCTCTTGGGGGACTTCAATGCTAGGGTTGGCTCCGAAATCTCAGCGTGGCCAAATGTTTTGGGCCCTCATGGAGTTGGTTCATGCAATAACAATGGGTTGCGCTTACTTACTTTGTGCGCTGAATTTGGCCTGTTCATTACCAACACAAATTTTAGCCTCCCCGTGAGAAACAGAACGTCATGGATGCATCCCCGCTCAAAGCATTGGCATCTCATAGACTATGTCATTGTGAGGAAGACTGACAGAAAGGATGTCCTTGTAACAAAGGCGATGTGTGGTGCCGAGTGTGGAACTGACCACAGACTCATTGTTTGCAAGCTCAGACTAACATTGAGGCGCAATAGACGCCCTCAAGGGAAAGCGCCACCTAAACGCCTAAATGTTTCAAAACTCTGCTCAGTTGAGAAACAGAGCGAGCTCTCATCAGAACTCTCCTCAAAATTGGATTGCGTGACTTTTGACCCTGAGAACATTGAACAGAGCTGGACTGACCTAAATACGACTGTACACTCTTGCGCCAGCAGCACAGTTGGTTTTCCTGTCCGCAAGCACCAGGACTGGTTCAATGATAATGATAATGAAATCAAAGTGCTCATCAAAGAAAAAAATAGTCTCATCCAAGCTCACTGCAGTGACCCCTCTTCCACAGCAAAAGCTGATGCACTGCGTGCATGTAAGGGTGTACTCCAGAAGAAGCTGAGGAAAATGAAAAATGACTGGCTTGAAGAGCGAGTAAGAGAAACTCAGAAATATGCCGACACAAACAACACTAGAAAGTTCTTTGAGAGCCTCCGAGCTGTGTTTGGACCATCCCGCTCTGGCACTACGCCACTTCTTGCGTCAGATGGTTCAACACGCATTGTTGAATTGAATGCCATAATTCAGCGTTGGGCAGAACATTTCGGAGGTGTGCTAAATCGGCCATCAAATATAAATACTGAGTCCATTGACCGCCTCCCTCAGACTCCTATTAATGCAGCTCTTGCCAAGCCATTCACAGCAAATGAGACCCGAACTGCCACAAATCAGATGTCCTTTAACAAATCACCAGGCGTGGATTCAATTCCTGCTGAGATGTATGCCTTCGGTGGAGAAAAGCTTATTGAAAGGTTGACCGAGTTGTTCAATCATATGTTGAAAGCAGGGAAGCTGCCACAGGACTTCAAAGATGCTTCAATCATCCATCTGTACAAAAACAAAGGGGACAGCCAAGTCTGTGACAACCATCGGGGAATCTCTCTACTTTCAATTGCTGGCAAAATATTGGCAAGAATGCTTCTGAATCGCCTTCTTGATCACCTCTCGTCAAATGACTTGCTTCCCGAGAGCCAATGTGGCTTTCGTAAAGAGAGGGGAACGGCGGATATGATATTTGCTGCCAGACAGATTCAGGAAAAATGCATGGAACAAAATAAAGCGCTGTATATCACATTTGTTGACCTCACAAAAGCATTTGACACAGTGTGTCGTGAAGGCCTCTGGAAAATCTTGGCGAAGTTTGGGTGTCCACCCGAATTCATCACAATAGTGCGCCAGTTTCATGATGGCATGCAAGCTGCAGTCAAAAGCAACGGCAGTGTTTCCGAGCCCTTTGCTGTCACAAATGGGGTAAAACAGGGTTGTGTCTTAGCCCCAACTCTGTTCAGCATCATGTTCTCTGCAATGCTACAAGAAGCCTTTAGCTCTCCTCCTCAAGGGGTAAGCATCAAGTACCGAACTGATGGCAGTCTATTCAACCTCAGGAGACTTCAGGCAAAAACCAAAACCAAAAGTACTCAAGTCTGTGACCTACTATTTGCTGATGATTGTGCACTTCTGGCACACGATGAGGATAGCATGCAAAACTGTGTTGATAAGTTTTCTAGTGCCTGTGACAACTTTGGCCTCACAATAAGCACAAAGAAGACGGAAGTGCTCCATCAGCCTTCTCCAGACGACAAGTATCCTGTGACCCCAAATATCAAAGTCCATGACAGTCTTCTGAAGGTGTCGGAGAACTTCACCTATCTTGGCAGTACACTGTCTTCCGCGGCTCGTGTTGATACTGAAATTCTCTCAAGAATCAGCAAAGCCAGCTCTGCATTTGGCAGGCTTCGAAAGAGAGTGTGGGATGTTGCCGGCATTCGCACAGACACTAAGCTGAAAGTGTACAATGCTGTGGTCCTTCCCACCCTACTCTATGGGGCTGAAACCTGGACAGTGTACCAATCGCATGCCAGAAAGCTAAATCACTTTCATCTGGCCTGCCTTAGAAAGATCCTAAGGATCAAATGGCAGGATAAAATTCCAGACACTGAGGTTCTCAATCGTGCCAAGGAATTGAGCATCTTCTGCCACCTGAAAAAAATTCAGCTACGTTGGGCAGGACATGTTGTCAGAATGCCCGACTCCAGACTCCCTAAGCAAATCTTCTTCTCTGAGCTCTCCAATGGAACGAGGAATGTTGGGGCCCCAAAGAGACGTTACAAAGACACTCTCAAGCAATCACTGAAGGCCTTTGCCATTGATGTGAGTGAGTGGGAAAAGCTCTCGCTTGATCGTGCAAATTGGAGGGCGGCCCTTACCAGAGGCAGCAAAGCATGGGAAGCTGACAGAGTCCAGCAGGCTATCAAAAAAAGAGAACGGCGCAAGAAAAGGCCCAGTGGTACTGAACCAACGGAGCACTCTTGTCATTTATGCGGAAGGGTCTGCAGGGCAAAAATAGGACTTATCAGTCACATGAGAAGCCATAAGTCATGAAAGAACAGTCTTTCCATTCTGTCCTCTGTGTCCTTTAGTTCTCTTTATTGTCCATGTGTTGAAATTCTCAACAATTTCTGTTCTTTATTCCTCTGGTGTTGTTAAGGTCATCATCATACCTGATGGACGAACTATTATTATTATCGTTATGGATGGCGATTCCTCAACCTCTTTACTGGGCGCGAGTAAAACCGATACACAGTATCGAATATGCCATTTCCTTTCAGCGTGGCCTGCTTGAAAGTAAACAAGACGTGCTCAGCTTGATGCTGACAATGTTACACAGGCAATGTTGTGTATACCCTGAAGGGGAGGTCCTCCGCCCGCCCGCGCCAGTCAAGAAAACACACTAGAGAGGGGACTTTTGAGTGGGCTTATCAAATGGTTGGGTTTAGTATTTGTATGGGACAAAGAAAGAAGAAAGAAAGAACGAAAGCGCGGGTTAGGGGAGGTCATCATATTAATTATGTTTGTGTTGGATGAACTACGAGTGGCTAATGTGGTTACTGCGTGGGTTCAATAGTAACTCCCTTAAGGATACACAGGATTAACAAACACAGGGTTCTGCTGGCCATCTTATTTATTCAAAAAGCCTAACAAAGGTATCACTACCAACAAAAAAAGCCCAACCAGCCATAAGCTGGAACAAGAGAAAAAGACAAAAACATGATTAGGATATAATGACAACATTAATCAGGCAATCAATGGTGGACATATATAGTGATAGTATTAAGTATTAAATCAAGCAACAACAACATAATATAGAATTTAAGCAATAACCAACTGGATATGTATGCATGGAATAAAATAGCGCTAAGGTTAATGAATAACAACTACAAGTGGCTATATCATATACACAAGGAGTTTCCTAGTACACTGGCAACATAAACTAATTAATGTACTAATCAAAGTATGAAGGACATAAATGAAGGGGCAAGAACACAATAGTTTCGCTCCACTGAGCCGGTGTACAACACATCCAGAGTGGCCATTCCATTTAATAACGCAGTGGCCAACAGGGCCCACTGACCGTCCATAACACAGACGCTGCATCCCAATGCAGGCCATCCTCATAGGCCCACTCCCATTATTAGTACTAACCTGCCCCAGGGCTATTGTATTGGTTACCTCCCTTCCCAATCGATACTGAAGGGTCATGCCCTTTGACCTTAGCCGCAGAGCTATGCCGCCAGGCTAACATGCGTATGACACACCACTAGATACATAAAGTAATGTGTACATTCCTTAAAATGAAACTGTCCTTCACACACTTACGAAACTCATAGAAGCATAATACATCTGGATAACCATAATACATGCACATGATATACATATATAGGTCGGCGAGACTCATTGCAACATGTGTAGACTCACTGGAACATTGTTCATCCACCGCCGCACATAGAACAATCCTGGGGCTCACCCATGTGAGGCCCAACTAATATTATACATCTCCAATACATGTAATTAATTACTCATCTTAAACACTAAACACGCAATCACAATCACACTGCTCTCTATAGCATAGTGGTACTGGCAAGGTACACAAATACCCGTAATACAATCAAGCGTATAGTGCCGCTCGCTGTAACATAAGCCATCCACATTAACATGTCAGGAAATCCTCACTGCCTACCACAACAAGGCAATGCTACACATACACTATATATATGCACACAAGCAAATCGTGATAGCTTGGTTAGCGAGCCATCATTATCATCTAGCACCGCAAACGTTAACTTTGACAATAAAGTCACAATATCAAGACACTGCGCTGCATCGCGCATCTTACACGTCTAATGACAATGGCAATTACCGTTGAGCCGGACTCATAATGGTCTCTGTAGATCAGCATTCTCTACGCGGCATCCAAGAAAGGGGGGGGGGGTGCAAATTAAAGTCACTTCTAATATAATAGTCTCCAACTTACCCAAGGTCTCTCCGGGTCCTGCGCTACCGCTTCATGCCTTATGGGGCGGGGTGGCGATGGCAAGCGTCGGCAAGCCTCTGAGCTGCTACGGGCCCGGGTTGCTGGGCTGGGTTCACCGTGCTGTCGGCTCTTGTCTCTGCGTCTATGATGGAGTGTGTTGACCACTCGAACTCGCATCTTATTTATGAGCCCGCGCGGACGTCCGGGAGAGCTATTACGTAGCCCGTGTTGCACAAGTGAAAGGCTCGGACATTGAGTCCAGCCGAACAACATAACCGGTTAGGGTCCTAACACAATCGAATTTACAGTACGGTTAAAAGGGTGCACACAAAAGTCAATTAGGTATCCCAGTAAACTGCAGAAATTACTCTAACGTCCCCTCCAGCAATAATTGAATAAATTTGACCCAGGTTGGATTTATCGGGGATAACATGCGTCTAACTCGTGGTTTACTTTAAATCCGAGATCCTCTTATTAATTATTTCAATAGGACACGTGCATCAAAGTACAACGAAATTGGCACCATTATAAAGTAGAAACTTGCTGCTAAAATTCTAACTGACTACTTATACCAGAAACCCGGTAATAGTTTTAATATAAATTTTCAAAGTGTCAGGACTAACAACATTCGACAATTTTGTGCGGGATACTTTCGTCCATTAATACGACGTATCTCCATTGATAACAAACGTTATCATGAGTACCTATTTTGTACCGATAGGGTATTGTCTACTCTCAAAAATGAATTCGGGTTCCCGTCTTTCTGTCGGTGGATAACAACGAAGGAGCGAGTTGTAAGAAACTTAAAGCCATGATATAAGAGTTGGAAGCCCGGTGGTCAACATTTCCAACTGACCAATCAAAATGCGCGCTTTTCACCGTGATGTGAATAACGGGTCCCGCGCTAGTATTACAAGGGAAATAATCCAATTAATGGTACTCGGCCAAGTGTCCATAAACTACTATGAGTGGCCGTCCCTCACTCACGCACCAGAGTTACCATGAAAGCACATTAAAAATAGAAAGTCGTTCATCCTCTCACATTCTCCCCTGCTAAGTCACGTAGTCCCTTACGTGACGCATACATCAATTCAAAGGTTTACAAAAGACCACTGAAGGTATAATCAAACTCTAAGGGGCTATGATACCATCACTTAGGGTAGAACAATTGCAAATTACACACAGTGAACCGAAGTACAACAATGGTCCATCCTCTTTATAACTACTAACAGGTGGCGTGAACCGGCTAAGTTACTACTGGCATCCTGAAGATGTACACAACAGTCTCAGCTCTGGCTGTAGTAAGTTACATCATATGGACAAAACAACAGGTCCCAGACCTGCAACGGTGGTCCCAGACCACTATCAGGGTTAACGTAGGATCGAACAGTACAAAAAAATGCAATATGCTATAAGGGCACTAGGGCAATGAAAAAGGTAGGGTCAACATAGGCATTAAAAGTAATTGTAACTAAGCTGTGGAGAAAGCTAACATGGGCATACTCTCTAACTTAAAATCTTGAGGCGGAGCTCCCTTGGATTCGGTGGTCTATCATCTGGCCTGATGGAAACTCGGGGGGAGTCTTGATGGGTGCGCTCCCCTGCTCTTTCTGCACTCACAGTCAATGTCTAATGTTAATCACTAATAAGAGTCAGAGGTCCAATCTCTGGGGTTGTCTGTGTGGGCGGCTGGACCGTCGCACAGGAGGTAGGCGCTGGGAAGTTGTCATCCCAGGTTGAGGGTCCGGTCGGGCTGCAGGTGGCTGGCAAGGGTGGTGAGCCGGGAAGTACCAGACATCGGTCGACGCAGGCAGTGGAGGCGGGTGCTGTGGACGTGTGTTGACCACTGGGGGGTGAAATACCCGCAACGGGTCCCTGTTGACTGCAGTGGGATGGGTGGTGTACACAGGACTGGGATACAAGTCCTGAATCTTGAGTTGATGTTGGAGGGCGTTGGTCTTCGTGGCTCCCTGGTTCCTATGGGGTGGGGCAGGGGTTGGCTGGCTGGCCGGGCTTCAAACTAAAAATTTCCATGGCTGGGTTTTCTACACTACAAACTAACCCTTCTGTGTATCCCACTTCTGACACCAGAAAATGTTGGATGAACTACGAGTGGCTAATGTGGTTACTGCGTGGGTTCAATAGTAACTCCCTTAAGGATACACAGGATTAACAAACACAGGGTTCTGCTGGCAATCTTATTTATTCAAAAAGCCTAACAAAGGTATCACTACCAACAAAAAAAGCCCAACCAGCCATAAGCTGGAACAAGAGAAAAAGACAAAAACATGATTAGGATATAATGACAACATTAATCAGGCAATCAATGGTGGACATATATAGTGATAGTATTAAGTATTAAATCAAGCAACAACAACATAATATAGAATTTAAGCAATAACCAACTGGATATGTATGCATGGAATAAAATAGCGCTAAGGTTAATGAATAACAACTACAAGTGGCTATATCATATACACAAGGAGTTTCCTAGTACACTGGCAACATGTGTAGACTCACTGGAACATTGTTCATCCACCGCCGCACATAGAACAATCCTGGGGCTCACCCATGTGAGGCCCAACTAATATTATACATCTCCAATACATGTAATTAATTACTCATCTTAAACACTAAACACGCAATCACAATCACACTGCTCTCTATAGCATAGTGGTACTGGCAAGGTACACAAATACCCGTAATACAATCAAGCGTATAGTGCCGCTCGCTGTAACATAAGCCATCCACATTAACATGTCAGGAAATCCTCACTGCCTACCACAACAAGGCAATGCTACACATACACTATATATATGCACACAAGCAAATCGTGATAGCTTGGTTAGCGAGCCATCATTATCATCTAGCACCGCAAACGTTAACTTTGACAATAAAGTCACAATATCAAGACACTGTGCTGCATCGCGCATCTTACACGTCTAATGACAATGGCAATTACCGTTGAGCCGGACTCATAATGGTCTCTGTAGATCAGCATTCTCTACGCGGCATCCAAGAAAGGGGGGGGGGTGGGTGCAAATTAAAGTCACTTCTAATATAATAGTCTCCAACTTACCCAAGGTCTCTCCGGGTCCTGCGCTACCGCTTCATGCCTTATGGGGCGGGGTGGCGATGGCAAGCGTCGGCAAGCCTCTGAGCTGCTACGGGCCCGGGTTGCTGGGCTGGGTTCACCGTGCTGTCGGCTCTTGTCTCTGCGTCTATGATGGAGTGTGTTGACCACTCGAACTCGCATCTTATTTATGAGCCCGCGCGGACGTCCGGGAGAGCTATTACGTAGCCCGTGTTGCACAAGTGAAAGGCTCGGACATTGAGTCCAGCCGAACAACATAACCGGTTAGGGTCCTAACACAATCGAATTTACAGTACGGTTAAAAGGGTGCACACAAAAGTCAATTAGGTATCCCAGTAAACTGCAGAAATTACTCTAACGTCCCCTCCAGCAATAATTGAATAAATTTGACCCAGGTTGGATTTATCGGGGATAACATGCGTCTAACTCGTGGTTTACTTTAAATCCGAGATCCTCTTATTAATTATTTCAATAGGACACGTGCATCAAAGTACAACGAAATTGGCACCATTATAAAGTAGAAACTTGCTGCTAAAATTCTAACTGACTACTTATACCAGAAACCCGGTAATAGTTTTAATATAAATTTTCAAAGTGTCAGGACTAACAACATTCGACAATTTTGTGCGGGATACTTTCGTCCATTAATACGACGTATCTCCATTGATAACAAACGTTATCATGAGTACCTATTTTGTACCGATAGGGTATTGTCTACTCTCAAAAATGAATTCGGGTTCCCGTCTTTCTGTCGGTGGATAACAACGAAGGAGCGAGTTGTAAGAAACTTAAAGCCATGATATAAGAGTTGGAAGCCCGGTGGTCAACATTTCCAACTGACCAATCAAAATGCGCGCTTTTCACCGTGATGTGAATAACGGGTCCCGCGCTAGTATTACAAGGGAAATAATCCAATTAATGGTACTCGGCCAAGTGTCCATAAACTACTATGAGTGGCCGTCCCTCACTCACGCACCAGAGTTACCATGAAAGCACATTAAAAATAGAAAGTCGTTCATCCTCTCACATTTGTTTACTTTTTGGTTAGTGGCGCGGACGGGGGGAAGACCTTCCCCCTGAAGTTTTGCGACCATGATTGTCCGGTAAGCTAATAGTTTAAAAAACTCAGCATTTGTCTAACGTGTCTTTGCAGTCTCTCAATCTCTTTTGTTTTGTTTGCCACTCACCGTTCGGAGAACGGATGCATTTACTAGATCTAGATTCTAGATCTAGATCTGGGAGGAGTACCTTACTCGAGCGCCACTTTTTGATAAAAAACCCTATATATTTTTTCGGTACTTATTAATTTTGTTAGTTTATCCAATTGTCATTGGAAAAAAAGCAATGTTGGGAGCGTGAGGGTCTAGTCAGTTTGTATCAATGGGCGGTAGTCAGATTGACTACTCAGGCGAAAAGGGGCTGGGGTAGTTGTGTTAGTTTCTGGTCTTTGGCGCATCTAGTTTTTACAACGAAATAATCAAATTATGCAGTTTTATTGCTTGTGTTTATTGTAAGATTTATGGCCTGTGTGTAATATGGTTGTAAAGCTGGGCATTTAAAATTAATTATGTACTTTGGTGGTTTTTAATGACCTTACCGGTAACAGTGTATGATTATTTAAAAGAAACAATGATAAAGGCATGACTATAAATACTGAAATCGTACTTTCAAAAAGTCATATTTTTTCGTAGCAACTTATGTAATGAAATTGATAATGTCAGCATAAACATCAATGGCCATGAAATTTCAGCCCAGACGAAAGTGAAAAATTAAGGTGTAATTTTAGATCAAGATATGTCAATGAAATCCCACATAACTGTTCTGTGTAAAAACCTGTATTTTCAGTTAAGAAAAATAGGGAGCATTCGTAAATACCTGACTTCTGATATCACCAAAACTTTGATAACATCACTTGTACTGTCACGGCTTGATTACTGCAATTCATTATTAGCTGGCATAACAGAAGAAAACATACAGCAATTTCAAAGGGTACAAAATGCTGCTGCTAAAATAATTACTAAAAAACAAAAACATGATCACGTGACTCCTATTTTGAAGGAACTACATTGGCTCCCAGTGAAAGAACGCATCACATATAAAATTTGCCTAACATGCTATAAGTGCTTAAACAACTTGTCCCCAGATTATCTACACCAGGTTTTAACACCTTATGTACTTTCAAGAGCACTCAGATCATCGAGTGATATAACCATCCTTCTTAAACCTAAAGTAAATTATAAGGCGTACGGCTAGCACTCTTTCTCATATTTTGTCCCACTCATGTGGAATAAGCTTCCGAAATCCACTAGAGAAGTCGAGAATTTGGAAACTTTCAAGAAACAACTCAAAACAATTTTATTTTCATCATACTTTGAGCAGTGAGTAAAATGTACATCAATCCAAGCTTGGCATCTGTGCGCGCGCGCATGGGGGTGTGTGGGCGTTGTAGGCCTTCATGTGTATTAATTGTGGTTGTGTGTGTGAGCTTTATAAGGGTGTTTCTGTATGCCCCTTCTATTTTAATTAAGAGTACCATGTTTGATTTTTTGTAATTGTTTACCCATGTATTTTGACATGTTGCTTTTGTAAAGCGCATAGAGCATTTTTGATGGATATGCGCTATATAAATACCATCCATTATTATTATTATTATTAATGAATTACATTTTTAAAAAGAGTAATTAATTTTATCCTGGTTAGCTCAAGTTGTTCCCGATCCCTGACAGTAACTAGAAGACACGTTAGGTAACAAAATCCAGATGGGTTATCTAACTGTTGACGGTTTGGCTTCCGGAAACTACGTTGTAGACCGTTAACACTACAAATAATCCAGCTGAATTGAGCTTTCCTACCCGCAGAAATCGAACTGCATTATAATAATGTATTATGGCATTCGCCATAGGAGATTGGTTGTGCTTTATCCGCACAAAGTTTTAATCACATCATGACTGTATGCCCGAACAATTTTAGAAAATTCTCTGATCAGCATGGTTTAAAGTAATTATTGTGACGTTTGAGTTGACAAATTTCAGGTATTATAATCATTTATGTTAATTAACGAAAGAGAAAACTTACGATATCGTCACATGCATTTCGTTACTCTCCCGTTATTAGCAACTGTGTAGCCATCAAATCTCATATAATTTCTGATAGTTAATGATCCTCAGAACGCCAGTTGCTTCAAATTAATCCAGCCACTAAACACTGGTGAAGGTTGATTTTAATTTAATCTTTATCATTCACTACATTCACGTTCGATCAAGTTTGGCAGTGGTTTGCTCTTGTTCTATATGGATACCTTATTGTCAGGCCAGAGTTTTCTGCTATTGTATGACAGTACACAATACAGCCTGCTACTGTCACCCCCACTGTCTTGTGGGTCATCTCGGGAGAGAGGAAGACTAGGGGAAGGTAACCCTGAATACAAATACCACACTGCCTTGTGTGTTGCTATGATAGCAAAGGCTATGGGAGTAAACCCAGACAGAAAATCAGGAGTGGAGACCCGAAGGTGGTTGTCAGGGAGAACTGCATCAAACTGGCTTCCAGCATCTCCTGCAGCCGGACTAGTTCCAAATGTATTGACCTGGTCTCTCCCTTGGGTTTAACTAGAATGGCAGAGAGAGGGGTGGTGCCTCTGGGCAAAGCACCATCTCTTAAAAATAGCCCAGGCAAGGCAGCAAAACGAGGAGGCGTTTGCTCGGGCTTGGCAAGCGTCTGTCTCTCCTCTATAAGCCCACCCATTTCCGATTTGGAGAGGACACTCCAGCCATCCGTTACGGATGGGCACAACACGGGAGGTGGCAGTTACCGGTGATAAGCTCAATCCATTTGGCGTACGGATGAGCGCCAGGGGTCCCCTCTGTCGGTGGGAGCGGCTTTTCAGCTGCATTGATCAACTACCGCCCGCCGTAACCTGGGCAGCCCCCAGGCAGTTGGGTGTTGTTCCGCCACGTCAGCCTGCTTCATAAGGTGGTTGGAGCTAGTCCAAAAGTCGAAAAGCTGACGTAAAGTGTGCACCTGGCAAAAACAGAAAAATACTAAAACTTGGTACCTGGAACGTCAGAACAATGCGCCCAGGCTTGCAACAGCAAGATCTCACTGATATTGACTCCATCAGGAAATCCCAAATTATTGATCGAGAACTTCAGCTACTAAACATCGACATCGCTGCCCTTCAAGAAACTCGACTTCCCGACTCCGGGTCAGTCAAAGAAGAAAACTACACCTTCTTCTGGCAGGGCCTTAGCAGCGAACAGCCGAGAATCCACGGCGTGGGCTTCGCCATAAAAAACTCCCTTATCAATTCGATCGCAACTCCAATTGGAGTGTCAGAACGCATCATGACACTCAGACTGAACACCCGGTCTGGTTTTACCAACATTATCTGTGTCTATGCCCCAACACTTACCTCCTCTGACGAAACCAAAGACATTTTCTACGAGGCATTGCAGAGGACTCTCCACAACATCCCTCTCACCGAAGGCCTGCTAATTCTGGGTGACTTTAACGCTCGAGTGGGAGCAGATCACTCCGCATGGCCAAAGTGCATTGGGCACTTCGGCATTGGCAACATCAACGAAAACGGGCAGCGCCTTCTGGAGCTATGCTCCGTAAACTCATTATGTGTTACAAACACGTACTTTGACCTTAAGAGATGCCAAAGAACATCATGGCGCCATCCCAGGTCTGGCCATTGGCATCAATTAGATCTTATTCTCTCAAGGAGGAAGAGTTTGGGCTGTATAAAAATAACTCGTTCCCTCCACAGTGCTGACTGTGACACCGACCATGCACTGGTAGTCAGCAAAATCAAAATTTCGGCCAAGAAAATATACAGATCAAAAGCCCCTTCAATCCCTAAGATCAATGTAACAGCAATCAGAGATGAATCAAATAGAAAGTCATTTGAAAAGTTATTTGCTGAAAGCATGGATAATGTCACCCAATGTGACTCGGTAGATGAAACATGGAACACTCTCAGTTCAAAAATTCATGACTGTGCCATCAAGTCTTTTGGACAGCATAAAGTTTCAAACAACGACTGGGTAGCCCAGAACAGCGAAATTCTCCTACCTCTCATTGAGCAAAAGAAATCTGCTTTCAATGAGTATAACAAAAATTGCAATCAGAGTACAAAAACTTGTTGGAAAAATGCAAAAGCTAAACTTCAGCTGGAGGTAAGACGTTGCGCCAACAAATACTGGACAGACTTGTGTAACAGCATACAAGAGGCAAATGAAAAGGGAGATATGAAAACCGCCTTTAGTCAGATGAAAGTAGCTCTTGGGCAAATCATCACCAAAAGTGCCCCACTTAAGTCTGTAAATGGTGAACCCATCACAGATAAAAATGAACAACTGAATAGGTGGGTAGAGCATTACTCTCTGTTGTATTCAACTGAGAAAAATATTCCACCAGATTTTGAGGAACACCTCCAAAAAATGCCAATAATGGCCGAACTTGACGCTGAACCTTCCTTAGTCGAGCTTTCCAATGCAATCGACCACCTGTCTGCTGGAAAAGCCACAGGAAGTGACAACATTCCTGCAGAGGTATTAAAAGACCTAAAAGGCCCACTATTACCACACCTGTATAATCTGTTACTGCAGTGTTGGAAAGAAGGCGTGATACCACATGATATGAGAGACGCCAAAATTGTCACACTTTACAAGAACAAAGGAGACAAAGGCGACTGCAACAACTATCGAGGCATATCCCTCCTCAGCATTACTGGAAAGGCTTTTGCTCGCGTCATCCTCTGCCGCCTTCAACAACTGGCGGAAAAAGTCTTACCAGAAACACAATGTGGCTTTCGAAGCAAACGATCAACTATTGACATGATATTTGCACTTCGGCAAATCCAAGAAAAATGTAAAGAACAAAACAGGCCGCTTATAACATGCTTTGTGGACCTAACAAAGGCTTTCGACACCGTAAGCCGATCTGGCCTGTATGCAGTCCTTAAATCCATAGGCTGTCCACCAACACTGCTAAAACTTATTGCATCCTTCCACACTGACATGAGGGCATGTGTCAACTTTGAGGGCTGCACATCCAATTCATTTGCTGTAAAAGAGCGGTGTGAAGCAGGGATGTGTTCTTGCTCCTACCTTATTTGGTATATATTTTGCAGCCCTACTCAAGAATGCCTTTGGTCAATGTTCAGGTGGAGTACTTATTAACACCAGAGTGGACGGCTCCATTTTTAATGTTGCCAGACTAAAAGCAAAATCTCGTACAGAGCATATTATGTTACAAGAGCTCCTCTTCGCAGATGATGCTGCAATCGTGGCCCACGATGAAACCACGCTCCAGGCTCTCATCAATAGCCTTGCCAAAGCCTGTGACAAATTCATGCTAAAAATAAGTGTCTCAAAAACTGTAGTTTTGACACAAGGCTTGAGAAACCCCAACCCAATCATGCTGAATGGCTCTCCTCTGGAGCAAGTGGGAAAATTCTGCTACCTAGGCTCAACCATCAGTGGTAGCACAGACATAACAACTGAAATAAATGCCAGAATAGGAAAGGCGGCCACAGCTTTTGGCAAACTCTCAAAAAGGGTGTGGAACAATAGCAAGCTGACCATCAAAACAAAGGTACTCGTGTACCAAACTTGCGTCCTAAGCACCCTGCTGTATGGCTCAGAGACATGGACCACCTACTCCAAACATGAAAGATCCCTCAACTCCTTCCACCTGCGCTGCCTACGCAAAATTCTCAAGATCAAGTGGCAAGACAGGATCTCAAATATCGAAGTTCTGAGCCGAGCCAACATTCCATCAACTCAGGCTCTCCTAGGCAAAAAAAGACTGCGGTGGCTTGGACATCTCCACCGTATGGAAAATGATCGCATCCCCAGACAAATTCTCTACGGGGAACTTGCTACTGGCAACCGACCCAGAGGTAGGCCACATCTGCGATTCAAAGACACTTGCAAGGTCACGATGAAAGCATTCAACATCGACCCCAATGAATGGGAGAACCTTGCAAATGATCAAAGCAGATGGAGACAAAAATTGCGCAGTGGCACGCTCGCAATAGACTTCAAGGCAAAAAAAACATACCTGACAAAACGACAGAGGCGGAATGAAAACACTCGCCAAAGTGAACCCAAAAGACTGACCTGCAATCACTGCCATCGCACTATCGGGTCAAACATTGGTAGAATAAGCCACGAGAGAAGCTGTCAGTCAAAATGAAAGTGAATATTCTAGCTGCTAAGACCGTCTGTAAAGACGCTAAAGGCCATATATATACATATATATGGATACCAATCGGCTCATCATGCAATTTCAATCACTCTCATCCTATCTCTTACGGATTTAATCTTAGCATGGAAATACATGTATAGTGAAATGAAATTTAAAAAATACTGACTTCGGTCAATAAACTAAAACCTGAAAGGTAACGTATGTTTCCACTATATTGTAACATGAACAAACAAGGTCCACGTGAAGTGATGAAGCTCTCTCGGTGATTGGTCTCGTACTCGGCCGTTCAATGACCACTGCTACACCAATGCTCGTTTCACAGGAATTCTCCACTACAAAGATGGACCAGCAGGAGACGACAGCGGCGACAACAGCAGCAGGAGAACCAGCTTCAGCAAATCAATAACAAAGTCCAAGACGAGTATGCATACGTGGATGAAAACCAACTTACTAAACAAGTTAGTTTGACTGTGGTTCAAAATTATAACAAACATCCAGACTGGAAATGCCGGGAAGGATCCTCCCACGTGACATGATACTGAGATATGAAATTTAGTTACATTAATTGTTACTTTCAATAGCTTTATGAATTATGATATAAAATTAAGGACCCACTACCATAGGGTCATGGGGAAGGAAGAAGTTTAACATTTTGTCAGGTAGTTGCTTGATCACGAAGTCAAACTGCAGACAGCTTATTATGAAAAGCACTTCACCATGATAGTCGTTGTGTAGGTCAGTGTAAACTGATAATCTTGAACATTAATATATGCCAAAACCTCGTGTCCCCAGACTCAATATTACTGTTGTCTACCGTTGGTAGACAAGATACATGTGCATAAATCATTTCCTTGGTGATCGATTAAAAAAAAATTCAGCATGGTCAAGGTGTACAAAATGATCCCATTCATTAACCTTGACTACTTCATTCATTAATTCATTCATCCGTTTATCCACTGTTTTGCTGTCAATATCGCACAGTTATAGTTACAGTTCAGTTAACCTTTTCCTTTCGTCCTGGGTACAATTGTAGACGGAAGGGTATAAAAAAATTCAGCCAAAATTAGCTCAGTTACACCCCAACCCTTAAATTTTCTGTATTCCTCAAATTACATATCAGCAATCTGTGGGTGTCATTAAAATTTTGTTCTGGGACATTTTCTTTTGTTTATTTTTTTCTACCCCTATCCGTACGTCCTGGGTACATAATTATGTAGACATACCTCTCATATAAGGATTTATACTGTTTATTGCTTACCAACGGGTGTTTGCGTTATTGTTGTATGCGACATTTTGCCGATTTTGAAGTTGTGTCATGAAAGCGGTTCTCTCACTCGTAAGTTTATTACATATACGTATTCGTGTCATATATGTGTCTTTTTATTCTTTTGACATTTTTATGCATGTTTCAATTCTGAATATTGAACAAAAGCCTGATTTTACACACCTCTTCAAACTTTCAATCCTCATTTTCTCAAAAAGGCAAAAATTAACATACACAAAATGGAAATCATCACCAGATTTCATGTACATTAAGACTAATAAGAGAGCGACTGTCCGGCCACATCGCATGTCAATACATTATTATATGCACTTTCCACAGGAATCTTGTCATACCAGACTTGTGCCAGAATTCCATGCCTCCATCAATAACACAACGGTCAGCTACAGCAACACTGCCAACGCTTCTGACCGCGCTGATGAGGACGACTATATGGAAATACCAGAGTCACCCCACAGCCCAGCAACACGTAACACATCAGCGCAGGACATAGCGAAATATTCCTCGGCAAACACTCTACCCATGTCATTACGAAGAAAATTGTCCCCGGATGTGCCGGTGTCTGGACCGGAACGGGCTGAAGCTGTTTACAGCGTGGTTTTTAAAGGCAAAGAAAAGAGCTCTGCACAAGAAGGGCATTACAGTGACACCAGGTAATAAATGAATCATTGCACGAACCCTTTATTCTTTTCAACTGTAGCTTAATAATAAATGTATAATAATTTGTTTGTCTTTATTTTTCTTCATCTAAATGACTACTACAGTAAAACCAGAAAAGCCGGCATTGTGTTTGATTTTTGATAACACGAAAACTTTTCCGAAAGCTGATCTGTGAAATCAAACGTTGTAGAAGGCCTGTGTTGCATCACCTAGGGTTAAAATCTCGCTTCTTCCCTAATGCAGTAAAAACTGGCTAACGCATTGCATCGCAAGAACACCAGCCCTCTTTAACTGTCTTGATTTTTCCAGGATTTATTTTACTTTTCACAGACATTTCCAGTTACGGTAGTTTAAGTTTTCAGCTTCAGATGAAACCATCACCGTCAAAGTAGTGGGTAATAAATTAGACATTTCAAGCCAAAAATTGGCCAAATCTTGGGAAGACCATATCACACATCATATTGGCTGCAGTAACAAGATTGTACGTTTTATTTTATAAAGGATAACAGAAATAGATTGACAAAGATAAATGGTATGAAGGCAAAAAAGTTTTTGTTTGCCAGTCACAAGCATCGTTGAATCGCCAAACTGTAGTGACTTGGGAACAGTGCAGGATCAGACATAAAGTGAATAAGCTACAGGTCGGGATCTCACAATCCTCAAGGGATTCGATAAATTTCATAATTTTTTTTTTTTTAATCATATTATAAAAGAAGTAAGGCCTCCAATGTAATCATGACAGGTTTTTTAACTGCTCAGCCTTAAATTAAATTCTACAAAAGATCAGGTTACCCTTCGAGTGACGTAAAGGTGTGCGTGAGCTAAAGGGCCTTGGAGTGGGCTATAATTTATTTTTTTTTAATCATATTATAAAAGAAGTAAGGCCTCCAATGTAATCATGACAGGTTTTTTAACTGCTCAGCCTTAAATTAAATTCTACAAAAGATCAGGTTACCCTTCGAGTGACGTAAAGGTGTGCGTGAGCTAAAGGGCCTTGAAGTGGGCTATATTTTTTTATCCTGTCGTTGATTCTGAGTCGCAACTGAGTTGAACAGAAGAAAATGTTCCGACGTTTTGAGCCGGTAAACGGAAAACGCATTTTCTTCTAGTATGACAGGGAATTTCGTTGTGCGCCTCAATTTACTCATTGGTGATCGAAACTCAACCTTAAAAATCACATCTCTGTATTCCCTGAGTCAGCGGGCCAACTACTTTCATCAATTCTTTAACTGATTTTTGGTCAATTTTTAATCTTATTAGAATTTCCACCTTGAGTTATTTATTTATTCATTTATTATATCAGCTCAAGGTCCTGTTTTGATATATACACCTTTGTGAGACCTTCTGGTGTAACCTTTCAACAAAAGGCTTCCAAATTTTATATTGCTTTGGGCCTCACAAAGACTAGATCTGACAAAGCTTGGGAAGTAGGGCCAGCCAGCCACGTCAGCATCTATCGATGTGGTGTTGAGGTCAAATCATAAAAAGCACGATTACTGTTTATTATCGACGAACTACACTACATTACTAAAGATCATCAGTTTTCACAAAATGAAATTCTCGTTTTGGAAAAAATACTCTGTGTATTGTCAAAATCGTAGTTCTCGCGGAAAGACCCCCTTGTGGAAAACGGGGGGGGGGGGGGGAAACGTGGAGGGGGCAGATTCTGGCAATTTATGCATCATGTTTTTATGGAGGGTTGGAGTAAGATGCAATGATAATCTTTTCTTGTCCTCCCGCAGCCAATCACGTTCTACCACCACTCGCGCCACCTACGACACCATGTTGTCCGTGGAAGGCGAGTACTCTCACCTCAAACGCCCTGGAGACGAACAGAAAGTCATTGATAATGTTTACGATGGCTGAGGATTCGGCTTTGCCAACTTAGCATCGAGTTTTCCAGCATTTGGGAGTTTTCCAGCATTTGGGAGTTTTCCAGCATTTGGCGACCTTAGTTCTTGTTTGTTCCAACCGCACAACTGAGACATTCGATGTTAAACTTTTGCGGCTTTAGTTATTATGATTAGGAGTTAGAATTACTCGGAACTATGAGACAGTTCGATAAGTGCCACAACGCATAATATTTGAAAGAAGTCTCAAAGTGTGCTTTTACTATACTTCTTTTACACACTAAAAGATCTCCAGTTTTTCAGAAAATGAAGATAGAACAAAGAAGAAATAAGGCTGCGATTTTCGAATTTGTTCCATGATGCAACATATTGTATTTGCAATAAGCTTACAGTGTAGTAATATATATTGTTTTCTAAACAACAACCAAAGTATATAATATTCCAAAGACTTCACTCATGACACATTGTATTTAAATTTGATAAATTAATGGATTTGTGTTTCTTTGATTCACATTAGATTTGTTAGTCTATATCCGCAGTTTGTTAAGTTTTTATAAGGATCGATCTTTTTTCACAAACCAATGAAGCTGTGTGTTTACGGTGTGTCAACAGAATCTGTTATTTCAACACTCATTCCACCCCCATTATGTCAGCTGGCAAGAATAGTAATACTGAATTAGTGCATTCATTTAGAGTCAGTTGGTCGTAACCCATTTTTTACATTCCGGGCGATATATTTTAGGCACTGCTTTCATATTTGATGTTTTAGCCAGTCATTCTTGATGTTCTAAACCTTGTCATATTTAATGCTTTAGCAACTGTCAAACACTTGATATTTTAGCCACAAACATATTTGATGTTTTAAACACTGTTACACATGTACTTTATGTTTTAGCCAGTGTTAAATTCATGTTTAAGCCACTGTCATACTTCATGTTTAGCCACTTACATACTTGATGTTTTAAAATTTGTCGTATTTGATGTTTCAGAAACTGTTATGTTTGATATTTTGGACATGGTCATAATTCTTGATGTTTTGAATGCTGTCATATTTGATGTTTTAGCCCTTGTCATACATACTTAATTTAAGCACTGTCATATTTGATGCTTTAGCCACTGTCATATTTGCTACTTTTAGACATTGTCCTCACATTTGATGTTTCAGACACTGTCATATTTGATGTTTTAGCCAGTCATATTATTTGATTTATTTGACAGAATGGGTTAATGTTTCAGCAATGTAATTTTTGATGTCTTAGTTAATGTAATGCATGTAGTTGAGAGAGGTTTTAAAAGGCTTGAAAGAACAGCTTTGTGCATTTTCGTTGAAGAACACTTTTATGGGGGCACAACATTGTTAAAAATACAGGTCTGGTAGTCTTCATTATATAGTCAAATAGGGTCTCAAAAATTTCTACCAGCCTACAAAAGCTTGTGTGAAACTAAAATCAAATATACATGATGTGTTTTAAGTGTTCGTATGTTGAGAGACCATTTTTGTACTTGACAGAGTGGTTCGTTCATTCTCATTTTCTTCACTACATTGAATTAGAAATAACAAGAGAATCACCAAGTGAGATTTGACAAAAGTTTTCCTCTCTCACAGTGACGATAACTATTGAAACTTTGTCAGTGAATTCGTTCCCATGTTTAATAAAAATAATGTGTAGCCGCCCGACAAAATGAGGCACTTCACGCATTTTGGTGGCATGGTGATATTGGCATCACCAAATAGATTATTCAAAGTCCTTTCATTTGGTGAAAAAAATATTTCTGCAATATAATTAGCAGAGAAGATACGGCCTCTCAAAGACAGGAAGTGATACAATCACAGTTTAGAGAAAAACGCTTTTAAAGTTTCAGCTTTTAGTCAAAATTATTAATGATGACTCGATTTAAAGTCAGTTTTGAGGCATTTACCCTTTTCAAACGGGATTATCGTTTGGAAAAGGTATAGTAAAGAAGCTGAACTTTTCAAAAATACTGAAAATGCAAAATCGATAAAATTGATCCAGCAGTGCCTTTTAACGATTTTTTTTGAATCAGGTGGTGCCGAAATGTGCCTCGTTTTGTGAGGCAGCTACACAAATGTGTTTGTGAATAATACTCATAAATTATTTGGAAGTCTGTTGACATTTTCACAATGATGTACTGAGACATGGAAACGTAAAAAATACATAGACAACAAGAACGTACATTAAAAAGCCATTTATTCCTTACCAAGGATAAACTGCAGTCAGTCATGTAAAAATCAGAAAACTTTAAGAAAAATGGAATAAGGCCAAACTTTTGAAGTAGATTTCATGAATTCTATTTTAACAAAACAAACAATGTTGATATCACAGTAATACATTTTAAAAGCTTGCATTCAACCATATATATGTCCCTATTGTGGAATATACAAAAGCCTTAAGACATGCCACAGAAAGTGAGGATGGCATGAAAATGAAACAAGTCAAGCAACATTGCTTTTTTTTTCTTTCTATCTTCAAATTTTCTAAAACTTTCTGAGGGAATAAATGTCTTGATCACTATTAAGCAATAAGCAAATGTATTGTGTTGTTTTTCTCTCTTTCTGTTGTTTTTTTCCGTTTCCATTCTTTCTTTCATTAATTTCTTAGGGATACATTACAACTTACAGGAGTTCGGCACTGATTCCAGTTTCCTATTCAACAAACAATTAAGGTAAAAAGTGTTTACAGTAAGTGAGGAGGTCTGTAAAAACCCGGAATTTGTCACTGAGTCATGTTTTGACATATATTTCCATCTTTCTGGCTTCACAAGAATGACTGATCAAATCACTGATAACATTTCTGTACTCACAAATGATTACTGCAACCGAACATAATGTTATCTCAGGTTTGAACATTTTTGCCCTCTACCTGGTTTTCTCAGGCCACCCGAAAGCACATCGTGGCATAAAAAGTAACTTTGTCTTTGAGCAACTTTAACAGCTAGAAAACCTTACAGGTGAAGCTGACTGAGTGGACAGCTAGAGCAGCTGATAGGACACTGCCTTAAGCAGGTGATTCTTCTGAGACATTTGTCCCAGTAATGTCCATATTTTGTTTAAAGAAATTCCTGAGTGCATTGCAAATTCCATACAAATACAATGTTGTCACACACAAACACCAAAGCTCTTCCATGGCATTCCAAAGAAAATTATTAAATCCTCTGACTTAACTGGCTAGCAGTGTATCATATTTGAAAACTGTCCAATCGTGTCCAACATTCTTTTTCTGAAATATTTTCTCATTTAATAATAATAATACTAATAAATAATAATAAATAGAATTTCTATAGCACATTTCTAATAAAATTATTACTCAATGCGCTGTACATTGCATCAATGATTCATGCGTACACTTTCCAAATCTCATACTAAAACACGCACTCTCATCCATACAACCTTTCAGTTTCACACACATAGACGCTCTTAGTCATATAACACTAGCTTATATAATCAATTGTAACATCAAAGTACAGAATAGAATTTTGAAAATTTAACAGTTTCGGAGGAAAAGGTGACGTTTTGTCAGGGAAATTTTTCTTGAGATAAATATTCCTATTCTGTCATTTATTTGCCTTTTATATTTAATAAATCAGTTCTTGCCTGTTTCAAAAGTTTTTGATAAATCAGCCTATCTATGGGCACATGAAGGTTCAGGTTTTTTCCAGACCTTGACCATGTTCTGATTCAGTTTCACTAGTATTGTAAATAGAAATGTAAAGAGATAACAGCATTAACACAAGCCTCCATACATTGACGGATGTGCTGTGCTCCGAAAATCCAAATCACGACTTGCAGCTAAGTACTAGTATTGGTTTTACATTCCACATTTTTTTTGTTTGTTTATTTCTTTTGTTGGTTCAATTTTTCACCCTGTTACATTTTTTCTTCTCCTTGATAAAGGTAAATAAATTGAAAGTTTGGCTTGGCTTCCCTCTTTCTTTTATTACATCATTTCTGTATTAATTCTCACACGAAGCTTTGTTACATACAACTTTTTCTTTTTGCCATATTCTGTCATGATTTGGTATGTAATGAAAATAAAAAAACTTTCATTGATTGTGGCTCATTAACATTCTGCTGATATCATTACATTTACATTCAAAAATGAATTGTAATACATGTATTACTTAAAGATTACCCCAAAAATTAAACATTTTCAGTGCCAGAATAATGAAACGTCACTAACATGTCTTTACTGTGACAATGGCCAGATTTCTTGGTGAAATGATCTCATCAAAGATAGGTATAATCTTCACATCGGTGTGACCCTGTTCCTGGAGCCACTGTAGTCTGTCTTGATAAACCAGGGTCTCTATCACAGGTTGCACTATGACTTGAAGACACTAAACACAGAACACAATATGGATGGTAAATTAAGTGCTCACTATGGACAAAATATCACTTTTATATGATTTAGTCAGAATAGTAAACAAAAACCCACCTTTATAAATTATTCCATAATCTTTATAAACAAAATGCCAAGTTCACATTTGTCAGTCAATTATATAACAAAATGTTGCCTTCATATGACTCAGTCAGAATAATAGAAAAAAAGGCCACCTTTATATCATTCAGTCAGTATAATATTAAAACAAAAAGCCACTTTTATATATTTGTAGTCAGTTCTATAAACAAAATGCCACTAATAATGGTCAAAGTCTCATAACAACCTATTATTGTTATATTTTTTATTTGATTGTTGAATGACAAAAAATTCACAAAGCTCACTGAGTGTCACATAACAGTCATTGCTTACTTACAGTGAGGATTTCAATGAGATGGAATTCATTCTTGTGTTGCTCATAAAGTTCTCTCAGCTTCTGGGTTTCAAGCATCTTTTCTTCTGCAACAAACATTATGAACATTCACATGTGAGTGGTAAAGCTCTCATACTGGATGTAACACACTGACTAGATATGTTATAAGTTTGATTACACTGAGCAGTAAGATGAGGAATGGTGCAGATATATCATGATTAAAATAACTATGTTTATTGACATTTTTCAGGTTTCACACTTTTTCACATTTATTACTTATTTGTCCTGATTTTTTATTCATCTGGTAAACAGTTACAAAACCTTGCGTTACTTTCATTACATTTTGTAGGTATTCACTTCTCCAACATGAACAACAAATGAACATTGTGATAATTAATGCTCTTTAAAATGCCCTGAGAGATTCAAAATCTCTTAAAGTTTATTTGAATTTTTTTTTTCTGTCCCTGGTGTAAGGAACAGGAATTGACATAATGGACATGTGCAAAGAAAAAATAAAATTCTGGTCACCTAACACCATCTAAAGTGAGAAACAGTGATCTTATTTCTCACTGCAGCAATTAAAAGAAAACAACAACCAATCTTTTCCAGGACGTAAACAGACATTCGTAACAGGAAAAACAGCCTAGAAATTTGAACTGATGAAAAGACAATTATGTACCATTCCACCAAATTGAAATAAGAATCATATTTGTGCTTTTTTACAAACGAAAATTTAAAATACATGTAATGATAATAGAAGACTACAAAAAATTGCCCGATAGGCCAAATGTAAATGAAAGTTCTTTTAGTGTTTTCATACCAACAGAATTCACAAACAACAAAAATAAGAAAAGACTACAAAATACGGCAAAATGAGCCATTCTAGATCAACCATGAAAATGAATTTCAATACAGACAGGATCAAAATCTCACACAAAATTAAAATCTTGCACAAACTCACATACAGTACTTAAACAAAATATCAATCAGTCTTGTACTGGACGTGATCTACCTGAAGAACAAATTTGCAGCTAGTAGAAAATGAAATGTTTTGAGAATGTCAACCAATACAAACCTTCTGAGAAGTCACAGGATGAAATGTAACTATCAAGAAAAGCGTCAATTGATGAAAAATCACATTTTCTCACTCTTTGCCTCAGTTCATTTGGGTCACCATATTCTGAAATGCATAGAAAGATTTACATCAATGAGGGAATGATTAAAGTCACCCGTGTAAAGGTAAAGAATCCGATAGAGTTCTGTGATAATCACCTTGCAACAGTTGCAATGTCTGTGAATTTTATTACAGGAAAAATAATACTCCAGTTGTACATCTTTCTCTGAAAGCTTTTCACTGTCTAAATTTCCACAGAGTTTAACCCACTGCCATTCCAATATCATCATCAAAAGTCATTATTATAATTAGAACACTCCTTTGTACCATAAATAAGTGAAGATATGCCTACATCTACACATACAACACAAATTTAAATGGCCATTAATGACAACAACAAATGGTCCACCTAAGCCACAAAGCATATTTCTGTACAATGTCTAAGCGAGTGATTTAATCTAATACCTGTCATTTCAAGCAGGCCTCTATACGCAACATGTTGTATATGAACTGCATGATCATTTGAACTTTGTGTTTTCCACCGACACCTGGAACAATCAAGAATGAAATCTTTGGACAAATTTACTAGACTGAGGGATGAATCATACTAAGCCCAGTCAGACACAGTCAGATGCTGCCAGCAAAACCAACACACAAATAAAGAATGGCAGAAGCTGACTGTGCCTGACCGCAGAAATGTAGGAAAATGTGGTTTGCACTTTTTGTCTGCCAGCACCTGACTGTGTCTGACCGGGGCTTAGTATAACCCCCCCCCCCCCCTTCTTTTCCGAACCTTCCCACAGCTACTGTAAGAATGAAGCAACAAAACCCATGGCAGAACTTAAAAAACGACATACAGTTCTCAAACTTATCAATGGATTCAACACATTCATATTCTACTGCATCAGGTGATAGTACTTGGCTTAACTTGTAACAGAAACATGGAATTTATTGCAAATATGGCACTGATGATGCATTCAGAATTAGTGAGGGTATTCATGTGTATCAAATTCAATAAACATATAATTTAACTTGTATATTTTCCCTACCAGCTGAACTTAGCAATAAAAGGTACTTGACTGACCCTCTGGAAGACACAATAATCTTCTTCATGATCTCTTATGAGTATAATCAATAATGACATAGAAGAAAATATAAGTGACAGTGAAGAAATCAGTGAGACCATTACTCTTCACTGATGCTTGCACATAAATCATTATCATTAAGCCTGTTGGGACTCAACTAAAATATTTACCTGGTTTCCTGAGCTCCCAGTCTAAAGGTGAAAGGAGACAAACTCCATGTGGGATAAAGGTTTTGAACTTCCTCATATTGTTGCTGACCCGAATAGCTCAGGGGGAAATTGGGAAAGGAACCTGACAAAATATTAAACAAGAGATCTTTACTTGATCATAATTTCTCATCATTTTTATCATCAAAATTCTGATTAAAAGCCATCCATTAGCTAAATACAGTTAGTAGTGTGTGTGTGTGTGCATGCATGCACTTGCATGTGTGGGTGGGTGTGTGTGTTTCTCCCCAGCATATGTGATGGAAGTGTACACAGAGAAAGGAGGGGAGCCCTGGAGGGACACATATGCTTTTCAATTACATGTACATGTACATTAATGAATTTTCAAAAATAAAGGTGGAAAAGGCAAAGTAAGTTGTTGAATTACATGTATTTAAAAATCAACTGTTCCAAATGAAATGGTTAAATACTCCATGCAAAATGCTATTTGAATCTGTACGAAAGCATCGAGGCCTCAGCAAGAACATTCAGCTACTAATGGCCATAAGCAAAGCTCACAGGTCGCCGTGAGAGAAAGGAGGAATGAGATGGTGTGAGACAAAGCAAATGAAAAGTGAATACGGGGAAGGGGCGTAAAAATTGCCACAATCAAAGGTACATAAGGGTACATCTTCTCCCTCCCCACCCCACCCCAACCCCCCCCCCCCCCTTAATGGAGAACTGAACTTTTGCTTTCTGTTACTTTTTACATCTTCATTACTTTCACATGACTGCACAGCTCTCTCACTTTCTGCTTTCTGTCTCTCTCCTATCCTGTTATAAAATTTTGGGCACATACATCATGCGTAGAATTTTCAAATTTCTCTTTTGTCCAATTCCTAAACTCCAAAGGCAGCTATCAAGCTAATAGTGGATTCGTTTAGATATCACAATATTCAAAATGTTTTTTGTCTTTTTTAAGAAATGTTCAAAATATATTTCTAGGCAACACAAATTACCTGGTTGAGTGAGATGAGAAACTGTTTGACATATCCACAATTGCAATTTTGTGACATAGAGGCTGTTCTAAAAAAAATAAAAAAAATAAAAAAAACGAACATACCATCATGAAACTTTGGGAGATGAAAAGTTATGAAATAAGCTGGGGATTTATGGAGCCAGTTTGCCAATAAATAGTTATGGAAAATCATTAGACAGAGAGCAAAATATTGTGAGGCTGAAGATTTCCTTTCTTACTTATTAAGAACCTTATTCTCCACTAAAGGTTACCCATATATAAATATCCCAACAGTGTCATTTTCCCATAATTGGGTGGTATATTATTTCAGTCCAGCATTAAATTGTCATGGAGCACAATATAGTGCCAATCAAGGTCCAAGGATGACATAATTTTTTTGTAAGCCTGAGCTATTCTGCTTGTCTTATTACGGTCAGTGGCGGACATACATTTTTGGGACCCTGAAGCTTGAACTATCATGCTTGAACTTCACAACTAGCAACAATAGGGCAACGTCCAAAATTCGCCTATTAACAAATATTTTTTCAGGGCCCCTCAGACATTAGGGACCCTGAAGCTTAAGCTTCATTGATTTCAAAACCGATCCGCCACTGATTACAGTACCAAAACCTACCATCTGAATAAGCCATTTTATGATAACAGCAACAAACACAACATATGGCCTGAACAGAAGGTACCGAGTGAAACATTGCCAAAGCAGAGGTTGAGAGGTCACCACAACAATGCAAACCAATCAGGCAAACTCTAGGGTGAGAATTCTGGGATGTGTCAGTGCTCCTTGTGGATTTTGCTGAGGGATAAAGACAAAAACTGAGACACTTATTTTGGCTTTGGTGAGTGGGTGAGAATGGGGAACAGCCAATCAAAATGTTTAAACATCCTGAAGCAATCATTCAACACAGCATAAATGGAGTCAGTTTTTCTCCAGTGTGAACAGGTAATTTAGTGCTGTTTATACATAAACCAAGCTGGTGGCATCATACACATCATACAATGCATATGCCTTACACAGGCTGCATATCTCCTAAAACTTACAATACATCATTTTGTAAGTGTGAATCTGCACCAAATTATCTTTGAGAAGATTTAATACTTGGATAATGGACAGTATCTGAATCTTCAAATAAATATTTTTGCAGATTTCTTGCAAATTTGTTTTTTCTGCATTTTCAGAGTTTATAGTTTACAAGAACTTCAACTTGCCACATGGTTGATTTTTATGTGAACAACTGATTTCTGAGTAACAAGACAGTGCTGTACCATGCCACCCAACAACAGCACTTTTCAATGGCACTTGATTAAATATGGTGACTTAGAATTGATAATTACAGTTCCTAAAGTTTTAACACAAATATTGGATAATCATGGCCAGGAGTGGTAAGTCTTGCCTATTTCGAGTAGTCACATTATCTTGCACAAACAAAATGTATTTTTTTGTACATTAGACTGCAATCCTTTTTTCATCAATTCCTTTCTCAAATTTAATCATGACAGACTATCTTCTGCTTTTACCTTTTGTTGAATGACCACATGTGCAAGTCTTTGACAGATCTAGGATCAAATTCTCAAAATCCTTATAACATTCCGCATTAGACTTGATATCAAACTTGACACTTTTGATTCCATTGCAGGTCAAACCTGGCGATATAAAAACAAAATCAAGAGAATAAACAAAACAAATCATTGTCAATATTAAATATCCAGAGTCTGGAGTAGAAAGCTAATATTGATACTCTTAATGTCCTCTAACATATGTCACTGCACAGGTAACTCATTGGAATGGACTATGATCAAATAAATAAAGAGTGACTATTTGCGGCAAATGGTCAAATTGGATTTTGTTCAGACAGCAAATTTTGGGGGGAAAGTAAGGGCCATGCTTAAGGTAAGGATTAGGTTTAACCTCTGGTAACAACAACATTTTTTGCTGGCAATATGGCCAAAGTAACTTTTTCAGACAATGGCCACCGGCTGATGACAAAAGTCATTTTGTACTTTGGCTGCATGACCCAAACAGCAGCTCCACCAAATAAATATCATCAGTCACCTCTCTAGTGCATGCCCAGTGTTCCATATTTCAAACATGTAATCTGTGAGCTTTTATCAATTTTGAGAACACTTTCTATTTTATCAACAAATAACTTTTCATGATAAATAATTCTATTTCTACATTTATTTGACCATTTTATTTTTAAATGAGTTTTGCATCATTTCAGAACTTTGTGCATGTCTCTCTCTTTATAATCTAGCAACAGATTCATTATTTTCTACAACTATATTAATAACAATTACTTGTCTCTCCCTAGATATTCTTAAGCTTCATTCCCACATGAGGAATGTTTCCCTGCAGATAAGGAGGCACTGTTGCAGGTTTGCAATATGAACCAAATATCGGTCAGTTGCTTCACAACTTGGTGCATTATATAAATGCACAAATATTTTGCATTCAAAGTTATAAAAAACTTGCCGATTCTTTCAATAACAATTGAATGTATCAGTTGATGGCTGATAAGTTGTAGTAAAAGATATTAAAACTCAAACACCTTGTGTCATCACTAACACGCTGGACAGTAACATATAAAGCAACTATTTTAAAAATACTAATGGGAATTTTCAAGGGCCAAGAAAATAAATTTTGCAGCATAGAATTATAAATCTGGCAATGAAAATGGCAGATCACCTTGTTTCACAGCCCTTTGTTCTGCAGCTGAGGTATGATTATCTGATATCTCCAGCCCCACAACTCTGTGTCCATAAACTTGATGAAGTACATGGTCAAGGTAACCCTTAGTTTAGAAAAAATGTAGTAAAATTGCGTCAGTTGTGATGGTACCAGCATGAAACATACTCAGTGGCGGACCTACATTTTTGGGACCCTGAAGCTTGAACTGTTATGTGGTCCCTTCACAACCAGCAAAAACAGGGCAACATCCAAACTTCACTCATTAAAAAAAGGGTTCTTCAGGTCACTCCGGGATTAGGGGCCCTGAAGCTTAAACTTCATTAGTTTCATAGTAGATCCGCTACTGTACATAAAAACATTTTTAATCTTAAAAATATAACTAATCAACAGAGATTCTAGAGCTTATATTGCAGAACTGCACACTCTTCTCAGCACTATGAGAAACATACTGGCCCAAACCCACCAACCTGAATGTCAAACTCTATGGTGCTCTGCCAGAACTGCAGAAAACCTAGATTTTCTTAAAAGCAAACCTGCAGATATACATTGGTGAACGAAAGAAGAGGAAGAAGAACAGAGATTCTCAAATAACAATAAAGATTCTCAAATGAAAAAATAAATGAACCACAAGAAGAGCCACAGCGCTTCTTACGAGTCCTGAGCCGATATCTATGACCAAGTCACATTTCGATTCACGGATGATTTGATTGACATGGGCAGCCATCCAAGAAACTTCATGCAACTTCTTGGGATTCATGCCCCTGGCCATACTGACATCAACTACAGCGGGTGCAATGTTTGAAACCTGAGCTCTCTCCACTGATAAAGTTGCTGCTTTGGATAAAAATTCATGGAGACTTGGTGGCCATGCAGGATACTGAAAAAGACATTTGAAATCAAAGTAATACAATCATATAACTATAGAGGACACCTGCGACAATATCATCAGGTATTCATCATATTGTTCTATGTGCATCTTTGCCTTTCTGAGAAAATGAGGACTGCAGTTTGGTCAGCAAAAGGGCTAAAACAAATAAAACGTTACGTCACAAACACACATCTCAAAAAGTTTTTAACTGATTGAAATGACACTTAAACATAATGAAATTAGGAGTGAGAGAACCACTTTCCTGACAAAACCTCAAAATCAGCAAAATGTCGCATATAACAATAAGGCAAACATCCCTCGATATAGTCATGCAGTGGAGACAACTCTGCTGATCTAATAATAATGGAAAGAATTATTTCTATCATTAAAATATGAAGAATAACAAAAAAAAATTAATTTTAAAAAATGCCCCAACACTGATTACTGCCTTGTTTTTACTTGAAATTTCAGACAGTCATTTTATCCAGATAAGCAGGCATGTTTGGCCACATGCACTTTTAGGCTTCATGCCATTTTTGCCAGACGCAGATGACTGAAATCAACTGTGTCCGTACTTGAGGCTACCATTTGATGAATACAGCCCTGAATATTGTGTCTTCACACTTAAATTGTGTGGGATGAAATGGAAATTTGAGGTAAGCAGCATGAAATTAAAACAAATAAATGTTTGAATGACTGAATCAACAGGAAACTGGTGAATCATACTTACGTTTTCCTGACTTGAAGATCCTACAAATGGGAGATTGTTCATTTCATCTGTACTCAACAGTTGCAAATGACTTGCCCACTGAAAATGAATCATAAATATGCAGAAATAAAATGTTCCTCTACTGGCAACAACTTAGTAGTGAGAAGAGATATGTATTTCCATTAAATTGCTTCTTGGAGACATCATTCAAATGCATAATGCACCATATGCAGCAAATATGCGTGGTTATTAAAAATACATTGTATCAATGAGAGTTTTCATCACAGCCATGAATGAAATCTAAAATCCTTTACAAGAGAACAATACACAATGGCAACAGCGCCCAGCCACCAACCCTATGTCAATCCAATGTTCCATAGGATTGGTAGTACTGCCCTAAGGGCGGGCTCCCTGCATCAAACCGATGTTGGCACGATATCATAACCCCTCAGATCTACATAGGAACAATGTCATTCCTATGTGCAAACTTGACGTCAATCCCACACGTTGGATTTCCGTGTAGTTACTGGCTGGGTATCTCCATCACCAGAAGTTTCAGTAAGGAGGACACAAAATTGAGGCTTATATTTTAATGATAAAATAATGCACTCAGAAGGATCACTGAAGTTTTTGCATTACACTGATCATCTAGTATCTGATGTAATTACATTCTAGAGCAACCCCATGTTGGATCATGTAATGTAACAAAGTGTTTATTCGCAGATGTCTGCGAATAAGACACTGGTTTTATTCGCAGAATTGGGGAGGGGGAGGGGGGGGACTTGGTTTTCTGATGCTTACTATGGAAGACTTCCTCCAGCCCATCGGGGTCGCACGGAAAAAAAATCGCTATCGGGGTGTGCAGTACTTAGCACAATGACTAGCATACTGCAGTTCAGTCAGAAGCTATGGGTTCGATCCCACGCCGGAGTTTTTTTTTTAACCTAGTACTGCTCATTATTCAGAATCATGTTTTTTGTTTTTTTTCTAAGGATTTTGCAAACGATGTTGTGGGGAAACTGATCATTACTAGTATGCTCCAGATTACTTCTTTTATTTATTCCTGTTCACTGAACGGGATAGTTGCTATTATGCTAATTAGAAATAAAAATGTAAATCAAATTTTAAAACTAAACATGTAAATGATTTCTTTCAGTCAGTGGGAACTGAAAATTTCATCTCTCTTTACGGTAACTTAGATCTTTCCTGCATTTACTGAAAATATGTTTTGGGTGGTCTTCTGCTTCAGGATGCCAAGTTTAGTTTCACTACTTTTTTGTTTGCATAGTTCATTTGTTTTTTTTTTCGCTCTGTCTGACTTACTCTGTGATTTCACACCTGGCAAACCTGATGTCGTCTAAAAAAAAAAATTCCTTTTCACAGTTTTATACTCTGGAGCAAAGCAACGATATAGCAGAAAAAAATATTGTCGGAGATTCAAAACCCTCTAACTGACTCGGCATGCGAGTTTCCCTATTAGCATCCCACCGGGGAACCTGAGTTATTATGCAGGGTCTCTCTAATGCTACCAAAGACACGATAACCGCTAACTATCACTAAAAAAAAGACAACCCAGTGTACCTTACCGTCAGAAACACAATGCCTTACTCCGAATCGAGCCATCGTACCGAGTGAAGAGCCAAATTATTCAACAAAATAAGCCAGAATTGTGTTCTAAAGGAGCTCTTCCTAAATAAAAACCACAAAACCAGAAATCCGTCTGCAAATAGGAGATTCTGATCTTATTCGCACACATCTGTGAATATGCATAGCCATCAAGAGAGATAGATCTAATTCATAGAAAGCATAGGCTAGCTCAAGACTTCCTGAACTTCTGAAAACATTTACAGAATACTGTCTGAGAAGTTTTGTTTTCAAAATGTCACAAAACCACTCGCACATCTGACATAGTCTAGATCTAGATCTACATCTACGGTAAATGTATTTTATGGTAGATCTTGACTAGTGTCAAAGATTTAAAAAGTTATTTTTGTATGAGAAATTAGAATGCCGTACTGTGTACAGTTGATTTATGGTCTATCAAACGGAAGGTGACTCTGTCTATAGTAATTCCATATTTACAAAAACTGCACAATCAAACGATCACAATCATAACCACAAAGCCATATCATGTGCCATACCTCTGCAGGCATTGCCTTTAAAATTTCATCCTTGTAAACGTGTGTCACTTGAAAATTATGAATCCAGTCATACTGCGCCAGGAATAAAAACCTCTCCATCTTTATCTCAGAGACATCCATGTGCAAGTCCCTTATAAAACAATTTTCAAAACACACAACGGGTAAATGTGGTGACCATGATAATATTTACTCTATTTCAGCTGCTTTATTAGGACGACACTGTATGCCACACATCTTGGAGACAGCACCGGAAATGATTCGTACTTTCACTTTCGAAAACAGTTGATTCGTGAATCTTGCAGGTTTAAAAATCACCCTCGTTTGATTCTGAAAAAAATCGCCGCCTCCTCCCCTCCTTTCCATTAAATATTAATGCATACTGGGTTCACCAGACACCCCCTCCCCCCTCAGCCAACCCCCACCGAGTTATGTTTAAAATGTAGTTAATTACAGCAGAATAGCATTGTTCCATCACATATTTTTATTTGTTTGTCTACTTCAACGTAGCCTACATTTCTAAGACAGAATATCATTATTCCCCCCCCCCCTCACTTCTTTCTCTCTCTTTCTCTCTCTCTCTCTCTCTTCTTCTCTCTCCTCTCTCTCTCCTCATGTCAGCGATTAGTGTAAATAACCTCCGTTCATTATTTTCCCTTCTTGTCATTATTCATCCACATTTTTTTTTTTTTTGAGACACTACATGCACCTGTTTTCGGTTCAATACACACACACACAAAGTAATAATCCTGATATTCTGTGCGGCGAATAATATTTTAATTAGATTCATTTTTTGTTTTACTTTGAACTGGTGTTTCAACTCTTCACTGAAAAAAAAATTACTACTCCAGAGCTAATAGATCGCGAGAATGAGGTAGTATTTATTTTACTTAAATTCTTTTGCTCTTTTTCCCTTTTTCTCTCCCTCTCCTCTGTCGATCGTTTTTTTTCTTTCTTACGGAAGACTCTCTCTCTCTCTCTCTCTCTCTCTCTCTCTTTAACTCTCTCAGATCGGCTACCTTAATTACCTTAAGTTATTATTAAAATTTGATTTAGACCTATTCAGTGTTCATCTCTATGCAGTCAGCTAATTTCAAAATACTGACCATTTTAAAATACATACACGTATGATGAGATCGAGAAGTCGACAGCAAGGAACGGATTGGATAAGAGGACCTATTATTTACTGCTTCAGATACATGCTTGTCTAACAATGAGGAATCTGCGGTGTTTGTGGTGACAAATGGTTTTCACTTATTAATAATGTTTTTAATATGATGGATTATCGCTTGACCTTTATTGACCTACATTTTTATTGACCTCCTGACCTCTAACTTTGTTTGGTTTAGGCATTACAGTTTCCTCCGGTGCGTAAACACCTCGTTGTTACCTGTCATTGGCATACTGTCACAGGTAGGCAGATGAACAGAACATAATGAATTTCATTTATGCTGAGGGTTGGGACTGTAAGATAATTATCTGACATTCAGAAAGCTCTGATGGATGACTTATCAGCTCTTTAGTGAGAAGTCGCAAAATAATTATTATGTTCTGTCCACTTAATGTTGTTTTAGCCTCTTACTCCTTGTACGTGGCGAAGTAATAGCTCGATTCATCCGATTATTTTGTTCGCCTGCTTTCCTAAGCCTGAGATAGGGATGAGGCAGAGGCTTAATTTATGTAAGGAGCTAAACTGCCCATGACCTTTTATTGTTTCGTTTTCTCGCATTTTTTTGCCACAGACGTTATTCCCAATGATTTCATGGACCTCAACAAAGTCCGTTATTAAGCCCTTTGAACCCGTATGCCTCTTGTCTGAGATCCGATAAGATGTGGACTTTGAGAGACAAAGAAATAAAAAAGAAGAAAAAAGGATGAAAGTTAATTAAAACGTTTAAATACAGCTATCTGTTTACAATTTCAAATAGACGCTCTGGACATCTCAAAATTGTCAGCAAAAAAACAAAAAAAAATGGCAGAGGGCAGAGAAAAGCAGTCTCACCTGTGGCTTGTCCATACTGGCGTAGCGGGGGTTGCGGGCTCCCGGGGCAAGGCAAGTACTGCGCCCACTGACCCGTGGACCGTAAGCAACCAGAGTCCCTGCCACCAGCCTATTACTGAACCCCTTACCCCACTCGCCCCCCCCCCCCCGACACACACACAATCTGAAAAAAAGCACATGTATTGCGTTTTAAGAAAATACTGATGTAGTTAAAGTATTACTCTCAAATTTATTCAAAATCGTTTGATTTTCATTTGTGTAAAATTTTCAGTAAAAGTATTGAAATCCATATAAAAACAGCAATTGACAATATTGTCACTTTACAATGACTAACTTGGCTCATTGTGGATCTCTGACACGTTTTGACTATTTCAAGTTTTGAGAAACTTCTTTCACAACTGGCAGTTGAACCTTTGCGTCCGGGGGAAACACCCTGTGGCCTCGCCTACACCATGCCACTGCTTGTTCATCGTTTCATGTAATTATCTGGTGAAAACTCAGTGATTTGGTGACAGTATCGTAGTATCATGAAGAACTTTCGCCATCATTAATAATGATCTAAATTCAATGTCATTCTACGGGTAGTAATTGGTATCGTAAACACCAACATAAATTTTTAATGCTAAAATCAGCTATGCCTTGCCACGGTAAACCATCTCTTCAACGGTCTATCTGTTAACGGAAAAATAACATGACTTACGGCTCTGTTATTGCGTTTTATGCCTGTGGGCTTCCACTTATGTTTTTGTCAGCCAATCGTGTCTTGACAAGACACAAGTCTACCAAACCTTGAATAACTCCGATAATATTTCGGTCAGGACAATGCGAATAATAGAATAAGACCCAGTGTCATAACAATGCCGAGTTTAATTGTTGAAAGATGTATTATTCATGTCCGACAACCTTGTAGGGTTTTTGTTCATGTCACTCAAAGTTGATTGTGGAACCTGGTTCTTTTTGGGCGGGAGTGAGACTATATATAAATAGGGCCTAGGATAAAGTTTCCATCAACCGACTACTGAACTCGGACCAACTTTCCCTGATACTCTCAATGTAAAGTTTCTCTCGAGCAGGCGATACTTTTGATTCTGTATACACAGGATTGTCATACAATATAGACATTCATTTTCATGTTTTCGAGTCAAAGGTCTCCTCAGTAAATTGTGAAAGGAGCAAGACAGGATAACCCTTATTGAGCCGACGTGTGTTTAGCCCGTACTCTAAATTCAAATTTAAATTTTAAAGTTATAGACTAGGGTATTGAAATAAATCAGCCATGCATCTGACAATATTGATGGGTGTCTTCCTTGCTAACCTCTTGACATCGACCACGGTGGCGCAGTTCAATAATATGTTGATGCCACTGCTTTTAGGAGAGGAGTTTGGTGAGTTTGAATTTGGAGATTTTGCCGAGAATTATGGACCACATTGAGCTACAGTAAGTACCCTGTTTTATTTACCAAGGTATAGATCAGTTACCATAACATTCATTTCTATTTTGGCTTCTTGTTTCATAGTCCGTTTGTTGTTGTTGTTGTTGTTGTTTTTCCGATGTAATCTTAATCATTTGGCACTACTTTCTTTAGCTAGCTCAATAATTATTTCTCGTTATCATTTTTTTACCACATTCCGTCACCATTGCTTCATACTTTCTATGCTATTTGTCATCCATTCATTTCAATTTGTCCAGGGAAAAACAATGATCACTCATTTACGTGGATATCTGCCTACGTGTTCCTTATGACTTTACACAATATCAGCTGGTACTGAAAACTATGTTGGTGTGAGAACAAACCTAATTAAAAATAAAGTATGGCCAAAAATAAAATGAGAAAAAGATTTACAGTTGGAAACAAACGGCAATTCTTTTCTGATTTATTATTATATAATTTCTTTACCTTTTATTTCCAACTTTGCAAGGGACATTGCCTTTGAATCTTTTTCCAAAACGAGTGAAAACACCTTGTGAGAATGAAAAGAAAGAAAGAAAGAAATCCGTTGCCTACATCAAAAAGATTTGATTAAATAACACTCACACTAAAGTATAGTGATATATATATTTAAAAAATTAAATAAATCTTGATGATGAGCAATAAATTAATGTTTTCTTTAAAACCATTTTAATAGCAATGGATCACCCTAGAGTTAGATTATAAATAAAACATAACGAGTCCAACTTTCAAAGAACAGAGCATTTTATCTACATGTCCCTTACCTATCATCTGCATTTAAATTAATTGTGATTATTATAATCAAAGTTACTTGAATGGAAATGCAAAACACTTATATGCAGATGATGTATGTAAAACCCAGATCTACAGCCGTTTCCTATAGCACTGTAAGCGCAAAAGAAACGAAGTGCGATTTTATCCAATTATTAATTATTATCTATGTCAGTAAATGCAAAAATTGAATTAAAATTTACACGTACTTGTTTTAGTTTTCAACTATGTTTTAGAATAAATTTGGACAACAATATCATTTTTCCAAAATTTTGTACTTACGAAATTGTCATATTCTTTCGCTTACAACACATAATACACGCCCCTGGTTATAACGTTATACGTTGTTTGAGTTTATGGGCAATAGCCGTGGTTTTCAGCATTGCATGCCCACGGTCTCAGTCACCATCACCATCATCATGGTCATCCTCATCAACATCAACATGTGTGTACACATTGTCATCCCATGTAAAGAGGTATCTGCTTTTATATGATGCCATTGGTTTCTCGTATTCCGTAGGTTACACCAATACTTTGAACCAGCGTATTCAAGCTCTTGAAACAGCCATACGCATTGGAGCTATTGGAGGCTGTGAGTATTGGTTCTTCATGAAATGGATATTGTCTGGACCAGAGGTTTCTAACGCTTTTTTTTTTCCCTTTGCGACTCCTTTCAAAGTTATGATCACCACCCGTAACATGCCAACCCCCCCCCCCCCTTCCCCAATCCCCTCTTTCCAAACAAAAAAGACCAAAATAAAAAGAAAGAGACTGAAATTATAAGTACCCTAACAGCCACCCCTCCTGACAGGAAGAGAAAAAAAAAACGCATAGAAAGATAGAAAAAGAGAGAGAGATGGACAGGTACAGAGAGAGACACGCACATGGAGACTCAGAGAGATACACACACAACTAACTAAACAGAGACATAAAGAGCAACTCACAAGCAAACCGACTTCCAAGATGAAACCGCTTGTCTTTGGTGATACTGTATCATTATTATTAATCTTGAGAAATTTAATGTTTTATGCATCTGACGTATGAATGATAGGTGCTTGGTATTTACTGGCTGAAATTTAATTGATGAAAGACTTCAGCCTATCTCGATTTAACTCCATTTTACTTTTCGTCATAGTTTTGTGATTTTTGTTTAACTATTAATGTAACAGCTACACAGCACAGCATAAACACTTCTATATACAAAATTCATTGTACTCAGTATTTGTCAGGGTTAATGCTATAATTGTCGTGCTGGGTCACGACTTGCGAGGACTTGATTTTTCGCGGTCTCGTTGATTATAACCAGCGTAAATTGTCCTTGAACTGTTCTCGTGAACAGTTTGTTTTTGAAACACTTTTTCTTAGAGATGGAAAGAAAGTGGGGCGAGATAGAATAAATGGATAAGTTAGGAGTGACAGTGCAATTCTCGACCCCGTGATTTTGATGAACACTTAGAAGGGAAGAGAAGGGGTGAATAAGGATAGATAGTTTAAGACGCTTAGTCGCGTTCAGAAATTCGTACATAAAATGTAGAAAGCACGAGGGTTTAAAGATTTCAGTAATTGTTTTGACATTTTAAATTGACCTTGTCTGTTTTTAGTACAAGGCCGTGACCAACTCCCACGTAGAATATATTAATACTGCGAGATGAGCTCGCATGGATGCACCAATCAAATCTAGGGATTTGGACGGTAGTTTGCAGGTGGCTGCACAGTATAAAAGTGTAGCCATACCTATGTCCATTACTCCATACAGAAAATTCCAATCTGTGCAGGCGTCGGCACGATTCTGCCTGAAGAATCATAAGTCTGTTTGATTCATGTCTAGTCCACTATAGACATTGAGATGAAGCCATATGCTTGAATGAGATATGCCCACTGCTATTGTCTACTGTTCCCTGGTTTTTCTAATACCAGGGACCAAGTGTAAGTGTTTGTCCTTTGATGATTCAACAATGAACGAGGAGCTGAACATACTTTATCCAGTAGGACAGGATTGCCGCATATGCTAGGAGTGCTACCCAAGAATGCAAGACAAAGAATTATAGTGACTTGCAACTAGTATGAATGTCTGGCATACACATCTGTGAATTGGGATTGATTTGTCTGGATGAGGCTGGGGATTGCCAGCCCATCCTAGAGTAGATCCAATAGACTTAACTACGTCAGTTTATATTGACGAGCTTGATCCATTATAAGCGGTAGGCACAAATAGCTGAGATGACATCGTCGCCAGAGACATTAGTATATTGCTTGATAGATAGTAGGCAGACTATATCTGAGAGATATATAACTAGTACTTAAATTGTTAGTGAGTCAGAATGATCATAACCTTATAGGAATCTAGAGAAGACTTCTAGTGACATATTATTAAATTTTCATTTGATGCTGCTGATGTTGTCTTTTAGTATGTAATAGATCTAGACAAAATTGTTAGGAAATTTAATGTAATTAAATTTGTGGCCCTGCAGGTCTGTTTATGAAACTTATTCAGATTGTTCTTAGTGTGTGGCATGGTACGAAAGAGTAAATAGTAAATACCTCTCGATTTAAAATGCAGTCATAATACCCACACTGTAACAGTATTCAGGCAATGAAAAAAGTTGTAATAATTTCACTCACTGATTTTATGGCTGAAATTTATATCATCAAGTCAAAATTTTGTTTCTTTCGCTTTTCAGGTGAAAGTGGTGAAATTAACTCTTTCAGTCCCACACAGACTTCCAACACTGTCATGTTTAGACGTACCTTCATCACACCTCCGGTCATAACACTGGGTGTTTCTGGCCTGATCCAGGCCAACCCTATTTTCCCCATCAACTTCCAGACCAGGGCTACTTCTGTGACCACGACCTCAGCCACTGTCACGCTGATCTCCCCAAACCTCAACATTGCTTCAGCAACAGTTAGTTATATGGCATGTCCAAGCAATGCTGCCGCTTTACCCATGACGTTTACGGGTTAATCAGACTCTGAACCATTTTCAATACCCTCTGAAGCAAACTGGTCAAATCAAGTTTGACAATTTTGCATTCTTCAAATCGTCACCGTTCCCTAAAACTGTAGTAACTGGTTTTGACAACTTTTCAGGAGAAGCAAAAAACTTTTATTTTAGCCCTACTGCTCTAGTGACGATGGCTTTTTGAAAGTTTGTGGTTCGATTATTTTTCGTCTTAGGAGTCTATAACCAAGACCATTCAATGTGGCTTTGAATGCAGTTGAAGATGTACAAGAATCGGTTTTTCCGAATTTTAGAGTTAACGTACTACAGTCTTACGGAACAGTGACGAAATCTGCTGATTGAACTGAACAGGAAGCTTTAAAAAGAAAACTAATCTCCCAAATAGGCGGGAATGCAAACTGCTGAGTCAAAAGTGAGACAGACATAGGCCTAAGCCTAATGTTGTTGTTTTTAAAAACAAACTGGTTTTTCTGCCTATTTCACACCATCTACCCTGAGTAAGCCTAGTTTCTTTTTTTTGTTGTTGTTAAATCTCTCCTGTAATGTGATGAAAAATGAGTTATTAGGTAATAAATGCATATAAACATGACACCTTTACCTGGAAATATACATGTTGATAAAACAGTGACTGTCACTAGAATTGGCTTATATAACTTAGGTATGAATAATGCAAGACAGTTGCAGTTACAGAGCATTAACTACCACTAACAAAGTACAGATGAGGCTTGAAATAATTCATTACTTTTGTACAACTGTTTTGTATTGATCTACCATTCTGAAATCATTTGTCTTCAATCATGAGCAGACATTTTGTTTTAACATTCATTTTTACACACCCATTAAAATTAAACAAATTTTTACAATTTTTATGTGCTGTGTCTATTGTTTAAATGTTTCAAACTTGACAGTATTAATTATGCTTAAATATGTAAGATTTCAAATACATGTAACAAGATGATTGTAAGTTTCTTTTCCATTCCAAAACTTAGCCTTGACAAATCTAACAAAGCACTGAGACAAAATGGTGATATATATATTGAAAAGATGGGCTTTATTAATAAATGTAGAAAAAACTGTTGGCCCACTTACAACTGGACACAGTGAACAGATATTCTACATGTTTGACTTGAGGCTGGGACATTGCATGCTAAATCTTTCAAACTGCATACAACTATTAACTAATAGTTTTGTGAGAGAGATATCAGGACGGAAGCCAAACAGTTAACCAAAGAAAAGAAAGGTAACAAATAAAGATCTGTTCATGGTCCACGGGTGATCCAGTTCTCTGCATATAATAAGCAGATGACCTACATCAGCGTCTTAAAACATTTGATAATAATTCCATGAAAATCTGAATTGGTTACAATGAAATAAAATGTAGCAATTACTAAAAGTTAAGCTGCCCTGGATAATGACATATACATGTACAGCATCAGTTTCACCAGCTAACCAGCAAATGCTGCTGAACTGGACATGTAATTTCATTTTGGCAATTGAATGAAACTGAGCTAGTCTGCCTTTATTTCATATGATGTTCCACTAGACACAGAGCCTGAAACATATTGCCAGAAGAAAAAGATTTTTATGGAAGCATACTTCAAATAACTATCTTCATCGGGATGTTTAAAATAGGTTAAACAGTAACAGACTAGTACTGCTTTTTTTTGTACAGATGGAATCTCAACACTGCAAAATAATAAAGTGATGTATGCAATGTTTAAGGCACAATCGATGACAACAAAACTCCTTTGACTATTAAATGTGCTCTCCTTTTAACTCTCCTGATGATTTCAAGTTCTAGAAAATATTATCTTAAATCACACACAGAAAGTTATACCAGCAAACTAACATGATGTGTAAGTAAATGCAGTTTTACAAGGCACTTTGAGGCTTAAATAAGAATAAACTGATTTAAAGCTATAAAATATTTCTTTGAACTTTCATATAAATTACATATAAATAAGCAACACAATGGACAACACTATACCTGATACAACATAAAAATAGTGCCTGTTTTGTGAAAATATAAACAGTACCATTTTTTAGTTCTGCAAACACAAGCTTTACAAAATATTGTAATACTTGTTATCAAAATGCATGAAGGAAAATGTATACATATTACATGTAAGAAGTTTCACTTCATGCCCTTAAAAAGTTACAGTTTGCTCATTACCTAACATCTACATGGAACAATACATCTGTTATGTAATTTGTAATGGCAGAGTATACATATAATTTAACACATATCCATGAACATATACACTAGCTATTTACACGTATTAATGTACAGCTGACATGGTTTTACCAAGATACCAAAATGAAGGAAATCAACAAAGCAAATCTATTTATTCAGCAACTTGTGTCAGGTCGTTACTTAGCTCTGCCAACGGAATCATGGCATATATTGTTGGAAAAAGCATCTTGAAGGTCACACTGACACAAATTCAGCTGAAATTTATTAATCTTACACAAGACAGTGCTGTAAATGAATTAATGTGCTCTTAATTAAACTGATATCAGCTAAGAAGAACAATAACCCGACACAATTAGATTAAATAAAGTTAAAGAAGAAGAAACAAGTAATGTTCCAGCCAAACTTGAGTTTTGAACTGCTTTGAGTTTGTTCTTGGCATACACTCTCTTTAAAGAAAACCGCTCCAATCATTTAACATTTGGAAAACCAAAATAGTGAATCTGGAAAGAAGAGAATGAATTATAAAACAAGTAAAATAATGTAATGTATCTCTACCCAGTGAAATCCATTGGAAAAAATCTAGAAAGAATTTGAGAATAAAATAAGAAGATTACAAATGACTCTGAGAATGAGAAAATGGCATGCAACTAACTAGGAAACCTAAAACATAGGACAACTTAATAGTTTACCGGTACCAATTCAGCAGCTAAGCAGCCAATGGAACTGTTCATCAGATTCAAATAAAGCCAGGTTGCCATAAAAGATTCACCTGATCATTTATTCTTACAAAAGAATTAATGTGTAATGTTCAATGCCTGGGCCCTTCATTATTGCACCATTAACATCTCCCTTTCTTCTAACTATCTTTTTAGACTCGGTCTAACCATACGATATAATCACTACTACGTCAAACGGAAACTGAACTTTATTTTAGGAGCACAGTGGACAAAACTACTGGAATTTCTTTTTGTACAGGCCAGAAGTATTTCTCTCTCAGCATATATATGGAATTCATACTGGACTGATGATTTCTTTTTTTTTGTTTTGCTTTTAATTGAAGGGCATAATGCTGAAAGATTATGAGCTGTGTCCAAAATGATAATGATGCTGATGATAAGATGTAGATAAAAGGAAACCCAGAAAGCAAAAGACATAAAAATATAAAATTTTTAACTGGGTTTTTGTTATCTGATCTACTCTCGTTCTTGAAGGTAATTGCTCTGTCTATTCTACTGGAATAGTTTCAATATAAGGGCATTCTGTGGGAGAGATACAGCGCCCCTCATGCAGTACTTTATCTGCAGTACACTGGCAACTGGCCACACAAGGCTTGAAGCAGGTTTCGGTTATGTTTTGTCCTGACACCTGGATGCTCTCACAGGTCCTGGGACATACTGGTCCACATTCATCAAAGATCAGCCCCTTGCTGGCATCACACTCAAATGCTGGGAAGATGATTGAAGTTATTCAGGATTAAGCAGTTTTGAAAATGTTATTCACAAAAAGAAATGGCTCCATAAACCACTATTTCAATAGTACACAATATGCATTATTGCTATTTGACCAGAGAAATACTGGGTGTATACCTGTGAGAAAATTCTGTTTCTTTGAAAATAGTTTCATTAAATTAAAGCAACTTCATGAGACATACATTATGTTTCAGTTCATATTGGTTCAGTTTAACTTCATATTCAGCTGCACATTTTCCAGCAAACAAACCACCTTTCAAAGATGATTGTAATTATTTTAACATTTATGTGCTTCGAACTAATTTTTCCAACTACAACTAAAAGACAATGGTTTTAACATATCTCCTAAAGTCATTTTTTGTGTCTGTAAAATGATATATGGACGATTAAAAGAAAGCAGCGTTCCCAACTATAACAACTTACCACACAGTTTGCTTGACCTCCATTCAACTCTGACCCCAGAACGTGCACACTCATGAGCATAAGTAGAAATAATGTCACACAAGCAATTGGGGTCATCCATGCACACACAAAGGTCATACACACAGGAGGAGAAATATGGCTCTGGGGATACAACTCTGTGACATCGAGAGAATGTTTCACCCTGAAATAATAATAAATATGGTTGTTAATTTCCTACAGACAAACAGATGAACAGACAAACAGATGGACAAATAGACAGATGGACGGACAGACAAACAAACCTATTTTGTGATGGATGCTCCTATTGTAGGGGCACTGTTGAGGTCTTATGAATTGTAGACAGAAAGCAAGAACAAATTAAATATTTAGCAACGTAATAAATATTGCGGCTGTTTCACCTCGCCCGCTGGTTCTTGCACCCCCGTGTAATACAAGTGCTCCACTGCGCATTCAGCAAGGATAACAAAGTTGATGGATTTTAAATTGTCAGTAAACTTAAGTTTCAGGTGTCACTCTCAAATTTTCAAGTGTCCTGATAAATTGAATTTACTTCAAACACAAGTTAACAAAAGAAAACCTCAAGGTATGGTCGAAAAAACATCCATTTGAAAAATTAAAAAAAAAACAAAACAAAAACAAGAAAAAGAAAGCGAGAGACACACACACACAGTTTGACTATGAAACAAACACACAGAGGCAAATGTGGCAATGCTTTACTTTTTTTGAATAAGTAACAACTTTATCAAGACACCTAAAGATGAAAAAATATGACAGACATGGCTTTGTGGGGGAAAAAAAAAAGAGAAAACGAGAAAAAGTAACAAAGGAGTGAAAGAGAGAGAGACAAACACACACAAAGTCAGAAATGGAGAGAGAGAGAGAGAGAGAGCATGATGGGCTGATACAGATTTATGCTGGGCAATGCCAGGTATCTTTAGTTTCCCAGTGAAAACATTGGGTGGTTTCTCTATAAGAGACATTAAGCTGTCATTACCAGTAACATCTAATTGTACATGCAATTATGTTAGTGTCATAACCTACTTTTTCCAATAAGCATATGAAATTTATACTTTCTTCATTATTTCCTGTAAGGTGGAGTCTCTTCCCCTGATTTTCAAAGCCTTCACATTTAACATATTGTTACTGCCCAAACTGAACAACTGAATTATTGACATATTCAAACTGTATGAAACTGATTGAATGATAAAAACTATAAACTATAGCTTGCATCAATTTTCAAATTAGTTTGCAGAATGTCTTCTAGCATCACCTGGGCAACAGAATAACAATAACATTTTACATTTCAAAGTCTTTGAAATTTCATTTCAACAGAGCAAGAAAAATGACTTGTAATGTTCCTTCTTGTATCTACCACTTTCAATGTTTTCACTCCACTCTGAATTTAGACAAAAGTTGTTGTTGCTGCAAAGAAACCTTGACTTAAACTCTACCTTCAGTATGGCACATCTGCTAGCTGCCATTTTGCGTATCCTGTAACCTGCAGCAACGCAAGGATCCACATCATCCGTGTCATCACATTTGCCACCTAACTGTGTTCTGGACTAAAAATTCAAAAGAAATTAAAAAGGATATAGAAACAGTTTTGCATGGTATCAGGGTGCAGACATGCACAAATAAGAATCAGGATTTTCTTGACACGGCCTTAATAGATATTTATATAAATTTAATTTATCCTGATACGTGCACTTAAAACCTTATACTATTTTAAAATCACTAAACATTTCTTTTTTGTTCTTTTTCTTGCTTTCTTGTTTTTATGTAACCATCTCTCATGCCATCATGTGTTAATCAGTGCTAAATTCTACCACTGTGTGACTTCTCAGCACTAACTCAGTATTTTTTCAATAAATCTGATATACTCAGTACACTGGAAAATATTGTACAAGATGGGAATGCCTGCCAAAAAAAAAAAAATTGGGAGAGGGAGTGGAAAGTAGTCTCATCAGCTTTGAAGACAGGTAATGGCTCCTTGCTGAATGGAAATAGGACTGTAGGAAAACCAGATTTGTAGCAGATGCAGCGAAAACAAAGTTCTTGTGTGCATAACGCAAAAGGCCATATTTGCAGTTGTTAACACTATCTCAGCATCAGTGATCAAATTCAATGGGAACACTCCAGTTGTCCCTCAAGATTTCTGGGACCAGCTATTGCTATGTTTATGCAACACATTAAAAATACAATGCTAGTCAATAAATTTTATTACAAATATATCTTACCTTCCAGCTATTACCAAAGGTGGCAGGTGAGTTAGTTATTTGACCAGAACGAGTTCGAAGGTCATCCTGAGGGAAACCATTGAAGTTCCCACACAGTCCACAGAGCTGACGTTTGAAGGAGCCTGGACAGAAATGTGTAACAACCCATCAGAGAGTGACATATAGTGACAGTCAAAAGTTCCACTATACTACCAAATGCATTATAACTTTGAAGCTAAAGGAATACATGGTGCTGCCTATCAAACATAATAGCTTTGCCAGCTGACAAAGAAAACACTAGTAGCTGAGAATTCTGGGATATAATAAAAGACTTCAGTTGGGTCTGATCCTCAGGGTAAACCCTAAGGGCATCTGTAGGCCTGTTATATATTTACCTACGTACTTATCTATTTATTTCTTTATTTGTTGACTTATTCTTTCCTTGTTTATATACATATATCCATTTACTTATTTACTTTTATTTAATTCTTTTTTCTTCATGTTTTTTTTTACTTATTTACCTGTTTATTTTTCTGTTTATAATCACTAGGTGCAGACTAATTCACATTTCAATCTGAACCCCCAAAAGAGAAGAGAAGGAAAAAATGTGAGAGTGTCCATTCGGCTCACAGCACCTACATTGTGACAAATTTCTGAAAATCTTCAGCCTAATTTCAATTTACGGTATAAAGCCTTTCTTTGAAATTAGCTTTTTGAAATGAGGCAGTCAGTCACAGAAATGAGTCGTAGCTGATCAGATTATTTTCTGAGATGTTTGTAACTTTCATTACCTTGGTTTAAATGATCCTTTAACTTCTTACCTATAGTTAAAGGATTTTACCTGGTACTGTGAGCTCCCCGTAACTGGAACCATCCCACAGAACTCTCAGTCCAATTTCTGAGGTCAACAGCAAATATTTACCAGATTCCTCTATCAGAACATGAGGTTCATACAAGTAGGGCAGACTGACAGATTCACCATTGACCTGGAGCAAGAAAGTAAATTACAAAAATGAAATTTACTTGTAACACTTAATGACATGGAAAGAAAAAGGATAGTCTTGAAGATGATTATTTGGAAAGGTCAGTCATAATCAGTAAGAATTGCTGAACAAAATCTCACTATGGTCATTGCAAATAATCTATGTATGGAAAGTATGACCAGAACAATTTACAAAACTTGGGATATAGGTTACAGAAGTGAAGAATACAGGGCTTTGCAATATACAAACTTTTGTCTTTCTTTTTTTTGCCACAAGTTTAATTTGTTTCAAGCCCATTGCAACTGTACAGACTTTCTGTGGTTTTAATACTATTTTCAGGCAATAAAGACGCTGGGGTGGGCTACTTAATTTTCACAGCTTTTGTGTTACATGATATTAACCCTTTTACTGCCGAGCCCAAATGGCCTTCCTTCCTTTAGACTACCAGAAAGTTGGTTGTACGGTAGAAACACAACAGGAAGTAGTAAAATTAGAACTGAATAACATGCCGGAACAATGTCGGCTGATAAATCAGCCTCGCGGCAGTTTTTGCATGTAACGGTAGACCATATAAAATATATATGTGGTAGTAAGAGGGTTAATGTAGCTGATGTTTGAATGTTTGAAAATCTGATGATCTCACTGAAATGTTCAACTAAAAGTCCTTTTTTCTGAGAAGTTATAATAAATAGTTCAATATTAACCTGAAACTGATTCTGGGAAGGTGCTCATGCTGAGAGAAACAGAACTGAAACAAAGCTTAGTTTTATTACATTTTCATCCATCTCATGACCTGGGCCAGTGTCCATGCAAAAACACTCCAATCACATTGCTGTCATCACCTGTATGTTTTAAAAATTTTAACCCTGGCAATGCTCACCCTCACTGCTCTGTTCTGCAGCAAATCTATCTCAGCTCCAGCTACCGTGATGGTCAAGTTCTGTGCCCAGGACACTTCCCCAGGTGCACCTCTGTTGTCATGTTGAACCTCCACTCTGCCATATAATACATACTGTGTCAGGGGCTGGGAACTGATTCCATCTCAGAACAAAGATGCTGTCACGTTTCAAAATATTTTTACCACTACTTCTCATAGATCTCAAGATTTATATCAAATTTTTCATTGAGAACAGAAAAATTTGTGAAATAGTAAATGAAAAAGTACAGTTTCAAGTTTACACTAGATACGGTCGTCAAATAGATAAATAAATATTGGAAACATGTACCTCAAATATTTGGATAAAATAAGTGGCACATCATATATACTGATTTCTTAGAAACCAAAGATAATTAGTCCTCAGACTAAAATAACAACTTATCTCTCATGACCACTGGAAATTAGTAACAAAACTTACAAAATTCAAGAATGCTTATCCTCTTCAAACAATTTTTTATACCATTACCTGAAGAGATCACTTTCACAGTCAGAAGCCATAATGTATCGACAAGTTCCCTGGAAATGCAAGGTGGCCCCGTCAAAAGTCCGGTAGTGAGGATCTCCGAACACCAGACACGTTCCAGGACCTATGGAAGGAATCTGGCAGGAGTTATTTAGTTATCTGCCCTGGGCTAGAGAGTGTCCTTCATTTATTTATGTTTCATTTTTTTTTTTATCTTAATTACCAGCAAGTGACTTGTGTCCACACAAACAGAATTATTCAATACAGCCAACTCTTTGAATTTCATATACTCATTACTAATGATAATGTCTTCAGAGTCATACAGAGTAGTAAGAAACTCTTGAAATTAAAACTGAGATGTAGCATAATAATAGTGAATGGATGGTTCAATGGTCATTAAAATAATGTAAATGGAGATAAAATTTTCTCATGTTTATATTTCATTTACATGTCCTATGTTGAAGAAATCCATGTGAAGACATGTAGCCTAAAATAGTTTTTGACTTCATCTGTTTCAGTAGCTAAATGAATGATGAGTTTCATGTCCTTGGCTGTTCATCAAGCATTCTTATGCTGATGCTACATTTCTTTTTTTAACCATGTATTTACATCAGCCTAAACACAATCTGTACCGTATATTACCTAATGAATATTTTGGTGCACAGTGATGAACAAGTACATTTCCAAAAATGTACATGAACTTGCTGTTTGTGCAATTCTCAAACTGTCTCAGTGTCCACTGATTTAACTCTCACTGTGTGATTCAAGAATCCAATGTACGACTTACGTTTCTCGCACACAGGACAACAGGTGCCAGGGGTTGTGAAAGGTGCTTCATCCTTAGCACACTGGGTTGGTGGACACCGCCGGACATTGCAGGTGATTCTGCCACCCTGACAGCGGCATGATGTACATTCATCTGCAGTCCACTCTTCACCTGGCTGATAGAAGCAAATACTTAAATTATTTTTTTAAAGATTTTGATGTACATGGATTTCTCTCACAAAATTGGAACTGCAATAAGGATTAAGTCCCCCTTGTAACTCTAACATATAGGGAGGCATGAAAAAATCCAAGGAAGGTGCAGTTGTTGAAATTATATCAACTGACTTTCCAGTAAAGTCTAGGAATTAGAAAGTACTTTTTAGGGGTATGTGGATATTTTTATTTTAAACTTTATGGGAAAGCACTCATTCTATGATGACAAACTTTTAAACCATTCTCAACATCCATTTCTCTAAGTGCTGATACTGAACTTTTCTAAGCAGTTCCCCATTAATGCCAATGCCCCAGATTTTTTTTTTCTTAAAGGGGAGGAGAGGGGGTCCTGTTTGCAAAAAGTCAGACAAAATGTATTAAAAATTTTGTTGATAACCTGATGTGCTATTCCCTGGTAGTAACAGGTTGCATCAGCCACAGGCTGACACATTTCACAACACTGGCCCTCTGGTATCACAACCAGCTCATTACTGGAACAACTGACAGGTTCACATTTCTGCAGTGAGCACTCAACTTCTCCGTTCTGGAATCATACACAGAAAATACAGAGGATAATTTAGTGATTAGAAGCATAAAAGGTCAAGAGCAAAAAAATCACAACAAAAGTGCACCTGTGTGTTTACCTTCATATGCATGCACAGGCATATAAAAAAGCCTACTACGAAAAGCCATGTGTATAAAGTCAAAGGTATATCTATCGAGCAAAACTAATAGAACAACAATATGACATACATACATGAGATGCATTACTTTGAATCCAAGCATAAGAAATTCATGCAAGAGATAATGAGCAGGAGAAAAATATAATTATTGGTACAGCTCAGTGAGAGTTTGTGTCAGACTGGAAATTAAAAAGTTTGACATGCCATTGTGATGTAACAGTTGTCAAAGTAAACTTTTGTGGACACAAATTCAACCTCCGCTAATGTAAATTCATAGAATTAATAGAATTATTGCTGTCAGTCTAGTGTTTATCCAGATATTGTAAAACATGGAGTACTAGACAGATGCTCTCAAAGACATTCCTGTGTGAATAAATTCTTGCTCAATGTCACACATATCGGAAAGATGTTACTTATCTCACCTTCCCCTATATAAATACTGTTTCTGTACTGTACTTCAACTTTTGCGAAGACATTTTCTTAGTTAATAGTTATTTACAGTCTTTGACCATTTCTGGCACAAAATCAGACCATGATTATTATTAAATTTTAATCTTTCAACTTGTATGACATTCGACTCTATGGGAGAATTGTTCACGTACCCTGCAAGCACAAATCATACATGGATCTTGCACTGCTGACCATTCTGAACCTTCATGATGATACTGAGCCCCAGATGGATCAAAGCAAGCTGAAATTATATAGTTTCAGAGATAACATATATTACTACCATTTATTCCACTGAAAAGACTCATTTCTCAAACACAAATTATAGGAATGGCTATCACATCATGGTGTCAAAGTTGCTATATTCTAGCTCACTTTCTGATTTATTTCTTTTTTTAGTTTGTCGGTTGTCATTTGTTATCAACCATCATAAATTTATAATGTAGAACAAGACAAGTAAGAAAGACACCAACATTTACAGCAGGTATAGTCTCAAATGGTGATCACCATTACAAACTAACATGGACATCCAAATGTAAATTAACTAAACCAGGAAGAGAGAGAGAAGTTCTCAAGAATAATTGTGCTTATGCCAACTAGCTCGGCCTATATGTGTCCAGATGTTGTATTTCTGTATTGCTAAATAACTTGCAGTGAATACGTAAGCTGGCTAGTTACAGTTCTTACCCGGACATGTAGGGCAACACTGGCCACGGGAGTACATCTGGACATCAGGTGGACAAGTGAGTGTTGGACATTCTTCCTTCACGCATACCCACATGAAATCCTCCTGGAAATGAGATCAACAATACAAGCTGTTTCTGCACCCTTCTTAGTATCATTCTATCATCATTTAATCACATGACTCATAAGAATATGTGACACATTCAGACAGCCAGTGCTAACTTTACTGATCAATTCCCAGTCTCTCTTCATGTCTCAAATTTATTCTTCATATTTTCCTGTGTTTTATTTCACCATGCTTTAAATAGTTGACATGAGAACCAAATAGATAGAGGAAATCTTTTCATGAAGTGAAAAATGATTTATATAGATATTTCATTTCATTTTGCAGTATTTTTGTTTAAAATGAGCTCACTGATCATTACTGAAGCTGTGTTTTCATGTGTAGGCCTACAGAAACGGAAACTGCAACAGAAATGTCAAAAATCCATCAAGTAGTTAAAAAAAAGAATGTTTCCATGTGTTTCTGTACATATGAAAAGATTCTTTCTATTTCTCTACTTGAAGAGTTTCTGACATTTCTGTTGCCATTTCCGCTTCCGTAAACATGAAAACCCAGCTTGACTCATCAAAAAATGCCCCACATTGCAAGGTCAGAGAACTAAAGTATAGAAATATGACATATAGAATTCACTGTAAAGTAGTCTACAGTAATACAGGTAAAGCTGCAACAGATAGTCAGAAAAGAAATGACTAAACAATGATGTCACATCAAATGTGAAGACACACCTTGCATTCACAGTAAAAACAGGGGTCATCAGGGCGTGGTCTGGTGATCTGACCAAATTCTACCTCACTGCAACCGGTAGAGACTGAAAAGTAAGGTCAAAGTTCACTGAGCTCATCATGAAGCTATTTGACTGTGGTAGCCTGTCACATCAGTGAATTCTGATAATTTTTGATTTAAGAAATCACTCTTTAAAGTTCAACTTTATATTTTCCCTCTTAAGGAATATTAATACGTCATTTGTCTCTAGAACAAGTTAAATGCGCTCATATAAATCAGTCTTATGAAACATTGACATACCAGGACACACCAGTTGCAGGAAACAATATCTGTCCACTTTCCCCTCCAGGAAATATATTGCATTTGTTCTTTATAAATTTGTAACATTAGCCATTTCCATACCATGACAAGTACCTCATAATAAATGAAAAACTAGAAGCAGCATTTTCTCTACTGCACTTTCCCTCTCTCAAACATAATCAGTAAAAATTTAACTCATGACATTTCAAATACATGTTCATATATAATAACTCTAAAGACCAGTCAGAACAGAAGAAAACCCCATACATATCTGATTCAAAACATGTTCTTTAACAAATAGCAATACCACAAACAAATATGACATTATTCTTCTTTTTTTTTCTTTTTTGGAAGCTTGCTACTCTAGGCATTTGCATTTTGCTTGTGGTCGTTTTTTGTTCTGTCTTCTTGTTTCTCATCTTGATCTGCTTCCTCATTTTGTTCTTCCTTCAATAATTAGGAGGTTAAAACCTTACATTTCTGAAACATATTCCAATACAATACCATTAGAGGACATTTAGCATTCTGAAGTAGAATAGAAGTGTTCTGCATGCATTGCCCAGGGAGAATCAAACAAAGAACTCACAACTCTCATCACAAGTAGGGCAGCAGCTGCCTGGTGCTGGATCTCTCAAACTTCCGGATGGACAATTGACTACACTGGGACACATGTTGTGGACACATGTCAAATGTCCATCTTGACACTGACAAAGATCGCATGGGTCACCATTGGGAGTGAAATCTTCTCCATCAGCATATTCACGGCCATCAAAGTTGCAACCTGACAAAATAAAAGCATGGCCATATCTTAAATAAACATGTACAAAACTATTATTCTTGATATCATATCTGAACAATGTTTTGCCAATGTCAGTGAAGGTACAAAATGGATCTATGTCCACTTTCACGAAATTTAATTTTGCAAAGCTCTCCGGAAGAACGGCTAATGACAATACAAATTATTATTATAAACTTACCTGGACAGAAAATGTAAAACCTACTGTGATGATTGTATCCTGTGGAAATCAAAATATGTTTGAAAACAATCTAAAGAACTTACTCGGGCAGACTGGACAGCACTGGCCTGGCAAAGTCAGAGGATTTGAACAGGGAGCATAGCACTCAGTCTCCATACAGGTGACTAGGCCACCATGGCATGTACATGTTATACATGGATTATCTGGCATCACCCATGAAGCTTCATCATCATATAGAATACCACGGAATGTGCAACCTGAAAGTAGTGAGATGCAGGCAAAATTATTCTGGACAGTGCTTCCACTGCCCTTTTATCAGATACAGTAACTGGCCATCTCAAATGTCTGATGTAGAATATTTTAAAACACTGTCTTTGCATTTAAATAATATATTTCAATATCTCAAACCAATATATTTCATTTCAAAACTTCATACCACAGACAGTATCAAAAAGTGAAAATGACCAATGAAAAAAGTTTTAACAATGCAAATTACAAATAATAAGGTACTTATTTAGAACATACTGATTTTCTTGATTGTATGAAACTTTTTCGTATACACATTACTTTTACAACTTACCAGCTAAAAGTGTGTTTTCAATTCTTTTGATTTTGATTTTGTCATATTAAAGAGAAAAAAACAGAAAAATGGTACACCATAATATCCAGAAACACAGAATATTATAAACAAAACACATATCAGCTTGATCACAACATAAATTAGTGAATATTTCAACCACACAAATATTACTTCGTGTTCAAGCTTATTTTTATGATAACAGTTACTATCCTCACTCACCTTGGCACACTTCACAACACTGGCCCTCCACATGTTTGGTCTGAACACAAGGCAAGGTGGGACAGGTGATTTCCTCACATGTCACATCACCGTTCTGCAAAACATAGTAAGTCATTTTGATTAAATAAAAAATGTGCTACACTCTGAGAAAGCAATGGTGAACGACAGCAAATCTGAAAAATGCAAATTCTGCATTCACTGCACTTCCAATTATGTTTTCAAGTATCTATTTTTTAATTGTATTAGATTTCATTTTGAAGACTTTTTCTTATTCTACTTAGATGTTCTCTGACAATGACAAGAATGCAATGTAAGACATGTAAGTATGTTTCATGTACCAGCGTATCTCCTTAACATCTGTCTGGAAATGATTTGAGTGCATGGTTCAGGTGCTTGACTAAGCAGAATTGTCAATTCGGACATTCAACATAAATGTTTCAAGCAGGTCAGATGGTAGTTCAACTGATTTATTTCCTGTCAACTGTGTCAATTTCATGTCAAAAAGTGTGTCGAACTTCTTATAGTTGTACTATTCTTAACGTTAATGGTAATAACTTGGTAAGGCGATGGGGAAGCATAGGACATATAGAAAAACGATAATCTCACACATCGAATGATTCAACGCTAAACATTAAAAAACAACTTCTTTGGGTGTAATGTGTTTCTTTGTGAGCTGCTCACAGCAGGTAACAGGTATGAGTGAGTTATTCCACCTACCCTAAAATACAGTTTCATTTTGAGATGCAAGATAAAATTTTGCAAAACCATATTCAATTCCCAATATTTTCCCATATTTTGCATCTTCAAGATCCCATCATTCAAAATCATATTTCATGCAGAATGATTCCACCTCCATCATTATTGAACTGATATGTTTTTCCCATATTTGTCCTCCCCCTCACCCTGCAAGAGCACATGCGACAAGGGTCAGGTTGAAATCCAGCTCCATTGTTGTAAAGAGTGTCTTCAAAAAAGCAGTCATCACATTTAGGACAGCACAAATCTTGACGTGGATGTGAACAACGAGATACACATTTCTCACGTTCGCATTCCACTCGGCCCATCTGAATAAGAAAATGTAAGAAATTCTATCAGAAGAGTAGGAATCTCACACGAATCTTAAGCCACACTATGTTTCTGAGATCAAATTTTACCTGCCACCTTTCATCCAGGATATTCATCTATATTATAAAAAAAAAACTCGCTTTCATTTACTCACAAATGTTATTTTAAGATATGTTAAAGTGGTACAACAGAACAGTTCTCTAAATTCCTCCTCCAAAAGGTCATGAAAAACACAAAAAATTACAGAAAGTAACCAAGACTTCTGAAATAAGAATGCATTAGATGTGTAAAGACTAGACCACTGTCAAATTTACCTTGCATGAACACATCTGACAAGAATCAGCAGGATGAGTAAAACGTTCATTGTCTCTGTAGGTCTGGCCCAGGAACATGCACACTGCAAACAAATACCAAATTATTTTGGTATTAGAATTTCAGTTATGGAAAAATTCTGCACCATGACAAACAAGTTTCTGAGATCAAATTTTACCTGCCACCTTTCATCCAGGATATTCATCTATATTATAAAAAAAAAACTCGCTTTTTTTGTAAAAGCCGTAGCTCGGCTATCTGTGCACCAATCGAGCTCAAATTTTGCATACAAATTTCTTTTGGTCTGAAGTTGATTCCTTGCTACACTCATTGCTGAACACTCTCCGTAAGTATTTTTTTTAACTACGCAAATTTGCATTTGTTCCAAATAAATACCATCCGGGCGTGAGTTTTTATGGGGCATGACGTCACTGAATTTGCGGTCCACCGTGCGATCTCAACGTCCGGTTCCCCAAATTTGAAACCGTGCTTCCGAGTCCATCCATAACATTCGCGGTTCTTGCTGCACTTTGCTGTGCCAACGGTCAAGTAATGCTCCCTCCATTGCAGCCACCCCCAGACCTACTCACAACACTTTTCACTTCCCCCCCGTGAATTTCGCGGGTTCAATACTTGTATTCTAAGAATAAAAACAGAAATATATTTTCTCCACTTGGTTATACTATTAAAATGTTTTAGAAATTCAAAGTTAACAGGAAAAAAAACTCAGGGTATATCAATAGCATCTTGATAAAAAAAAAAAAAGTAGATCCTCTCCTATTGTACACAATATTTAGATTCCTTTTCATATTTTTTATTAGTTTATAGGCAAAGAGGAATGACTCCTTCTTGCTTTCAGTTTCAATTTCTCTCACTAGTTACATTAAAGTTTCATTGCAGGATAAAACATCTGGTCAACATTGATAAAAAGTTTGTCTCTTGTGACAGATACAAAAATCTGAGAGGACAAAAAAGCAGCAACAAAAAAATGTAAGGCCATGCTTTCATCTTTGTAATGATTACATCATAATAAATCAGCAATTGCAAAGAAGAATATTTTACATGGACATGATGGGCAGCATTCCCCTTCCATCTTGACAGGGTTTAAACACTGCAGCTCCTCACACTGAATACTCTGACATATCACTGAGCCTCGCTGGAAGAGAGACAGATATTAATGACTCAACTACTGCTGAAATATTATTCCTGTTGAAGTGTAATAAAACTAGGGTATTTGCATGGGAGAAAGTTTCATAGTACTAATAGTTCTCCTTAACATCTCCCTGGACATCTACCATAAATCACACTGTTTGCATTAACTGGTTTGTTTCACTTACATCATCGAGTTTTGTGATTTGACCTGACCACAATACTTTCCATGGCATCAGCACCCCCCCCCCCCCCCAAAAAAAATGTTGCATAGCCACTGTTTTTTGGCATGGGGGCTGAGCATGCACTACATAAAGATTTGTTTTTGGCTGAGTCTGCCCACTCAAGGGAGAAAGAACTTCCAATGAAATAAGATTCAAAATTTCATAGCAGTACAAATTTTGCGATATCAAGTGAAACAAAGCAGTACTTCCTATTAGTTTTATACTCAATTATTTTGTATAATTTCCCATAATTATTTTCAGATCTGTTTACTTACCTGGCATATACATTTCTGACAAGGATCCACCTGAGGCACAAATGTCTGTCCGCTGATTCTAATTTGACCCTCATAGAGACAGTCTTCACACCTAGGACAACAGCCATTCACGACTGCAGGGTGAGAGCAGGTGATGGAACATAGCTTTTGTCTACATGTGACTGCTCCATCCTGAAAGCAATGAACATACATCACTGCTCACACTGTTGGCACCATGCAACATCAAGCATTGAATTTTGTGTATTGAAATCCATCATTTTGTCTGATAAAATTTTAAAATGAAAACATGACAGATGCATGGTTATTTCACTACATCTACAGTATGTCTTCTGAATCTGCAGATATTCGTAAGTATTATTATTATGATGGGCCTATTTGCTCTTTTGAGACCCTATGATGTAGCAATATTTTTAAAAGGGATACTGATATATAAACAAGAAGCTATTTCAAGGTTGATTTCACCAATACTATGTCCTTTCTTACTTCACTTAGCATTGTCCAGATTTAGTTATATTTCTTTTGAAAATAATATTTTATACAATTGTCACTTGCAGAAAAGACATACCCTACACTGACATTCCTGGCAAGGATCCTCTGTGTTTGGGAACGACTGGCCATTAGCAACAATGTTTCCCTGATGGTTGCAGTCATTACAGACTGGACAGCCACAGTTGCTCGACACTGGGTTAGGACAGGAAGCTGGATCACATTGCAGTTTTGAACACGTCACAGAGCCAAACTGACCAATTGATGAGACAAGAACAACATTTCGCAAATAAACAATGGCATTTGCACCCAGTTGTATTATTACAGAAAACAGCCAAGTTTATTTGCTGATGCAAGAAGGAAATAGCATTAATTATATTTACTGTCAGGATGCGAATAGCAACAATAATTATTATCGATGCTTGTGTGAAAAAGGTAATTGAGACTGTCACTGAAGGTCACGTCACTAACATGATTTTGGACAAAGTGGTTCTGCCTCTAATGTGTGAAATAACAGAGGTTCAAGATATTTTCAGAGATTATGCTTGGAAAATAACTTGGTAGTATTATCTTGGGAAGATTTCCATTTCAAATCATGCCTTTTAAATAATGCAGGACAAAATTTTGCTGCAAAAACCTTCTGTCACAGGCTCAGTTACACTTAACAAGATATGTCATTGCAATCTGTGACTTACACTGTCTCAAATACCTTACTGGGAATATTTCTGAATACCAGGAAAAAATTACATTTGTCTTCTTTGAGTAGCATGAATTCTAAGACGTAAAAGTGCTTTTTGACTACTACTTTGAAACAAAAATGCCCCATGTTAATGATCTCAGGTGTGCTTAAAGACTATTATGTGATTAAATCATCACTTTGTTTGTTCAGAAGAAATAAAACGACTTCTTACTGTGTTTTAAACCTGTTTGTAATTATTATTGGCTAAAAGTCAGTGTCTGAGATTTTACATTTCTCAATTTCTTCTTATATAAGTCAGCAAAATCACACTACATTTCAAGAATATTTTTAACCATATCTGAAGGCAAGAGTTTAGTGAAGGTTTATTGAAAGAAGTCATGTTAAGTACCTGACAAACACATTCTGCACATCCATCAGTTTGGTCAGCAAATGTTTGTCCATTTGACACTGTTCGACCATTGAACTCACAGTTGGTGCATTCTGGACAACACTGACCACGACTTGGGTGAGAACATGGTACAGAAGGGCAGGTCTGTCTCTCACAGCTGATTGTTCCATCCTACACAAAATCAAGATTAAATATTTGAACCAAAAAATAAGTTATAAAACAAAATAAGTATAAAAAATATTTGCCTAAAAGATAAACATTAGTAAATAATTATCACAACTGTTATCAACTGGCTTCCTGAACTTGTATTGAATATTGATCTGAACCAGTGACATTCAAACTACCTACTGTTATTACATGCATTGTGTATGTGCTTTTATCACAGCGACTCCAGGATTACTGTATAGTATGCCCATACAGTGCTCCATTGATAACACAAACTAGGACAAAACTCATGGTGTGAGCATATTATAGTTTGAAAACCTAATGGGAAAAACAATCAAATTAAAAGTTCAGTTCTCATTCTGCTTGACAATACCCAGCAACAACACCTTCAGTCAGGGAATTTCATTTCATTTTAATACCATTTTAATTCATGACAAGAATACGCAAACAGTGGGATTCACAGCCAGATGACATGAGTTCCTTCATAGCTCCTTACAAAACCCATAATAGCCCACTGCCTGATAAATGATTCTCACATTGTGGGTACATTAGAGTAAGTTATTGAAGAAGGCATATATACATATCCCATGCCACCCATCACATGGATGCCAAAAACTTTTGAGATCTAATGATTCTAATTTAACCCCTTCACTGCACTACGGACTTGGCAATATCCTGAAATGAAGAGTACCATGCCCTGTGGGTGTACAATGCATGTCCTCAAATCCATAGTGAGAGTGCACTAAAACATGGCCATAAAAAACATAATTATAGCAGTGCAGGGATTAAACTTACTTCAGACAACTGGATACAAAATATTTGTACTCACTCTGCATGTGCATTTAGAGCAAGGGTCTCCAGCATCAGGGAAAGTTTGTCCATTCCTGTATCTGATCCCACTGAGGGCACAGTCAACACAAGTTTGACAACACCCATCTAGCACAGGATTAGTGCAGCGCACCGGAGGACACTGTTGTGGACTACAGCGGATGTTACCACCTAAACACGCGCACTCCTGAACAATATGATAAATCATAATAAAACAGTATTCGCTTTTATTAATGTTAACCTCAGTAATACTATCATTAACAGCAACCACGGCTGTAGAATATTATAAAAATTTAATTATAAATGATTAGGGATCAACTCACACCAACCTATGCAGAAATAAAATTCTTAAGCAAATGAATTAAAGCACTTCCACCATCTCTCTGTTTGTCACACTATGCCCCACATCATGTTGTGATGTTACCCAGTCTCAAAATGTTCACAGAAAAGTTTACATATGAACAAAATAATTACCTATATAAATCAATTTAAGTCTACACTTCATGCAAGTAAATTGTCTGGATTAGTATCCTTGCCCCTCACATGGCAGCATGAACTGTTGCTGGCTTTTTACACACATTTAAGAAGCACAGAAATGACTCTAAAAGCAAATGAAACCAGCTAACCACTAAGCTAAATGTGATATCATATCTATTCAGAGTGTATTTTTCTTTCATGTTGGTAAAACACCCCTTAAGATTTCTAAACTTTCTATGGATTTGTTTTTTATGACACCTACCTGACAGTTTCTATCAAACCTATCACCATTCTTTATAATTTGTCCCTCAAACTGGCAGTCTCGTCCACATATAGGGCAACATTCACCAGGCACTGATATAGGGTGAGAGCATGCCCTAGCACTGGAACAATCCAGAGATGAACACCGCACATCCCCATTCTGACACACGCAGTCCTGACAACGATCGGTTGGATGAGCAAACCGTTGCCCATTTGTATAAGCTCGATTATTGTACATACATCCAGAACATTCCAAACAGCATTCACCTTGGACAGGATTGTCACAGGTTACTGGGGGACATGTACGCTGCTGGCACACAACATTTCCATAAGCACACCTGAAACAAACAGATTCAAACATAGGCATAAAAGTGTCCAAACTTTTTGTTACTTAAGCTTTTCGTGATATTTGTGAGTCAAATGGCATTCTTTTATTATCTCAGCCAACATATAGTTAGGGAACCACTGTTCTGTCATGTATGTGGACAGAAAAAAGTTTTAATTATCTAAAGAAGTGAATTCTGCTTGTTAAGTAATTGATTTTGTGCTGCTTACAGGACAGCATATTTTTTAATAGCTTTTCATTTCAATTTTCTTACCTGCATGTAGATGATAACATTTTGATGATTATTAGAATTTGTAAGAACAAATCTTTTTCAGGTCATAACTCAATCTAACATCCATGTGATTTTTGAGAGGGCTGCACTTTAAAGCATGTTTCAGATTGGGCTCAATGAAAGCTTAACAACCAACTTACCCACAGACAATACAGTTTGTTGCAGGATCATTGAATCTTTCTCCACTTCCATATTCTTTGCCTTCATAGAAACAGCCATCACATTCTTTGCAACATCCTCGTTCAATTGGATGACGACACTGTCGCTGTGACTGACACTGCTTTCGTTGACAATTTATGCTGCCCTGTGACAAACAAGGATATTGAATTCAGTTAAGTACTTTCTACAAAGAACTAAACAAGCATTCACTCTACTGGTATGAAACCAGCACAGAAACATAGTTATTACTTTTGTCTGCATGCATACATGCATTTCTCACTGAAAGCAATCCTTCAAATATTATAACTAGCATTCTCTGATTTCCTACTTCAAGAGATATAAATTGATGTTAATGTTGGAATTCTGTATTACTATTTGCAAACACAACTTTAACTTGGGAAAGATTAAAGTATTTTTAATATACTGTAAATAAGACCGAACTAAAAAGTTTTGGCTAAGTTCCATTCCTGTGACTTTACAAGAATTCTTAAGAATTTACTTGATCTTAAAACCATCTTTTGTGAACTAAGAGCAGAAAAATAACTTATTTCTTCAATGAAAAGTGCAGAGTCTGCTCCATGGGAAAGGGAAAAATTTTAAATAATATTAACCTGATGACACCGACACTCTTCACATGGGTCAGTTGGATTAGGCACAACTGCTCCTTCTCGGACTGTTTGACCATTGAAGTTGCAGTTGCGACATTCTTGGCAACATTGCCCCTGGGAAGGGTGTGTGCAGGTGGCAGGTGGACAAGTCCTCCTAGAGCACATCACATTGCCTGGACAAATGAAAGTACATGTAAAACTTTTCTTTATTGTTGCATAGCAATATCATTGATAAAAAAGCCTCTTTTTTGATGGCAATAACACAAAGAAATTTACTAACCAAAAATAGAAAAAATACTTTATGTACTCAATTAAAAATCTAGAACCTAGTTTACAGTAATGTAGGAATACATTATAATAAATGTGGATAAATCCTTAATATTAAAAACAAAAGTGATTACCATCATTAAATAATGGCTTGTGCCCATTACTTGAATTCTTAACTTATGAAAGAGTTTAAACAGTTTGAAACTCAGTCTTTACCGATCTCTTCATCTAGCAAGTAGCATCATCTTTCTCAACATGTTTACAGTTGCTGCCCTACAAATAATGATCATTCTTAATTTGATTGTTCTAACTGAGGATCTGTCAAGATTTGCAGTAAAAAAAAAAACCCAATTAGGATGAGCTTATCAGGTTGGATATAAAACATTTTTTAATTTAGTTTTGTCACTTTAAAATTGAGACCAGACTGACAATGGAACTGGAGTTTCTTCATCAGTAGATTAGCCTGCGCTGAATCTCTTCAAGGACAATTAACTTTCCTCTAAACTGTCATTCTCAAATCTAATATGGAGATAATTAGGGGAAAAAGTCAAAATTTTGCATGAGCCAAAATGCAAGGTCAAATCTTAGACAGAGTGAGCATTATAACAATAAATGAAATAAAACTTGACACAGCAGTTTCCACTCTCACTACAGGAGGACATTTAGTTTGGGTGTCTGACCCATGCTGACCATTAATTTTATTGCCTCGTGAAATACACTACCCAGACCAGGTACTGGGCAGGCCAGCTTTACCTGTGTTCACCCACTGCAAAGAGGGGTGCAATTTAAATTTGGAATTGATTATTTTATTTCCATTATTTCAAGCTTTGTTGATGGAAGAATGTTCGCTTGACCCCGATCCAGTGTCCAGCAGAAAAATATACCAGCCTTTTACTGATCACAACTTTGTAGAAACATTTATGAGGTAAGTGGTGTCTATTACAGTTTTTGTTATGTGTCTTTTGATTCTAAATTGTAAGCCTGTAGGTTATACACCTTGAAAGAATGGCCATAACTTTTTATTCAAAGTATAGAGGGCATTGTGGTAAGCATATTCAGATTTAAAAGAGGCATAATTATCCAGGTCTCTGTTAAAATCTGTCTAGCTGTCATTCGTTGTTGATTTTATTATGGATTTTTTTTATCCACAATTAGAAATTTTTGCTTTTGTTATACTTATAAAGGCAGAATTACTTAATCTTTCTATACTTTAAGGTAAAGTAAAGATTACAAAAATACATATCAACATTATGAGTTTAGACTGAACTATTTAGTGTTAATTTTGTTTCAGGTGATGCCAACATGTAAGCTCTTAACAAGGAAAAGTCAGATCACAGCTTGCACACAGCATATGAAATCTGTTGAAAAGCTTTGTCGAATGTTTGGGAACAATGTTCAAACTTTGTCATCCAAATAAACTATTTTATGTACCCATAATTACATGTATTCATGAGATTTTTTTTTTTCCATTTCAATATGGACATTTATAAAGACACCTGTGACATAAGTGCTTGTGCTCAAAATTTTATGATCAAATTGACAGTATCAAACAGAGACCTGGCTTGCCAATGGCCCTCAAAATTGCCAGACAACAAGGAGAAGCAGAAAAAAACAACATGTGGATGGCTTACAATGAACATTTTTAGACTATCACTTTTGGCTATGCATAACATTACATAGATTCGGGTTGGGACTGTTTGGTGAACAAGATTGGGAACAGGTTCATAAAAATATGAATATGTTCATTGAGGAAAAGACAGAAGTGTTTACGTAGCATCAGCGTAAGTAGGTTTATTTGGATAAAGAAATGAGTAAGGGACCTTTCTTATACATATACAAGACTGATGAGTTGGATGAAAAAGTAATGATTATCTGTCCTAAAGAATTTCACATGCAATGTATTAGAGTTCAGTGCGAGCCATATAGTCAGAGATACTGGATATTATCAGTCATGTTTTTAGCATTACTGACAACAGTATGACAGTTATTCTATAATAAAAATTAGGCAATGAATATTTGTGTGTGCTTTTTCAAGGAAAGTCTTGATCTTTGTTTGCTGTTAATGATTTGACAGGGATGTTTATCCACACTAAAGCTACGTTCTTATCTCGTTTCTTGAATTAGTTAGTGTGTTATAAAGCCATGTACCCCATTTGGTTGATATTGTGTGTACAGGTGAGGTCTTAAAAGTATTAATGACAACAACACCTAGAAAACTGTGTAGTAAAGTACAGTATTTGAACTTGATGGGGATGTAAATTTTATATCTGCCTATGCTTTGACAGAAGCACCAATTAATTTTGTAACTTTTATTTTCATTTTTTAAAAGGTTTATGATATGATTTGGAAGGATATTATGATGGTTTATGACTAGGATCTTTTATTGTTTTGTTACACCAATAAAGAGAACACTTTAAACTTTTTATGCAGTTGTCATTTTTTTTTCAATCAGATGTCCGAGTAATGAGATGTAGAATTTTGAAGTTAAACAAAATGTTGAAAAATCCAGAGTTTTGCTGCATCCTCAAATTCATGTGCATCACAGCAGAACAAAAACTTATATAAGACATTAAGAGTCAGGGCTGGACAATGGACAATGAAATTCTCACCACGGAGTTTCAGCCATCTGTAAACTGATACTCAGTGGCCAAAAAAACTAGATATCCTACTAGGAAACTGCTATGCTGAGTAACTGTGTTGGTACCTTTGGAACAAGCACATTCCTGGCATGGATCACGGCTGGGATCTGGCAATCTCTGCCCATCTCTGTACCTGGCACCCTGATAAAGACAGTTAACACATTCATCACAGCATACACCTCGTGATGGATGCCTGCAGTTGACAGCAGGACATGGATTAGACTGACACTGTACAGTTCCATCCTGGCAGATACAGGTACGACATCTGTGGAAATCAGACAGAGAAAACATGAAATTTACATTCCTCAGGCTGTTGGCCACAGCCCTTGTGCTGTTCTTCATCACGTTAAGATAATGATTACAATGTGGCGACACACTGATTACATGACAGTTAAATCCTAACACTAATAGAAAATGTAGTTGATGAAACAGCAGTTTCTGGAAAAATGCTACATGAAAATGCTCCTGTTTTAACATAACCACCAATGAAATAAGAACACTCAATCCTGTGACCATGAAGGCTTTGAATGGCACGAGTCTCAAGATATGTGTCCATACAATTAAATAGTATAAATACTCTAGATATCTTTTACTGAGCATGAAGTTCGAGTGTATTAACTTTACTTCCAAACTTAATGGCTTTTTTCATGTATAATGTTCACAGAAGAACAATACAGTTGAAATAAGTCAGGAAATCTGAAGTCAAAATGTACTGTGAAAATGTTATCCTGAATCTACTGGCACATACACTTGAGAAAATATTTATAAAAATAAAAAACAAAAAAACTGTCCCAAAGAAATGAATATAACTGTGTCCCATCCTATCTATGTCTTACATTACCTGTCCGCATCAGCGATGACTTCTCCACTCTCATACTGCCGGCCTCTGTATTCACAGTCTCCACACACCGGGCAACATCCAACCTGGACTGGATTACTACAGGACACAGGAGGACAGGAAACACTGCGACATTGCACTGACCCACTCTGACATTTACAGGTCCTGCATGGATCGCTAGGGTCTGGCACAGTCTCTCCATCCACCAGCAGCAACACACCAAAAGTACAGTCTGTACATAAATCATAATCACTACAATTACAATTGCAATTATTAGAAAACTTAACCTTCCGGCACATGAAATGTTCAGTTCTTTGTTCCCAACAAACTGAGGAAACACTTCAAAAACTGTTTTATCTCCTTTAAAATGCGGAGCCCCCATGTCATCACGCTTCTTTCATCATAGTTTTGTTTTCTTTACTTTTAGTAATTTTTTTTTGATGACAAAAACCATGCAGTTTTTGGAATGACATTCATGTAGAGACATGATATATAATTATGAGTTTTAAGTCCACCAACTATCAAACAAGTCAACATCAAATATCCCAGAAAAATTAAAGTGATGATGATAAAAAACAATAAATTAAGATTTTTGCATCAATCAGGTTTGCACTTACAACAATTATTTATTTCTCTGTTAACAGGGACTGGACAAATAAGTCGTCATAAAAAAATAGTTTTCATTTCTCTCCATTTTTCAGCACAATATTGTGGTTCTGACAATATTCATTTCATTTCTTCTTGAACTGTCATTTTCCAATTCATAAAATGAAAAAAATCCTGTCATATAGCAAGTAAAAACACAAGACTGACCCAGCCCTCAATGTAAAGATAGAACTGCAAGATTTCACTACACTTATTTCAAATGGTAATTTCATTTCTTCTCGAGATAGAGACATAAGAATGCACTTTTGCAATACACCAACTTGGACCTTATATCTTGTCCCTGGTTCACGATTCTGACTTTACATCATCTTTCTCTTGCCGTGATGAGAACTGTGAGTTGATCACATACCTGAACACACAGGACAACAGCCATCTTGTACAGGGTTAGCACAATCAGCCGGAGGACACATCTTTCGCTTACACTGGACTCTGCCCTGTAATAGTAACATGATCAGGAATTTCTTAATATCACAGTGAACATTTACACACAATCACATTATTATTTCATAAACTACTGTGGGGATCCTTGAATTTGTGTTAACTGTTGTCAAGGACTAATGAGTAAGACTGGACTGGGTTTTGCAAAATCTCTAATGAAATCATGTCTTGCTGGATATAAGTGAAGCCAGTCATAAAGCAGAATCAGCAGGTCATTTGTTTGAATTATGAAATATAAAAAGCATTGTATCGAACTATACTGAAATTATCGACTGTAAAATCAGTCAATGTGGGAAGAGAAGCAAATTCTTCAATACCATTTTATGCTCACAGAAAAAAATGTCCCCTTAATATATGTTGGATGAACGACGAGTGGCTACGTGGTTAATGTGGGTTCAGTAGTAATTCCCTTAAGGATACACAGGATAAACACAGGATTCTGCGGGCAATCTTATTTATTGACAAATGCCTCAACATAAAGGTATCATATATAATATACTTTAATCTCTAATCTGAATAGGGCTAATTTAATCAAACTCAGAAATAGATCTAGTTATACAATGGAAGTATTGTTCATTCTTGTAACCCTTAATTTAAAATGCATGGGCTCAGTACTGAAGCACTGACAGCCCTCATCATTTGCTTCTGGCTTAATCAGCCATAAACTATGGTCCCTGGCACTGTGCATCAAATTTTCATTATAGCAACTAATTTGGATCTCCACATACCTGCCTACAAAGACAATCCTCACATTTATCACGCGGATTGATGAAAGTCCCACCATCATCATAGCTCAGGCCAGCATAAGTGCATTGCTTAGGACAGACAGGACAGCAAGATCCTGCCATGGGCATGGGGTTAGGACATGCCAGATTGTCACACAGTGTCTTCTTGCAAGTCACTGTGCCATACTGTAAATAGTCAAGCAGAATCAGTTAGAAATTAACAATTCCTAGAGCCTTGGAGAACCTATATCCACTGGAAAGGATCATGACCAAAGATGTAAAACAAATATCTTTTTGTCCTATGGTTTTGAAAACAATGCTATGATAGTTTCAAGTCTCGCCTTTAAATTGTTTGTAACCCTAACTCCTCTAATGCAATTTTTGTGGAAAGAATAGTGGTAACTGAAAAAAAAAAAAACCCACATACGTCAGCATTTCAGAGTACAAATTTGCATATTATATTTATTAAGATTCATGAAAACACTGTAGCACAAACCTCATAGATGCATTATTTTTTTCTCCTAATAAATGGCAAAGAGAATTTGTCTCCTTAAATGAGTGGTTTGAGCTTTATGTGCTTTTTCCATAAACTACCAAATTAATTGATTAATACAATACAAAACACATCCCGTTTTGTCTTTAAACAACTGTTCAAGACAATGTATCATTTGTACAGTTTTTCCAGGAATCACTGAATGACTTAGAATAGACAGACTGTTTACAAGGAAATATTATTTCATTGTTGTCATTTAAATTTTTATGACAGAAAGTACTGAAGAGTTGACACCGGACTCTAGAATCACAGAATGATTTGCGCAGGTTACAGTTTCCTCACTGACAGGAGTGATATTCAGTATATTTATTTGCTTCTTTTGAGAACAGTTGAATTTTTGTTTTTCATTCACTGCCATGAACTCAATACTTGTTTGAAGTAAAATAAAAAACAAAAAAAACAAACTCACTAAAAAGTTACATACCATGAGGCTTATTTCTTACTTCTTTATGTATAATTAGCCTACAGCTCTCAATAGGATAGCTTAACTAATATCATTCTTACATCACATGAGCACTGTTGACACACATCCCTTGGGTCCACAAATCTTTGCTGGTTCCGGAAGATTCTTCTTTCATACAGACAGAAGTCACACTTGGGACAGCAATCCCCTGGTAGAGTGGCTGGGTGACTGCACTCTGGAGTTGGGCAATCTGCTCCATTACATTTGATACGCCCATTCTGGTGATACATGACAAAACTGAGATGGCCAGCAATAAAACTGATAAAGGTGTGGCCCTGCCCCATGAGTGTAAGGAAATCAAATGCTGAATCACTTGTTTCACCAGCATTCTCTTCCTCTGGAGATCTCCTGTTGTCTCATTCTCCCAAGAGTTCCCATTTTTTTGTAAAATCATTTTTGATGCAGTGATACAAAACGTACTCTTTGAAATTGTTTTAAATTCTTAAAATAGGCCTCTCTAATTGCCCATGTGATGAATTTATAAGAACAATGGAAATAAGTCTCATCCACAGTACCACGCTCCAAGATACAAATCTTGATATGCCAGGAGAAAATGCTTTTGTTCTAGATTAACATAAATCTCTGTAATCTTCACATTTCTACTGCCTATCATTTTCTGTGTTTTTACACTGATTTGGGCTAAAGAGCATTCTAATACAATTGTCGCTCCACATAAAATGACAGGACATCTAAAAAAAAAAAACTCTAGAGATTGTTTGGGACAAGAGATTCTTCCAAAGTTGGATAGAAATCATACTTTAAGTCTCTTCATAGTAATAACATTAGAGGGAAAAAAATTTGTTTTTTTCTTCAAAGATCTATACTGGAAATTTCTTGCACATCCTGTGGAGAAATCATTGTTACTTCAGTAACTGTGGGTTTTCAACATAAAAAAGGTCAATGTAGTTTGTCGTGGTGATTTATTTTTTTTGGTGTTGTTTTTTTGTTTTGTTTACTCTTGAAATGCATTATACTTTACATTTTCTTTGAACAAAAATCTTTATGAAGCCAACATGAAAACTAACCTCACAAACACAGCTGGAGCAGTCACTTCCAGATCTCCTAAATGTCTCGCCCTCCTTGTACTCCTTGCCATCCAAGACACACACCCCTTCACAAACGGGACAGCAACGTCCTGGCACAGTGGTAGGATTGTTGCATCCAGGTGGCGGACATTGACGAGGACTACATATCACTGAGCCATCCTGAAATATTTTTACATTCATTGTAAGGCTTGAGTGATGTTCATTACAAATTTAAGCTTTCATATGACATTTGTAAAAGAGCAAAGATTTGTTAAAACAAATCTGAACTTTCCAACTTTAAATCTTGTCAGCTGAGTTTTAACTTATCTAACCAGTTCATATCTTGTCTTTGCAGGCATTTTTGTGTACACTTCTAAACCGTAAAGAATATGCCACAGCAAATTTCAGAAGATTTCTTTTGTATGTGAAATCTTTAGCATTTCTGACACTGAACCAGCTCAGCTGCTGGTCAGTTCATATTGAAGATTCAAGAAGATTACAGGCAGGATATGAAGTTTCCATCTCTGCTAAGATAACTTTATAAAAAAAAAAAGGCATGAAAGAAGCAATGACACTCACCATACATGTACAAATCTGACAGTTTTCAGGACCACCAAACCTTTGACCGTTGCGGACAAGACGACCCTGATATTCACAGTTGTCACAATGTGGACAACACTGGTCCCTTCTCCGGCCTGGATGTGAGCAGCTGACAGATGGGCATTCAGCTTGAGTGGTCTGACAGTTTACTCTACCACCCTGGGGGACATTTGCATAACCCATACATGTAATAATAATTTCTTTCAATTGCACATGTTTTTTGGTTTTTTGTTGTTGTTTTTTTTGCCTGAGGAAAGTCTTTCAAGACTGAAAGCTTGAATTTTCTTTTCATTTTCATTTCTGATTCTCTTATGACTTATTGTACTTTATTATTTGTTTCTAACGCCTGGCATTGCAGCATACAAGCCTTTTCTCTGATATTTTTTTTTTCACACTTTAACTTTGTTCCAATCCCTGACCTGACCTTGAAAGTTTCTGTAGTTTTCAAAAAAGAATATTTGGTGTAATGCAGGATCACTTTGTACACTTTTAGGACATTCAACCTACTGATGTATTAAATAATATACATGTACCATTTTGGTAAGCATGGATGCTCCAAGCACTGGTTCACATGAAGTATCAATAGTGTTGCCACTATTCTAAGGTAATTTATTTCCAGAAAAAAAAATTCCATAATATAAGATTCTGCGCAGTGCACCGTTTAAAAGCATCTTCTTCTTAAGTCAGTGATACTTCCCTGAGAAGACAAAAATTGAAAAATGATGACTGCAATTCCATTTGATAAAACTAATAATTTCAATAAATTGTAAATCCCTTGAGTAAATATGAGATGTGTTGATGTATCCTCAGTTCAAAACCATTTTGCAAAACTTTGAAAATACATTGACCAAGATCTCAAAAATAATCAAACGTCTTTAGTCTCAGCAATTTCACATATACTAACCTCACAAATACACTTCTGACAGGGATCAACTGGTGAGTTAAACCTTTGACCTTCCTCATACTCCTGGCCATAGAAAACACAGCTGTTACACACAGGACAGCACTGCCCTTCCACCATAACGGGATCTCTACAGTTGGTAGGGGGACAAGCTGCAGCCAAGTTGTCACATATAACTTCCCCTGATTGTCAAAGTAGAAAAAATAAAAAAAGACAGTTCAAATTGTTCATGGATTTGAATGAAAATGGCAGCTTTTACAAGAACACCAAAGAGAATCTGACACGACTTAAAGTGATGTCTGAACTTCTATGCTGCTTTCAGTAGAGTGCAACACTGCCTAAGAGAATATTAAAAATTGCTTCTAAAGGACAAACACACTTATCAATTATAAGCTGTATGTCTTCAAAAAGTTGAGAATGGCTGTGAGTAGATATGGCAAGGAAACATAAACTGAAATGAATATATTTCACTCATTTCATGATAAACGAATGCATTTTGTATTTCGAAATTAGAAATAATTGTATGTTGTCTTTTTCTTCTACACTTTTAAGGATGTTGGGAAATTTATACCTTCCCTGCAGACACAGCCAGAACACTCATCTCTTGAGATTTCCTCTCCATTCTTGTATTTCTGATCATTGAATGTGCAGCCTGAACAGATACCGAAACAACAAAGTTGTCAACAATTATAGTATCATATTCATCTCAATATCAAATTATCCCTATTTTGGAAAATTTTGACCACAAAGTGAAACTGTTCACTGAAATTATGACAACCAGTGAAATATCATCTTACTCAAAATGAGTAACTATAAAGACGAAAGTAAAAAACAAATGAAAAGGAAAAACTAATTTAAGCTAAGCCATTTGCTCCAACTTAAGCAAGCACTTAAATTATTCAAATGGAAGATAAAATTTTTACTGTTGACATTTTTCTAATCGCTACATCAGAATTTAAAAATTTGAATATCCCAGTGGCCAGCCATATACTGCAAATAATGGTATCTTCACAGTGATTCCATTGCAGTTGTCTGTCAATTGCCAATTTTATCAAACTGGCGGAAATTATAACAGCATTCCTTAATCAAACTCACAACTAAGATATTACAGTAATTCTTAAAAACACAACCTGCACACACAGGACAGCATTCTCCTTCTAGTGTCTCCGTCCTTTCACACCTGAGGCGTGGACATTCACGAGATGGCACAACGACGCGACAGTTCATACTACCAGCCCGACAGGTACACTGACGGCACATGTCACCACTGCTCACGCTGACTGTGTTTCTTTCTGCCACTACATGACCTTCAAACAGGCAATCTGAACAACAGGCACACAATAATCACTCACATATCAATGTGCATTAAAGAAAATGAAAGGAGAAAGAAAGAAAGAAGGAAGAATGAAAGGAATGCAAGGAAGCTAGAAAAAAAAGTAGATATGACACACACACTCCCCCCCCCCCCCCCCAAAGGAATACATGACTATAATAGGGCAAAATGAAATAAATTATGATTAAACTTTAATTTGAAACAAGACATAATTTTAATCTCTTTGCCTCATTGCCTATTCATCTAAATATCCCTCCAAATATGTGTATGTTCTTTCTCTCCCCAGCATATGTATGAGTTGGTCATATGGTTGATGAGGGGAAATGACAAAGAAACTAACAAATAATAGTATTATAACTCAAGAAATACGAGAAACATTATATTTCATGTACATAAACAAGTTAAATTTATTGCTTGTCATGGAAAAAACAAAGGCTCTGTATTGTGATTCTGAGAAAGCTACAATCAAGCTCAAACAAAAAGTTTCAGCTGAAGGACACTGAATGTCAAACTCTATGGTGCTCTGCCAGAACTGCAGAAACCCGTAAATTTTGTTAAAAGAATAAATCTGCAGATTTAGATTGGTGAACGACAGAAGAAGAAGAAGAAGAAGCTGAAGGACATTAAAACTAAAGCTTACAAGTTTTTCCTCATGTGCATACCCTATTTGCTCATTAAGGCCTGAGGATTGAATTTTAAATTTTAATTAGTTGTAAACTAGGAAAAAAGACAGCAAATGTACCACAAATTACCTGTGCACTGGGAGCAGCATTCTCCTGGTCGGATCACCCCATGAGAACACTTTTCCCTACAGTTGACTCTAGGCTGACACTCCACCTTCCCACCTCTACATTCACACACATCACAGGGAGAATTGTGGGATGGCCAAGTCTCACCTTCCGCATGCTCGACTCCCTGATCTTCACATGCTACAAATGGTAAAGTAAAGGCAGTTGTTAGGGGGGTGTGGTATTTTACATAGAAAGCTATAGATGAGGAGTGAACACAACTCAGTATTTTCTCTATTTGGCTTTGTAATTAGTCTACGGTCTCTTAACAACATCTTACCTCATTCAACACGGTAACTTTTGTGGGTGTGGACAGGAGCTCTAAACACTATCCAGTTTGAAATTTAGAAGTAGTTCAAAGATGTTTTTTCTTTCACTCAGTATAAACATAAGACATAACATATTAGACATTAAAGTAAAGGAAAATCAATGAACCATGACAGCATTCAGTATTTCGAGAAGTTGGCTTGAATATTAGTATTGGAAAATCGGTGTCTACTTCATCTGTATATTCGACTCTCTGTAGCGAAGCAAAAGTCCGCAAGCCGAATATTTGGCATACCGTAGTAAATGAGTTGGAGTAAAGTATGGTCATAGTAAATGAAGGTATATTATGTAGTCTACAACTTACTTCAAAACTCTTTTATCCCTCTTCTAAAAACACAAAATAACTCGAGATAAAAATCCATAATGCTATTTTAATTAATAAATACAGGAAATGAGTGCTGGAAAGCTAAAACTTTGTTTCTATGCCTCATTATTATTTTAAAAATTGATGTGAACAAATTTCACATTTTAGACATTTAAAGCTTTGGTGCTGCTAACGAAGCAAAAACTCGCAGCTAAGTAAACTGTTTCACTTCGTTCCTGTTGAAGTCTTTTATTGTTCATTTTTTTCACTTGACAAAGGCGAAAGCCGAAAATTTGTGTATTTTCTGTCTTCTCTTTAGTTTGCTTTGTATTGTTTGGGTTTTATTTCTCACGCGGGGCTTTGCAACATACAACCTTTTCTTTTTGCCCAATTTTGACTTTGCTTATAGCCCTGCTGCGACCCCACAGTTTTTCTGTGGTTTTTATGATATTTCGTGAGCTAAAAAGTTATTAAATTATAATAAACTCAACTCAGAACACAGCAAAATAATTCAGTTTATACCACTTAATAAATAATCCAGTAATTATATACATTTTTGGACATTTAATAACAATTGTTTACGAAGCAGTTCCATCATTTAGAAGCTTTCCCCATATATTTTGTTCGCCATTACACTTCTGACGGTGCATGTTCATCCAATAACTTTCTCAAAGGTGCCTCATTTGACTTGACAATGACTCTTGATCATGGTCTGCACTCACTTTGTTGTGACTCCTGACAACGATTTGCCTTAACTGACCTTTTTTACCTTCACATGTTGATCATGAATTAGGCCTATGAATTTCTGAATTTGGGCATAATTTACGAGTATTGCACTTTCTAATGCTAACAGGTCACGACATGAACAGGCATCACTGCCACTGTGTGAAGAAATCAGCATTTCATGTGCACAGAGATTAAAAACAAAAAAATATCTGTAAAACCAAGACATTAATTTTGACTCTCCATATATACCTGGTCTCTTGATTTTGAATCATAATCAGCTCTTTGATAGTTTCAAAAGATTTTTATGTCTGTAATTTCTGACAGTTTAAAAGTGCAGCATTGTGATTAAATGCATGGAAGAAATTAATCAAAGCCCTTAACCATCCCAGGCTGATGCGACAACTGAGTGACATAAGACACAAGAAAACTTGTAAGATAATTTATCACTTTAGGAAACGTTTGGCAAAACTGCACTAATGGCATGGCAGTGTTGACTAGCAAGATTTATGTGAGAGAACAACTTACTTGCACAGACTGAAGGACAACATTCTCCCATCTTACGAACTGGAGACCGGCAAGGGAGATCACTAATTTCACAGTGTACAGACCGACACCTAACTATGGAGTTGGAACATGAACAGTTCAGACAAGGGTTGTATTCTGGAGAGAACATACTCTCATCTGCATAAGTCCTTCCTCCATATTCACAATCTTGGAAGAAAACAACAAAATATGACATGAGTCTCACTGTAGGATACATGTATTAGTCAGTAAAAGTATGCAATGATTTCTCAACCCCTGCTAAGTTCAATTCATTTTCTGGACAGAAAAAATTGGTAATACAATTCATCTGTTTAATCTGTTAGTATCTAGTACTTGAAACAAGGATGGGAAAAGCAAGGAAACTTGCAACTCGCAGTATTTGTGTCCAGTCTACCTTTAGGTTAACTGATTCACTTCCAGCTAGTTTCTTTCAGAGAGCAAAAGTTCTCTTAATGTCCTCTTTGAAATACGGTGGTCAATGGTATGGCTGTAAAACAGCTTTAGAGAAATGTGGTGAAATGCAAATTATAGGTAATCAAACAAAGAATATCTCTCACAGTAATTATCATGTACTATTAAAAGTACGTGTTTCTTGGATGGACCGCTCAGAGATGCTTGTGGTAGTGAATGAGTTAATAACAGTTTCCTTGCAATGACTTATCAGGAAGAAAATGCATACTATTCTGGACAGACATCTCCCTATCATATAGCCTAGGCCTAACCAGAAAAAGTCAAAGCTCCTTGAGTAAAGGACAATGCCATGTCTCCATGTTATAAGTATACAATAACAATATTATTATAATATAAATAACAGTTCTGCACCACTGAAGATAGGATGACAACATATTGCAAGTTAGTATATGGCAACTTTATCAAAGGCACTACATTGGGTCAGTCTAAATTTGGTAAGATTTCATATGCATGTGAAATAATAATATATATGATACTGGATCAATGCAACCATCAGTCAGTTCCTATTAAAGACTCACCAAGGCCACAAGCTGGACAGCACTGGCCAGGGAGAGTGATTGGTGCTTCACAATTTACTGGAGGGCACGTGATTGGCTCACAATTCACTGTACCCCGCTGACATGCACACCTTTCACATGGGTCTATAGAAAACTGCTGACCATCTCTATAGGACCTACCTTTGTACAAGCATTCTATGAATCAAGAAAGAAATATAAACATTTTATTCCACTTTGAAATGTACACATCAAGTCTTCCTCTATTTGTAAATCATCAGTATAGTACAGACCTCACCTCAGAATGAGCCATGGTAAAGGCAAAAAAATCTTCAATTTTTATTCTAAGACACTGATTTTTATGGAAAACATATGACAAAGTATGGCAACTACCAGTCTACCGGTGACAAAATGTGTGACAGAATTTCTCAAGCTCCACCTTCAGACTAGAACTTATCAGTTGTTCTAGCCATTGAACTTTTTCCTTATTGAAAATTTCCTCAGTTCTTATTAGAGCACTTTTTCACACAAATTGATTTCAAGGGCTTCTTTCATGGTAACATTCAATATATTAATACGCACTCCATGGGGCAATCTGTACTTTCAGATATGAATAAAGGCAACAACACAAATAATATAAAATGTTTTCCTGCTAACATCATGGAATGCCCTGAACAAGTCATAAAGCAAATTGCATTTGTCACAAAACAAGTGTGCAACACAATGAACACTGTATCATGGGGAATGATTTCATCTTGTGAACCAATGCACAGGCAGATACATTTTCTTTAAGTTGGTATTTGATGATCCCTTGTTAATTTACTCTCAGTGACTGAAGTTTAGTGACATAAAATCATCAAATAAGCCACTTAATTAAACTTACGTGAACATTCAGCACAACATTCACCAGGTGGTGTATAGGGATGTTCACACTGAGGTAAGGCGCACACAGTGTCAGTGCATACAACCTGACCACCCTGCATGGCCAAAACAACACAATAATTGCATTAAATTCATCTTTCCATTCCATAATATGTGAACATTTACAATGTCATATACATAGTTTTCATACTTCGGTAGATCTTTTCATAAGCAGGCTAGGATGGGATGTGACAAAAGTTGCATCGTGTTCAGCTCAGCCCAGATAATTTTTAGGTAACAAAAGTGCAATAAGAATATTTATGGTAGATTTTAATTAGAAAATACTAGTATAGCTGCCAACTTTCTAAAACCCAAAGACAGACTCCTAATATCAAGAAGCAAAGCCCTCTCCCCTAAGTCTTCCTTCCAAAGGGTAAAAACATCACTCTCTTCCCCAAGCATGCAGGCACAAACAAAGGTGTGTAGCATGAACAACATTACTTTTCCTGGAACAACCTGCATGTACCTGGGGCGGGCCATAACACCAATCCTACATTTGGACATATGTAGAAGATGATGCAGTCAGAATCTTTAAATCACATGGTCTACTGGTAAACAATAAAATGTTACTTTTTTTGTTGTTTTCTTGGTCTTGTACATTGATGGATAAATTCTTTATGTTACATACTTTTCACCACAAAAATTGTCTTAAACATCTTGGAATCCCAAATATAAACTGGATGGCAGCTCTGCTCTGACGCATTCAGGAACATTAATTCTTACCAGACACATACATTCTTGACATGGTGATGGCTTCCAGGTCTCACCATGAGCATGTCTCCCACAGTCTTGGCAAATACCACAGCACTGACCCTCAGGCCTGATGACATTTCTACAGTCTTCCAGATTGGGGCAATCAACAGTTGCACAAGAGACGTTGCCACGGTAACAATGACAGTGAGTACACGGATCATCAGGTATCTTAAAATCACTTCCTGTCAGAATGATCTGTCCTCTGTAGTTACAACCTATGGAGACATGGGATTGATTGCTTTGGAAAAATATACATTATGTAATTGGCTTTTCTCTCATTCTGTTCTACTTCTTTCACTATCCTGAAAACCAACTGATTCCCAATCTTTGGAAACAATACTGCTACATATAGGAATAACTTCAAACCATTTGCTAGGCATCTCAAATATATACACGTATATTGCCTCTTCAAGTTTGAAGACACATAAAATAATGCAAATAATTGACAGAATTTTTAATTCTGTTTAAGTTCTACAATTGTTTTCCCTGACAAAGGTCTATCAGGCCTCAAACTTTGTTATTATCTCCTTCCTAATTCTTACGTGATTTATTGTGGCATTTCTTTTGTTTCTAACACAAAGCTTTGCAATGTTGACACTGCACTATCTTACACGAAACTAAATACAGAACACACAGCATTCTCCACTCTCTACGTTTCAAAGCCTTACCGTCACAGGATGGGCAGCATTGATCTGGCAACTGCAAGGGATACTGACACCTCTCTTGAGGACAGTTTCTTTCCAGACATGTGGCTTTTCCATTCTTAAAAATAAATGGCATAGACAAGATAAGCAGCATAAAGCTGTGCTTTATTTTTTAAAAATGCAAATAAACATAAATATTTGTATAAAGGGAAATGCCTGCATAAACTTTAATGCCTTTATATATCCCATTTCTTGTATCAAATTAGAATGAGAACTTGCAGTCCATTTTGATCAGGATATCCCTTCATTATATCATTTTCTGAATTAGTCTGTCAATTTCATATTTTGTATAATATTTCACTACAGTGGAATTATGCACTGAGCCAACAATCCTAATCATTCCTGGGATAAAAGGTTTGATAATCTACATATGATGGATGTACTTACAGTGCAAGAACATGCCATACATGGCTGATCTGCCCAGCTCTCTCCCTCAAGTCTCATGTTACCAACATGGTCCATACAACCTAGGAAAAAGAGAAGTACATAGATCACATTTACCCAAGTTTCCTAGCATTGTCCTTTTCCCCCTACACTTGAATATTTCAACCTTTCCTGCCTATAAAATAATTTTCAGAATCAAATACTTAATCCTTTGAACTCTGACTGCTTGATTTTCCCAATACCATATCCCTGGCCTCCTGGGGCCAGGCAACAAATGTTAGGGCATTCGGCACTGGTCTACTGGGTCTACTGGTAAATACAGATATACTATAGGCAGTGTACCGCACCACCGGTATAACAGTGAAGAAGGTTCATTAGGTAAATACAGCCATGATACTACCATGTGGAATGTACAAAAAATGTAAATGTTGAAACTATGCTCAATATGCCAGTTTAATACATCTAAGGTTTTGGGAACAAAATACCAACTCTGAAATTTCACAATTCTGTTTGTTTGGTGGAATTAGGAGAAGATTTCATTCTATATGAGATAAAATATCTCACCATAGAATACAAAAGAAATACAAAATAATACAGTGTGACTTAACTATCTACCTCAGTTTACTCTTTCCACATTTAGCCAGTTTTCTTTCCTTTTGCAGACTTGGGCGGTTTTTGCTCGAGACCATCGATTTAATGAACAGGATTTGTTTTTCTTTTTGCAAGCTTGTGATGTGAACTCCCCATTGTATAGGTAGAATTCAAAATAAACACATTGTTAAATTTATCATTACCAGAAGATTTTTTTTAAATTCCTGCACATTCAGATTACTTTCCTATCTCAAAGGTGCTGTACATAAATCAAAAGTAACATTTCTTTTTGATTTGAATAAATAGCACACTGAAATCTCTGTTTTCTCTCAGTAACTGGATAATGTTGCACTCTGAAAATATGCCTGTGATTGCTCTCGATTCAGTTAATAACAGCAAAAGAAAATATTAGATTTTCTATTGTACCTGAACAATGTAGAACCTGGCCTGTGATTCCATCATACCATTCTGCTTTGCATTCTCCACAAGATCTCACCCTACACACTGCAGTTGGGTGTTCTGGTACAAAGACAAATGCATACATGTATTAAGTTGTGGTTATGAATCACCATCTTGTAATAAACTTTCATGTATGTCCTGGTCAGTAGTTTTATCATGTTTGAAAATGTGGCAGTAATGAAGATGATTATGATGACAATAGAACCTCCGATATAACAAACACAAATAATTCTTTTTGTGCAGGAAAAAATAATGAGGTGATAAAAAGTTTGGACTTGACATAATAAAGACTTGGCATCTTACTTTCGTGTTTCCCATTTTACATTATTCTGAACAATTTAATAGAGAATTAATTTAATAAAGAAATTCCTGCTCAGATTTTAATGCATTTTCATAATCTTTCTGACATCAAATCGGAATTAGTATAGTTAGTTCTATGAACTATGGATTTATCTGTCAATCTCTGTAAATGGCTGGAATGATTCTATCATTAAATCTGAGCAGGAAAAGGAACAAAATGACACAACAGTTTTGCTGCTGAACTCCTAACAGACATAGCAGAGGTCAAACACAAAAACTTCTCTCAGATTTATTCAGTTTTTTCCCTTGTAAACTTTAACAGGCCTTGAAAGTACCAGAAAGAGGAAATTTCCCCTACATTCAGGTGATACTTTAAAAAGAATACATTTACAAATATGACCCATTTACCAGGACAGACTCTGCCTGCACACAAATCATCTGGACACATGAGCTGTGGTTCCCCAAGGTCACAATTGGTATAGATCTCAGTCACAAGGCAAAGTCTGCAAAGAGACATAGCTGTCACATTTTATATAATAACACTGCAGCAGAATCAAAACACAAATAAATTTCCTGTGTATCACATGTTTTGTCATATCTTATTCGAAGAGTGAATTTCACAATTCAAAAAATAAAAATCTGAATCTGTTGTGATCTAATAGTTAAAACACAATGTTCAAACCAACAGCAATACAATCTGGCCAGGACAGTTCAACAGCTTGACTAAAGGATGACCGCTCTCTGTACATTTCCTTAGTATTCTATTTTCAACCCCAAGACCACAGAACACTTTCACTTCAGAATGAAGAACAAAAGATCTGCCAAAGAACCGTGATAATTAAGGTACGTTTAATGACAGTTTTCACATAAAGTTCCCTACAAAAACTTTGTAATATTATGATAAAAAAAAAACTCTTGGTTAATGATTGTAGAGTTAAATCCTGAAACAAATTCTGAAACAAAACAATTCTTATTATATTGCTTGAGAAAACAGTTCAAGGAGCTTTTTACAACAGTATGCTAGTTTGAAACACAATCAGCAACTAGAATACTCTAACTGGTGCAGCTCAATGACATGGCTCAGCCTGAAGGGTAAAGATTTCTTTGAAGTGACTGGTTGCTAAACAGTTCCAAAGATATTACAGCTTTCTCAATTACATGTCTTTGGTAAGTTCCTTGGCAATGCCTCTCTAGCTCTATAAAAGGCCATCAAGAGAGGATAGATTTTATTTGAATAATTTTACAGTGAATACTATCCACAGAAAAATAAAAGTGAAAGAAAAACAGTGTAGTCTACAATTTTTGTTCTTCGGCACAACATACCTCTGCCTTAAAGTAGGCCTATTTCTTCTCATTTATCCTAACTCCACATCTAAAAATGTAAATCTGCTGAAATGGTATTTAGATATCTTGTATTAAGAAATGTCCAATTTAAGGAGATAGTATGGCTAAATTATGTTTAAAAAAATATCCGTAATTAAATTGGAAGGATTCATGTACATTTCAACAAGACTGATCAACTTGCTCATTTGTAACACTGAATAGGAGCAGCAGAATACCATATATATATACTGATCCATCTCTTATCAACAGGGCTGAATTCCACTGCAACAGAAAACATGATCTTCAAACAAACAGTAAATTGACACATTACGTATTTAGGACTACATCATGAAGATGAAAGTGAGAGCAGGATAAACTGCATGCTGAGGGATTGTAAGTTAACATGGGACAAAAAGAAAAATAATATATGTCCCAAAGCCCAACATTGCACACAAATCAATAAAAAAAAACTAACAAAAAAAATGTTAACTAGAATGAAATAGAATATTTTTTTAAAAAACTACTTTTTTGGGCCTATGTATACCTTCAGGTAATAATGCTAAAGGTGAACAAAATTATTACCCACTTACCTGTCATCAGGAGCAATAGGTAGCCAAATCAAATCTGAGGTTATACTGGTTTCTTGGGGTGTAAATGATGTGTCCACCATGTGGCCTTGCACTTGGTACTGGTACAAAGTGTTTAGAAGTGAACTTTGACCTTGACGTCCAAGCCAGCTCTTGCGAATAGTATGGTCAGACAATGGTGAGAGTTGTGGGCATACTCGTTTGATCTTTGTTATAATTGTTACATTAAGATCCTTCAAAGCCTTTGATATATATCGCTTGACCAGTATGTGTATAGGGCCCAGGGAATGGTAGTTACATAATCTTCTGTCATACCCTCTGGCATCAAAGCCAAAAATGTCATATCCATCACGGTCAAAACCTTCCCTATTATAACCATATTTATTGTATCCATATGGATCAAAAATACCAAGCTCATCAATGTTGATGTTAGGAAGATAGGAGCCATTACTACTGTACCCATAAGGGGTAAAGCCTTGCTGATTGAAGCCATATCTGTTGTATCCAGATCTATCATATCCATGAGCATCAAAATCATCCAAGTTGTACGAATCAACATAGAAACCATATCTGTCAATACCAGAGGAGTCAAAACCGCTTCTTTCAAATCCTTCTCTGTCATAGCCTTCCTTGTTATAAATTCCTCTGTTATCTGCATTTCCTGAACTGTCAAATCCTTCAATGTCAAATCCATCTTTATCAAGGCCTTGTCTATTGTATCCATGTCGATCATATCCTCGAGCATTGTAACCGAAAGTGCGAACTTCACTAACATTGCAAGGAACACCACCAATTAGAGGCAGGTACTCCACACACAGTTGAATACGAGAGTCAAATACATCATCAGGGGTAGATTTGAAGGGATCCATTCTGGCATATCTATACTCCAGTGGGAATGATAACAGGCCTTCCGGATGCCGGTCCTGCCAATCAGTCCACAATTTATCAACATAAGCCATAAATGAGTAAAATAACGGATCATATGCAGCAAAATCAGTGTCCATGTGGCCACCAACAAAACTCTGGAATATTCTGGCAAACATTTCCATCTGTAGCCTAAAACTGTCATAAGATGGCTCACGTAAGGCTAATTCTACATTCACCACTGAGGGGAGACTCAATGAAGAATTGAGTCTCCTCCTTAAGCAAGGAGACAGATATGGTGGGTGGTAAGACTTGAATGGATGATATCTGACACATTCATTGTCCCCACCATTGCCTCCCATAACATTAGCAGCCCAGATAAGAGATTTATATGGTTTTCCAGCATCAATTGTCCAGTCATAGTAGGGAATGGCTACTCCACAGTCAATACTCTGAATAGCTTGCTCTACGTGCCGAAGGAACTGTCGGTTCCAGGGTAGGAACATAGGATTTCCTGCAGCCTGGGGTTTGTGAGCTGCATACATGGCAGCAAACTCATACCATTTAGATGGATAACCAGTGTCCTGCAGGAGTAGCCGCACAGCCATGTGATATCTGTAGAAATAGTATGTCGACAAACAGATAATATGTAGGGCGTCTGGTACGGATGTACTTATAAGTGGATAATGCCAATTCACGAATAACACAATGAGATAAATTAAGCACCAGGCACATAAAGTATAACAGACTGTTTAGTCTTTGTAATTATGACAGTTGTAACGGCCGATTAGTTCTGAACTTGGTATCATACAACCAAATAAAGCTTACACTTACCACAGCTGAAATACATACTTGTATTTTTTTCTATATGGAAACTTATTAACACAATCTACATGCTATTCATGTAGGTAGTATTCTTATTTTGAAAATCTTCATCAGGTTTCTTAAAACAATAATTAGCATTAATATTTTTGCACTCAAAAGAAAAGAAAAAAACAACAAAGGCAAGGCTCGTTGCACTTTCTGGGAGTTAGGTGATTAATACCTGCATTATCCTGCATTTCACTCTCTAGAAGAAAAAAGAAAAAAGCAGTGGTCCTTTCAAAGTCAAATTTATGGTTTGCACCTGTTAATTTCTTTCCGGCTCATCTCTCTAATCTCCTTTCTCTTGACCCCAAAGTCACATATACAAAGTATCACTCCTTTCTCTGTACAAGAACAGGTCTGGCATCCAAGTTTGAATTGTTGGTAAATGGCATAGGTCTGGTTGCCATGATGACAGCCACAGGGTACACCACAGCCAGTTTTTTCACAACTCATGCCGGGTGTAAATTTGACAATCTCCTCCCCCTCTCCTGATGGGTGATAAATAGAGAACTGATGAATTTACAATAATACATAAGAGTAAATTTTACATAACGACTATACATGATTTTTATGTATTATCCTGTCATCTCATCTATATAGGTCTATATTAGACTGATCTTTGGAGGAAATGAAGAAATAGATTTATGAATAAACGAGCCATGAGATATCCAGGATGTAAGTAGAGTGTTAAATCCATGTGCCATGAAGGGTTAAAGATTATGACCGAACAAAACAGGATCTATAAATCACCAGGAATTGCAATGCATTAATTACACTGTGATCATAATCATTTATTTTAATTTGAGTCATTTATTGACTTAATAATGTGCATGTGCTTTGTCACTGTGCTCAAATAGACCCCCACTTTAAACAAAGTTGCTCTCACTTGCTCTTTCCTGGCATTTTGCCAGAGTTGTTATGTCACAGTTGTACTGGTAGGCCCCGCCCACACCATACAGATCCAGGCCATCTCGGTCGTTGCCGTGACAAGACAAACCAGCTCTACACAGAACAAATACAATAGCAGATTTGTCTGATTTGTTTAGTTTAACTTTGACTATGAGGATCAAATTCACAGTTTTTCTTTGCATGCTTCGCTATACTATGGCAAGGAGCATTTATTTAACTCTGAAAATTATAAAAATGAGTATGAAAATGAAATCACCTGTCGTTAACCACTGATATTTATAACAATCAAGTTAACATTGCTGAAGAAAACAGTATTTGACTTGTATGCTCAATGCTTATTCTGGCAAAGTCCACCTATCTTACTACCTTTCCCTGCTTTTTATAATACTCTTGATTCAACATTTTTTTCCGAGTGGAACTCATTATTTTTTCTAAAATGAGCCATTTTATTCTTACAAAATCCCTCAATTACAACATAAACTTGCTTTTAGTGTTCTCATATGTCTTGAATCAAATTCAATTACTTCTGAATCTGAGACCCAAATTTCTGAAAAGAGGATAACACACTCAAGCCTTAAATTTCTTATTATCTTTACTATGAGATACCTGTTAAATCCTTCTTGGTCAAACCCTTCACTGCTGTAATCAACAATTCCATCGTATTCTCCACTACGGGTGTAACCAGTGAGGTTATATCCCTCTCTGTCATAGCCTTCAGCATCATAACCAGCTCTGCTTAGACCATCCTCCCCAAACCCTTCTCTGTTGAAACCTGACATATGAGACCGACAATTTAAGTCAGAGAATTAAATGAAAACAGCCTGGAATAATTTACGAAAAAAAATTCACAACATTCTCAATTTTCATTTGATTGATGATTAATATATTTTTACGACATGAAATTGATATGGATCTCAAAATAATCATGTCACACAAAATAAGATCCTAGAGCAGACATTTGAGAGGAAGGATATGAGAGAATTTTAAAGTGAATTTTTATTTTTTCATTTAAATAAAAGAACAGCATCTTTAATTGAAACAGTAAGGAAAACAAAAATCTTTTTAAAGCTATCACTGTTTGATAACATCACATTTGAGAAAACTCCCAGAGTTTATCCATAATTATGTAAACCTCACCGAAGAGAATATGAAAACAATAAGACACCATGCCATGGATAAACTTGTTTTTAGTTCATAATTTTGTTTCTTATTATGGAGAACCTACATAAATCTTCTCACCTTGCCAGTCAAAACCGTCTTCATCAAATCTGAATTTACTGACAGCAAAGCTATTGTCTATTGTTCTTTTGTCACCAAACAGGTTGTAGCCTTCAGCATCGAAACCATACCTGTTAAGAAATATCCTCAGACTCTGTATATCATACACATACAATAGTGGGGAAAAAACATCACAATGGGCATGGGAAGTTTCAACTACAAATATGCACTTCATATTTTACATACAAGCTGGCACTTACAAACAGTACAATAGGTAAATGGGATGACCTGTAACTCAGACCTCTCAAGAAACACTTAAAAAGGGTAAGTTGTGTTCTGCAACATTCCTCTTCTGCAACAAATTTCCTTGTACAAGGACGAATAAAATTTATCTTATCTTATCTTATCTTATCTCTTGTACAATGGTTGAACACACTTCCAATACATGCAGCCCCATCTAGTATTCCTCTTTTTTTTTTTTAAATTTATTTCTGTCTTCCAACTACATAAATATTTCCTGAAAATGAAGTGAAACTTCCTTGTGTGCAAACCAGTTGCTCTTTCACAACTAAATTAACTTGAAAGAAAATAATGAAGTATGGTGCTTTTGTTGATTTAGTGAAATCCAAACTTGACTCAGTTTTATTTTCACTTTTCTGTTCTGATTATGACTGACACTTACTTGTCATATCCCAATCTGTCATAACCGATGTTGAGAGATGGTAGTTTAGGACGACGAGCACAGCAAGCCCCCCTCACACACTCAGCCTGGCACTCTGATATGGTGCGGAAGTTGTTAGCATTGCCACCACAACCCAAGTACACAAATGGGTCACATTTTCCAGTCCGGTAGTTGAAGTACCAACGTTGTTCTTGTGTGTCACATGATCCTGCAGAAAGAAAATAATTTCACAAAAGCACATTAATCTAAAATAAAGCACACAGCTGTAATCCTGTTTGTTTCCTCCTCTCTCCCATGAACCTTTACTCATTCCCTAGCTTCAGTTCTTCCTCTGTGGCACTCTTTGACAATATGTGAGTGTGCATGAGAAAACCCACAATAAGTCGGCAGAGCTGATTTTGAGAAAGGCGGCTTTGAAGTGAAAATATGGGTACGACACAAACTTCCAACTTGGCTGTTGTTTAGGGGACCGTGGCATGTTACAGGGTAAATTGTAGATGAGCAGTGAACACTACTTACTATGATCTCTATAATGGCTTTGTAATTAGACTACGGTCTCCTAACAACAATCACTCCAATATTACTTGGTCAATTGCCTATTATAGGATTAAATGCCGATTTCTCAAAATCTTGTTTTAAGGGGGTCACTGGCTTCAATTTATCAGAAATGTCTTGTCTTTTATTATATGTACAGAACTCAAAATGTCATGTTGCCGACTTATTGTGGGTTTTCTCATGCACACTCACATATTTCAAAAAACCACAGCGGGACATGGAACAAAGTTAGAGTGTGCCCAAAAAGAAAAAAGTTATATGTCACAAAACCTCAAAACATTCTAATTCCTTTGGAAAATATTGCATAGTTTCTTTTTTGCTTGTTTCTAATGTACAGCTTTGTGATATAGAACTTTTGCTTTTTTTTTTTTATCAGATTGTTGGACAGAAAACATCTAATTTTAAAGCAAGGAGAAAAAACTGTTATTGAAGAAAGAAAAGTATGGAAGCAGGCGAGAAAGAAAGGATCTGAACAGTAAACTAGATCTGCTACAACCAGTTCTGTCTGACGTCTCACCTGAATCATTTGTTAAATTCGCTTTGCAACAGTTCTACATCACTCTCTAAATTTCAACACAAATTAAATTAGTAGGTACAAACTGCCGGCACACCCTGGAGGAGGGTAATCCTGACGTTTGGTAAAAACTTTGTTGGAAAACTTTGTGCAATACAGCAAAACGAGGTGCCGACTTAAGTCCTTCAGCATACCAAGAAGAAAAAAGCTCTTGTTTTGAGGGATCTAACATGGGAAGGATTTTCCTTCATCTTTAACACATTTCATTGTGGTGTTTTTTTTATATATGTTTCAAGTTTAAGATTTTTTTAAAAAAAATTTAATTTCTGTTATCCCCCACTTTTCTGTCGTTTGATAATTTTGTCTTCCCTGAAGATCGCCTGAAGTTTTGTTCTCCCAAGAGTTCAAATGTTTTATAATCTACGAGCACACTATACCTGTGCTGAGAGGTAAGATGCATGGATCCAACACTCGGTGTTGACATAAATGACCATCAAAGCCAGGTGGACAGTCACAAGTCACCAGGTTTGGTTCCGTGGACCAGATGGACTGTTGACAGGTCCCACCATTCTGACAGGGGTTGGGATCACAATAATCTAAAATTTACACACACAAAATTCAGTACATATTTTTATTCAAGACTTATCTTCCCTACGCTTGAGTTTAAACAACAAAAAAAAGTCAGTGTAAAGTGCTTTAAAAGAAAGTAACTATTACAGATGATATTTTGTTACCAAAGACAGTGAGCGTGTGATTTAAATAATAAGCAAATGATATGACTGTTAGTCAGCCTGTTTGGAAATTTGGCCAGCATCCATAAAGAGGATTACTGTTATTTCATAAAACAAATCATACTCTTAGCTATTCTTACATCTTCTGTCTGTTTAGGTAAAAAAACACACACACACAGAGCAAAAACATGTTCCATACAAAAGATAAAACGTGTCTCCTCTCCATTGCATAAATAATTTTACTTTTGTTTTGGTTAATATCTATCAGTTACTGTATCAAACCTGATTGAATGTGTTCCCTATATAAGAACAAAAATGCACCACATTTCCTTTCTTTACAAAGATCTTTTTACCTCTAATCTGCTCACAATCGACTTCTTTTCCTTGGTGATACCACTTGGCAACACAACCACCACACAAGCTCAACCTGCACCTGGCCTCAGGGAATGCTCTGCATGTGGTGTTAAAGCAGGGGTTGGCCTCGCAAGGTGCAAGGTCAAGGTTACACACACAAGATGTCAGGAAAGGTCGGGTATCGAAACAAAAGCGACTGGACACTCCAGTTTGCATATCTGGCAACTGCACAGGGACCATACCTGTGGAAGTAATATATTACGAAAATTATTAGTAACCTTAACTCTGACACTAAAGACAAAATCTTGCATGCCAGCAAAGCAAAATGTGACAGTGCCTGTAAAATCTTTTTGGGTTGGTGGGTCAAAAATCATCTTCAGCATACATATATTTCATTCTTCATAGAATGTATAAAATATATAACCTTTTCACCATTTTTTTTTTTTCACTCATAAATGACATGCTGCAGAACAAAATCTAATTATTTCCTAATAATAAAAGCAAAATGCTAGAAAAAAACATGAAAATGTAAAATTTACCCAAATCAATGACTAGGAATGAAATGTTTATGGGAATGCAATTGGTTCTTTGAGGGAATGTTTTGATCAACATGAATTTTAAAACAAAAACTGAACATCACAAGAGGAAGAAGATTATTACTTTTTTGCACAGGTTTGAGACTGTTGAAAAATTTCCTTCTAAGTTCTGTTTCTGACTGATGTGTTTAATTTCTTTATGTGTTATTTCAATGACGCATTGTCATTTGCCAGGTAGGATTACTAAATGATGGTCAAACTAGACAAGTTAAATCAGGGATCAGTACATACCACTCACATCCTTTGCATTGGACACCCAATTTAAATCCAGCCAATGATCAGGCAAGGGAGCTAATCCAGTGCAGGTTCTTGGCAAACTCATCAGAAATTGTTTTGGTTGCTGACTTAACACAGAAAAGATGCGATGACTTTGTGATGGTGCAAATGGGCCATGGAAATAATAGCTGCAGCCATTTACATCAAGCCCCCTTGGGTAAAATCCATACTGATCAAGGCCTTGTCTTGACAAACCTAGAGGGAAAAACATTTCAAAACAATTTCCTAAATCTTATAAGCACTCTGAACTGTTCCATTTACAAATTAAAGTTTATCCTACTCAAATAATTACTTGAGGAGGATAAAACAGAATAAATATGCATCCTATGAAACGATGAGAAAGAAATATAAAAAATATGGAATTTTTGTGCTGATTTGTTCACCAAAAGCTGAGACAGTACCTTGCAAAAGTCACAAATCAAAATAGGCAAACATTTTTTATCCTAGTGTTGCAAAAATCAGTTTCATTACCATTGGTAACTCAGCTAATGTGACACACCAAAACATTTCAGGGCTAACAGAGTAACATTATAAATAAATGCCCTATGATAAATTCATGACGCACATGCAGCATACATCACTGTCTTGAACACATCTGAGAGTTTCATGCAACAAACAATACCACCCCAGTAAATGTAAGTCAAATATCAGTCTTCATGTCAGTGCGTTCATCACAACAGTCTCACCTTGACGATTCATGCATTCACTGTCATAGCCATCAAAGTCAAATCTGCCAGTGGTATCCTCATTTCCATAGATATCCAGACCACTTGCATTGTAACCATAGCGATCATAACCTTCAGCATTGAAACCATAGCGATCGTATCCTCCCATATCATAGCCTTGGCGATTGTACCCATCTCGGTTGAAATCTAACGAAGAGAACAGGAGCAGCACTAATAAAAAAAAGTCCTTACTTCATGAGAATTTTCCTTGCCAATGCATAATTTCGTATCCAGAGCTTTTAACAGTAATCTTACACTATAGTGTCTTCTTGACATGAAAATATTGTGGCAAAAAACTAAATAAGGAAAAACATGCCATGAAAAATTGTGTTTCTTTCTAAGAAAAGATGAAATGAAACTATCTAAAGCCTTTCTTACATTTCAGAAACAGCAAAAAAAATTTAAAAATCCACCATATAAGACCAGTAAAGAATAAGTATCATGTGTTAAATTTTCAGTTGCAGAAATTTCTAAACAATATATATAGTTTTATTGCCATTTTTGTTCTCTGTAAGACTAGATTGACGAAAACAGTGCACAACTTTTTAACTTTTCTGAAGTTATGCCTGTGCGCACAGCTATGACTTACATGTCTTATATAATTTGGTGGAATATTCCATGCAAATGCAGAATGAACAAAACTGAAGAACTGGATAAACTTGTAGAGAATCACAATAAAATAACTTTGTGTATCTTCTGGTCTTACCGCCTTTACTGAATCCAAAACGATCAAAATCTTTCCTATCAAGACCTTGATCTGGGTAACCAGTAACATCATACTCTTCTCCATACAGAGATTTTGGGTCAATATCCCCACGCTTTATGCCAGTTCGTCTAGGGGGTGCTACAGATGTAATATTGCAAGGTTGACCTGTGCACAGGATGACAAGATATAACAGAAACATAAATTATGAGCCTTCAGAAACAAATACTATGTCATTTATGGTTATCTATCATGATTTAATTGCAGTGGTGGACCTACATTTTTGGGACCCTGAGGCCTGAACTGTTATGAGGCCCCTTGCAATCAGCAACAATAGGGCAACATTCAAAATTCACTCATTGAAAAAATTTTCTTCGGGGCTCCTCCGGGAGTGAGTGCCCTGAAGATTAAGCTTCGTTAGTTTCATAGAGGATCCGCAACTGTCTAATTGCAGCCACTTGATCAGATATTTCCAGTGTGAGCAGTAACTGCTTCAAACAAAGAACTGAAATGAGGTTTGGCTGACAAAGAACAAAACAAAAACACAAAAAAAGTACATGAAACTTTCAAGAGCTAGCTAGTGCTACACTTACACATTAATATATTGTTTGCTTCTGTTAGGTACATTTTTTATGGGTATGTAAGGTTTTTTCTTAACAGAGATTGTTCACTGTTAAGAGTGGAACTGAACAAGACTGGTGTGGGTGCTAAACAGGTGACTCGCCATCCATAAATTTTGCTTCATACTAGCACAATAGGCACTGCCCACACTGAGACCCAACAGGATGCAAGTAGCAGTGCTTATTGTGCTAAGGTGAAGTAAAATTTATGGCCCAAGAGCCACTGGTCTGGCACCTGCACCGGCCTTGTTCTGTTTCACCACTTAGCATGCGGTAGGTGCACAAAGTGTCACTGACATGGCAATAGCGATCATACTAAAGATATCCAAAATGTCTGAGAACTTTTTCCAAATATTGGAAATTATAAGACATCATACAGAAATATGAAATGCTCAATTAAAATCACTGTTCTCCTTTTCTAGACCAATCTGTTCTACTAAAGAAAAGAGTTTTTAGTAGATGACTGTGAACACATGTATGTACCTTCCGATGGTAACTTGTATGTTACACAGAGATCAGATTCAGAGTCGAACACTGCCCATGGTGGAATGTTGAAAGGTATCATGGGAATGCTTCCATAAGCTGGAGGGAATTTGAACTTGTTCTGACCCTTCTGTTGCCAAGTCCAGTACAACATGTCAATGTAAGCATGAATGGCGTAGAAAACAGGATCATATGGGCTGGATGATGTCATCATGTCTCCTCCAATGAAATTGTGGACGTAAGCAACATATGTCTCTAAACATAGACTCATTTCTTCAAAATCTTCACTGGCTAATGCCAGCTGCAATTCAACCTGTAAAATAAATGTGCATTTAAATTAAAGATTTCAATCCTCAAACAAATTTTTAAAATTTAGATCCATAAAATCTAGTGTGAAAGTAAACATAAAATGTTATTATATCCAGTTTCAAGATAAATCCTGATCCTCCATATAATACGGCAAATTTGCGCAAATAAACCTGCAATTTGAAATGGACATTACATCATTCCCTATCTTGACAGGACATAAAATTATGACAAAGATCACAGACATCCACATTACCTGAGTAGGCAATTGTATAGTTCTGTTGAAGTTTCTGACAAAACAAGGTTGCCAGGTAGTGGTTGTGCCAAATGGATGATCCATCACACAGCTGCCATCACCGTTACCTCCAAAATAGTTAGATTGCCAAATTACAGCTTCTTCAAAGAAACCAATATCAGTGGTAAAATCAAAATAGGGGAGAACAATATTACAGTCAATCTCTTGCAATCGTTGCTCCACTTGCCGGAGAAATTTCCGATGCCAGGGTAGAAAAAAGGGGCCACTGGAAGAGTGCATGACATGATAGGCATACAAGTCCCTGAACTGTTCCCAGGTTCTGTCTTCACTTCGTCTCAGCTCAGCCACTGCTGTCTGGAAGCGAACCAGTTCTCCCTGAGTCATGTCTCGAATTTCTTTCCGAACTGTTATTCTCTCACACCTATATAAAATAAAGAAATTCATGCATACAATGGATAAGCACAGTTTTCATCTAAGAATGAGCAATAAACTGGTTTGTTTTGTTGGTTTCACCCAATTGTAGTAAATTCACCGATGTGACAGATAGGTACTGTGAACATAGAATCTGTGAGTAAGTTATTTCATTAAATGCACTTAACAAAAATGTCTTGAAGAAGAGAATCAATTAAATTTAAATTTCAGACCAGTTCTTTCTTTAGAATGTCAATGAAAACATTATTGTTGTCATTTATTGCTCAAGTAAAAACTGTAGCATGAGGGTGCTAATATAGTTTCTTACAAGAACACACTAGTCTGAACATTATTCAATATTTGCTCACTTTTTTTTTTACTTTAGTGATAGATCCCAGTCATTATATGTTGCATCTACATAATTAAGTTATCTGTCACAATTTATAATTCATAAGTCCCTACTTACTTGCATTCGACCTGTCCCATAGGTTTGCACAAACAATCCTGACACCCAAGCCTGACAGTGTCCCCAGACTGATACACTCTCTGACCTACAATACATGTACCCATGGTCTGACATGCTGCTTCAGCACATGTTAGACCTGCGTTAAAGCTAATAACCTCTGTCTCTGTGTCATCTCCACTTGGCTGACGATGCAAGGCTTTGCATTCAACCATATGCAGCTCCTGGAATGAAAGTTATAGGTCACATTGAGAGGAAACAACTGGAAATATAATTCTATGAATAATATTTTGAGGACTTGAAAATTAAAACATGAGCAAAATTCTTGTTTTTAAAAAAAATAGGCTAAAGTGATTTTCATAGGTAGTTTGGTTTTGATTTGTACTTAGAGGACTAAGTGTTTTGAACATTTGGAAGTGGAAGCCAATTTTCAGCGCCAACTTTCAGAAGGGCAGTGGCCAATCTACTATGAAACTAATGAGGCTTAAGCTCCAGGGCTCCTAATCCCAGAGGGGCCGCGAAGAAACTTCTTTTAATGAGTGAATGCCCCCGACATCCTTGTAAGGGCAGCAAGGTCCTTTGGACCTGTTGGATGCTGCCCTAATGTTGCAGGCGATGTAGCCCCACAACAGTTCAAGCTTCAGGCTTCCAAAATTGTAGGTCCGCCACTGCTGAAGGGTCACAAATCACCAATTGGGTCAAATCACTACTACATTTCTATTGGTACACCCATCATTCTTATAGAAAGTTTGAATCATTTATGGTTTCAATAACAGGAGATTAAAACTACAAAGGCAGTGATATGATGGCATTGAAATAGGTGAAGGTTCAGCATCTTTTATGATAAAAATATACTTTCCCAGGTTGTCATTTTTTTTTTATCATCAATCACATTTGCTGCCAGAAGCATTTATCCCTAAATGCCAAGAATTTTTACACAGAACTTTGTTCAATCAGAATGCACACAGACTGCACAAAACAGATCATAAAACTTCACTCACCAATAGGTTTACAGAACTCTCAATTAAAAGGTTTTTTTCATTTTCTCATTTCTTTTCCCCTGTATCTTTTGTGTGACAGTTTATAACTTGTGTTTCTTTCCGTGCATGAAATGATGTGTAAGGCCAAACTACATTCATATCTGAAGATTTGAGTTTGAGTTTGAGTTTTATGGCACGTTGGCATGACAATGGCCATTTTGAGCCTATCATGTTCTATCTAGGTACTCTGATTATGTTTTGCATTCAGAGCTTCATCAGTTTAAATGTCACGAGTGAAATGTATCAGGAAGGCGTCAGGAAATAAAATTTAATGGGTTGAGGACTGTAATCTTCAGGTCCAGACGATCTACCTTGCAACTGATTTCCAGTTCCTGAGTACTTCTGGTGACATCCAACATGTTTGTTTTGTAGGTACGGTAACAACAGGCACCTCTCAGGGTGATGGTTGCACATTCTTCAATGTTGTAGTAGTTGTTCACATTCCCACCGCAGCCTGAGCTCAAAGGAAGACAAGGTGATAAATGTATATCAATTTTGATATAAAACAATAATTCACTAATTCTCCACCTTTGAACACAAAAAGCATTTTTACTTGGTCGCCTCCAGTAACAAAATTTTGCATTGAGAATTTATTATTTGCCGAGACAGATGTAGTGGGGGGGGGGGGGATAGTGGGGGTGGAGGGTAGTGGTTTGAGGGGATCTACATGGGGTGCGGCTGTGGTGCTAGTAAACAAATAAATTTACAACTTTATATGAAAAGACTATGTCAGTGCATCATGTTTTATATTGCATTATATGTTGTGTTTTGTGTGACACCTAATTGCCACAGAAAAAGTTTATTATTACACTTATTCCTCATAGAATACATACATGTATAATTATATTTTTATGCATATTTGCTTGTAAATATGTAAATGTGGTGGTTACTAGACAGAATCTTTTAATTAGATTACATTTAGTGCTTTCCACAGTGTTGATGTCGTTTCAGCTGGAGAGTTGAGCTTTAGAGGTTTTTTTTTTGTGTGTCTTCCTTTTCACATTCTCTCTCTCTCTCTTTCTTTTTCCTCCTTTCTCTCTCTCTCTCTCTCTCTCTTTCTCTCTTCCCTTTTTTCTCTCTCTCTCTCCTTTATCTCCCCTCCACTCTCTTCCTCCCTTGCCCCCCTCCCCCCTCATCCTTTCTCTCTCTATCTTCCTTTTATCTCTTTCTTTCCTCACTTTTCCTCCTTTCTCTCCTCTCTCTCTCTCTCTATGTCTTCCTGTTTTTAACTCTGTCTGTCTGGCTGTCTGTCTCTATCTGTTTAACATTAAGACATGAATATATTACCAGAAAACATGAAGGGCAAACATTGCTGTGACATCTTGTCATAATAATATCTCAGAATCTGTTCCTCACAGTTGCCAGGTTCTACAGGCCATACACATGGGTTCTGTCGTATCTCACATGTCTGACCATCATACGGAGGTGGACACTGGCACTGAAATGAGTCACTGAGAACATCCATCTCTGGAGTAACGCATTCGCCATTATTCATGCAGGGACTGCTCAGGCAAGGATCTGGAAGTTCAGAAGGAAAATCGTGATTGCGGTATTTTCAGGGCATGAAAGTTCTCTTCAGTTTTGCAATGTCGGGGCTTGCACTGAGTTTGTCACTTTCCGGATCTGTGTTATTAGGCTAAGTAGGTCAGACATAATACTACTTGAGTTATCGTTTGCTCTATCTCCATTTTCTGAAAAAAAAAAACTAGAGATCTTTCAGTGTGTAGAAAAGGTATAGCCAGTGCACACTTTGACACTGCATTGTGGCACTAATCAAGCTGTTTCACACTTCCGATTTGTTCTAACTCTTTATCATAATACCAAAATCACAACAGTTTAACGTCAAATTTCTCATTTGTGCAAAAAGTGGAGTTGGAACAAACAAGAATTAAGTTCACAAACAACACCGGGTTTCCACTCAACAACATTTAGGAGAAAAGTGAGCACAAGACCCAGAGACTGATTTTGTTGCGTATTTTACCTTTCATTCAGTGGCCCAGGGGAAGTAATCGTGATTTTTTACCTCAAGACCAAATTCTTACGGGTGGGAGAAAGTCGATGGGCATTGACTTTTACTTCGCAAACTGATCTTCTTCAAACTTAACACAGTAAATAGCGGTACAAACATACACAGAAATGGAGACAGACAGATTACAATAAAGAATGCAAGATATTTGGAAGGGAAATCAACAATGGAAGAGTGTTTTTTCAAAACTGGGTAAGTGAAAATTTGCAAGACTTATGGCCACTTTCAGATAGTCATTCAAACTTGGTGTGAGACGCAGTATAAGTGTTCATTTAGAATTTGCTATGTCCCACCTTAATCTTGGGATAAAGATGGGACATGGCAAGTTTAAATGTACACTTACACCGTGTCTTACACTAAGTTTGACTGACTATCTGAAAGGGGCCATAACTCTTGCAAAATTTCACTCACACAGTTTTGAAAAAACACTCTTCCATTGCACATGTCTCAGTGTTGTTGTTGTTTTCACATCCCATTGTTTGTTTGTTGTTGTTGTTTCGTTACGGCATATTTACTAGCAGAAAAACTGACATGAAAACCTGGTAGATAAACGGAACAGAAGATATGGCGGAAGATTGGTGGGAGTAGCGGGAGGAGGGAAGGGGTTAGTATACCTGCACAATTGGGTAGATCAAAGCGTCTCTCACATACAGGTCTGTTGTTCTGAAATAATCAGTAAAATTGAAGTTCACACATAATTATGTCATGTAAAAAAACACAGCCACAATGTAGGTTAAGGAGCTGACAAAAACCACACCAACCTGATTATATATTTTTTAATGCGATGATACACACCACAGCAGCTGGGTGATGAATTCATAAATAACAACGATGGCATTTACAATATGTAATGTTTTGAAACGGTCTAAAACAGATGTATGACAAAATGGACTGAACCACCACAAGCCATCATTTTTTTTTTTTTACAGTTTTGTCAACTGGTCTGATTTCATAATTTATGTTGCTTTCATTTCCTTGCAGTGATAATTATTTTCCATCCCATTAAACTCTAGGAAACTAGTGATGCTATTGCCTCAAGCAGTATCAGTATCAGGGCCCATACATAAAATACCAACGCTTGATTTCGGCAATTTCCTTGGAAAGGTATATTTTCTAGAATGCTCCCTTTGTTTTCCAAGCAAAAATGCCGTCGCTTGACTCCTTAGGAAGATATCATACTAAGCCCATTCACATAATTATAGTCAGATGTTGCCAGGGAAATGTACACCAAAGAATTAATGGCAGAAGCTGGCTTTGTCGGACCGGGCTTAGTATGTTAGGGTCTTCCCCGGATTTACTAAGAAAATATAGGAAATTCTGGTGTGCACTTCTTGTCTGCCAGCATCTGACTGTGTCTGACCGGGCTTGATATGATAACCCCCTTGCAATGTCCACTCGCTTTGTGCATGTAACAGAAGCGCTGCCTCTAGTACAATCATGTATTCTGACAGTGTGTCTTCATTGGTGGTCGACATTCCAGTTTTGATGACGTAAATGAAATAAGCCAATACACAGGTAAATTGCTACGAACCACACTTTTGACAGTGGTTGCACTACATTCCAGTTTTGATGACGTAAATGAAACAAGCCAATAGACAGGTAAATTGCTACTTACCACACAATGACAGTGGGCGCACTACATTCCAGTTTTGATGACGTAAATGAAACAAGCCAATCGGCAGGTAAAATGCCACTTACCACACATTGACAGTGGGTGCACTCATCTGGCGCCCACTGATCGCCTTCCCCGTACACTGTACCATTGAAGTTACAGCTAGGATGACATTCACACGTTTCCAGATAAGCCACTCGGGAACTCAGTTCTCTGTTCTGTCATCGTACACAAACAATATTATGTCAAACAGCCATCATAAATCTCAACTGTAAGTAGAGCTGCTCATTTGCAGCAAGGGCAACTCTCTGAAGATATGACAAAGAGCGCGAAGAACCAGTTTGTAATGGAAAATATTCACTTGCCATTAATGATAACTCTAGCGAAATTACCATTGTGTGACTGTCTCTTATGACCGTCACTTCTACCAGGAAATTTGTCACAACAAAATGTGTTCCGGTACATAACTTCAAATCAAAATATCATCCGGATTTTTTTTTACATGTCCAATATCTAACAGAAGATTATTTTACTAATATTTTTCTTTTTCAGGACAGCCAAAACCTGTGTCAGACTGATCTTTTTCGTTGTTTTGTGTTTTGGCTGCCTGACATTACACTCCCCCAAATCCCCTCACCCCGAATCAATTCTGTTCTTCGCCGAACCTGTTGCTGTGGATAAAAGTTTAAACAGATGAGGTCAGAAGCAACTGTCACAGGGCCAATAATCATATGCTTACCTCCCTCTGCAGATTGTCTGCAAGCTGCACCAGTTGTGCCATTCTGTGCTCCAGAGCAACAATCCGGTCCTCTGCAACAGTGGCAGCTGGCGAGGGCGACAGAGTGAAGCCACTCGTGGGCTCTAGGGGTTGGTCACTCACTATGGACAGTTGACAAATCAGTTACGCTTAGCCGCCTTATGATATCAAGTAAAGGGTAACATCGTCAAATGTTGACCGAACGTCCTTACTTTGTCAGTCTTGTTCAAAAATTATATATGGGCTTTAGATCTCACAGCAAAAGCTTTGGAAATGATTTATAATCACTCAGTTATGAGCAGAATATTCTTTTGTTCATGGATCGGTCAGGTACCACTGCCACAGAGCCAACTGTAAGGCTGATAACATTCTTGTGACTGACCAAGCAGTCTTTCTGATTTTGGTATAAGTTGTGGTTTCTATATCCAGATCCATTTACTTTGGTAATTTAGCCTTGCATTTACTTTGGTAATTAGCCTTGCATTTACTTTGGTAATTAGCCTTGCATTTACTTTGGTAATTAGCCTTGCATTTACTTTGGTAATTAGCCTTGCATTTACTTTGGTAATTAGCCTTGTACTGAATCTGAGAGTTTTGGAGACATTTCAGCGCCCCATTGTCTTTGTAGGTGATTTCTTTTTGTTGTTGCTGTTGTTGTTTTGTTCTTCAACAACGTTCTGTCAGCGGTCGGAGAGACCAGCAATTTGTCGTTAAAATCTGGCATTTGGCAGTTAAAACTAGCCGTGAGCCTGCATTTTTTATATTTTACAGACTACTGTTCGGAAAATTCATTGGTAAAATCCAGTACAATAAAGGTGATGATTGCTGCAGGCATTCCGATAAGCTGAGTGTAGGATAATATTGTCAAAAGGTTGTGGATAAAACAAATAACTCAAACAAACAAAAGATTAAAATCATGTTTCTGGTGCTTAGAGTGGAGGAAGGACGGGCAAGTTACTCGTAACATGACATGAATAATAACGAACGTGTAGCTAAAGTAATTGGCTACAACTTCTCCCTAACACAAGTTTCATCAGGCTACTTACTGTAGGCCTACCTAAAATATCTGACTGCATTCCACAGGTTTTGGGTACATGGCTTGTGGTGTAGACTTTGGCTGAAAACACGATACCCTGGAAATTGTGGACATGAAATAGTTATGAAGGTATAATTCACAACATCAGCGGGACAGACAAAGTTGCATTCACTTCTATTTTGTTTTGTATTTCATGGGCAGATATTTTAAAGAGGATGTTTGTTGAGGGATGCACCTTAAATACTTCATGTGGTCACTGCTCTACGATACTGGCATGTGTCAGATTTATGCCAGAAGTCAACTGCCAATTCACTACATTCCCGAGCAGGAGGACCATCAGATAATGTATAGAAAAAGAAAACAATATATCCCAAATAAGAAAATGTAACAATCCAATAGAATCATAATGGCATAAGTCACCAAAAGACAGGAAAAGAAACCGTTTTTCTTTTGTTAATGTCTCAAAAGTGTCAAAAGTGACGTATGCCGTTAGCGCTGAGCAGCCAGCCTGTGTACAGTCCTCTGGAGATCTGTCAGGACATTTAAAAACCCGGGGGATGTGGACAGTCCTCAGGAGATTTGTTAGGTGCCGTTGAAATCATTCCATCTACAGTATTTTGTTAACGACTCCAGCAAGGAATCAGTTCGACGAAATTTCTGTAGACGGAGGGGCGGGCTCAGTGATGGCTGCCATGCTGCACTTGACTGTAACTGAGTTATTCGTTTCTTTACCGATTCAATAATTCTGTTAGCAAATTTAACCTTTCTCCCACTTTTCTCTGTAATAACTAGGAATCTGAACACAAGGACTGTAACTAACATTTAGTTCACAAGAAAATTCTGATTTTATAGCATGACTGGAGAAGTATAGTGTGAAAAAGTCTTTGTGGACAACCAAAAGAACAAGACCAGTGGCGCAGCTTGGGGGGGGGGGGGGGGGGGGGGTCACAGTTGCGGTTGCCCCGGGTGCAAAATTCTTAGTCACGCGAAATTGCAAAAGAAAAAATAGAAATAATAAAAAATAAATCCCCCCCCCCCCCCACCAAAAAAATAAATAAAGAGAAAATCTGCCAATGTTGGAACTGTCTACACAGTTTTTCAACATGACAGAACAGCTGAACGTCGCACGTATTGACAGCTCACGGGTCACGCAGCGCAATCCTTGCCTTGTCCCGGGCACTGGCAACCCACCCTACGCCATTGAACAAGACAAAGTCCAGATTAACTCCACATACCTTTACTCCATTCTGTCCGTCCAGGGTACGTCCAAAGGTTACCTCCGCATTGTGTGGAATTGCTCCAATTTTCTGCCTCAGGACTGCTGTGGCTGTGGTTTCACAGTCCACTCGGACGGTCAGTTCCGCCGCTTCCACAGAGACTTCAAGTTCTAACCACTTTTTCTCCGGAAACACTTCGGTCAAGGTCACTCTCTGGAAGGATCGTGTTCCCAAGTACCGTAGAACTAAAACATTCTTAAGTATATCAAATGTCAGCTCTATATAAGGTAGATCCTTGCCCGTTTGAGTGACCAGTAGAAATACACCCTGATCTTCCGTGGTAAGAACTCCAGAAAAAGTCAAGGTGATATCTCCACGGAAACGATTTAAGAGCTGTGTGGAATTGGTGGAGCCGAGAGTCAGACCTTGGAATGGTTGTAAAAGTGTCCATCCGTATGGATAATGTCTTTCTACTTGATCGGAATTCTGTACAAGAGTTTGACTCAGCAGGTCAAATCCTGAAACAAAACAATTGAAAACCAAAGTTACTTATTGTCGTAATTGTTGTCTTTGTTGTTGCTGTTGTTGTTGTTGTTGACGTCGTCGTCGACGTTGTTGTTGTTGCTGTTGCTATTGTTTTGAGGTTGCAAGGGCGAGTTGCATCTCAGCTCTTTCTTGCTTTCTTTCTCACTCTCTCTCTCTCTCTCTCTCTCTCTTTCTCTTTCTCTCTCCCACACACACTCTCTCTCTTTTTTCTCGCTCTCTCTCCCTCCCACACACACACACACACACACTCTCTCTCTTTTTTTTCTCGCTCTCTCTCTTCCACACACACACACACACACACACTCTTTTTTCTCGATCTCTCTCTCTCTCTCCCACATACACACACACACACTCTCTCTTTTTTCTCGCTCTCTCTCCCACACACACACACACACTCTCTCTCTCTCTTTTTCCCCGCTCTCCCCCCCCCACACACACACTCTCTCTCTCTCTCCCACACACACTCTCTCTTTTTTCTCGCTCTCTCTCTCCTACACACACACACACTCTCTCTTTTTTTTTTCTCGCTCTCTTTCTTTAGGTCTCTCCCTTTTTTGCTCTCTTTCTCTCTCTCTGCCATAGTCACCATTTCTCTATGGCCTTAAAAAAAAGAGAGATCACTGTATGCCTACTAAACTTCACAACGTGGAACCTGAAAAATTATTATTATATTCCCCGCCCGCTTCTCAGGTTGGGTAGGAGACAGGTTGGTTAATGATAAGTCTCTAGTTCAACATATCACTTATCAGCATTTGTCTCATCTGTGTATACTATCAGGACATCATCATAGCCTTATATCTAATCTCTATATATCTGGGCACCATTAGTAGTCTTATCTGGGCATACATCAGGGGCTTAGGCTCGTCTCATTATTTCTTATCTTGACGTAGATTTATCTTAGTGGCGGTCAGAGGGTGGCTGTGGCAGAATTACACCAGTGTAATTAATAAAATATGTTAAATGCGACGGTTTAGATTACCTGGTCTGCAGGTCTTGAGGTTGACTGGGGTTTTTGGTTTTTGGGGTGGGGGGGGGGGGCAAAGGCTGATATATGAGTGAGCCTACGTATCATCTCATATGCATTGTATGTACACATACACAAAAACACACAACCATGAAGATTTGAAAACATTCAGATAGGTGCATACACATAAATTATACACACATAGATTTTCATCATGCGACGAAGACGAACACTGTCCATAACAGTTTGGTTAATTGCGATTGTGATATCAAAAATGTGAATGAGATCAAGGCCACATGAACTACATCGGTTTCAGCGACATGTTGCAACCTAACTTCTCGTTTCTTCCAACCCCAGTTTGCACAACTGTGAAAAATTCCACATTATATGTTCGCGGCATTAGTATTATGATAAGGCTTTGGAATAAATCGCAACTGTGAAAGAGCTTGATTGGGGACACAATGCATTTTAAATAAGTATCAAAGACTTCATTTACAACACCGCTTCCATATACTAAAATATCTCCAGTTTTTCAAAATTTTAATGGAGATAAAACAAAACAAGAACTAAGGTCAGGATGTGTCGAGGGTCGACATTGATACACATGGAGCTAAATAATATAGAGTTGATGCAAAAAGGTTTGAAAATTTTGCTAACGCCTGCGCACTAAACATGAGAGAGAGAGAGAGAGAGAGAGAGAGAGAGAGAGAGAGAGAGAGAGAGAGAGAGAGAGAGAGAGAGAGAGAGACTGTTCTATGCCAAAATTATTGTAATCGTTTAGCCAAGAAATTTACACACAAAATTGCTCACATTGCAAAATTCCGAGGACCATGTTTGTAGAAAGTGTCATGGAACCCAAATTTTGCTTACAAGCAGAGTTTGGAAACTTAATACTTCTGCAAACCGTTTATTTACCTCTATAAAACCTCTATAAAGACAACGTCCACCTCTAGAAGTTGTTTCAGTTATTATCTTTTAGAAAAGATTTTAAAAAGTATGGCACACTCACCTAACATCACTGTAAGTGTCAGCAGCCACTGTATCAGCTGTTGGCACAGGTGCACGCTCATAATGATGCATTTTTTTTTAGAAAGTTGTAAACATAAATCGTGTAAACTTTTCGAAAATGATGGTACAGCCACAGGGAGCCAAGTCACGGGTGGGGGGGGGGGGGAGATGTTATAAACGCACTTCTTTACATCAATTATTTTTTTGGCAGGAGACAAGAAAAAAAAAAAAAGAAGGAAAATTTTACAAAAACACGGGGGGAAAAATCAAAGAGATAATAATAATAATAATAATAATAATAATAATAATAATGGATGGCATTTATATAGCGCATATCCATTTAAAATGCTCTATGCGCTTTACAGAAGCAATTATGTCAACCACAGAGCAGAATGGAGCGCCTGCGAAGCGCTCAACAGACCACATTGCTTCTTTCTCTCTCCCTGTCTCGCTCACTTTCTCTATCTCAGAGCAAGTTGAAACGCAGCCTGTTAGGCGTGTTTCACAACTCACAACAGTTCACAACTCACAACTCAAATAATATTTGAATATTTATTAATAATAATATATATTTAATAATGAATAATAAATTTTGTTGTTGCTGGTGGGGGGATGATATGGATAAATTTTAATCTATTAATTTCAGTTTTTGCCTGGGCAGCGGCCTGTTTGGCCTGCTCTTCACGATTTCCAACTGCCAAGGTATCTTTAACGTGCGCAACGTGCACACGGGCCCTCCGAATTTTTCGTCCTTATCCGAGAAGACTAGGTATTCGATCCTACTCCCCAGTAGGATCAGGGACTGGAAAATATGAGAAAAATCCCACTTTCCAACATGCCTGCACTGCCCGGATGAACATCGTTTCTTGACGTATTGAATAAGTTGTCCTTAATTAATTCTTTCAATGCTGAACATGCCAAGAGCATTCTATTGGTTCGTTTCGCTTACGTCACCCGATATTGTTACGTTGACCGCACGGCATCCCCGCCCGTCCCCAATACACTAAGTATACTCACCCGCCATTTGTTTTTGTTTTTGTCACGGCGGTTGAGCATGCGCACTTGCAATGTTTAGCTACAATCAAAGAAGAAGAACTGAAACTCGAAGGAGTATGAAACATGGCCTCTAAACCTCCGAGGAAAGACGGACTAGAGTTCGAAATTTTGTAGGAACACAAGTTGTGTGACGTCAAGTGAAAGAAATCAGTTGACTTGGTACATGCGAATGCGTTCTGCAGTATACAATAAACACAGGACTTGGAAATTTTCTTTGGCCAGCCACTATGTCTATCCATTCTTGTAACAGAGCTAAATTTATAATTACAATCCAGACAACACACAGACAGCATAGTATTCCCACGTAGAGCGTTTTGGTGTAAGTGGAACTTTAATTCTTTTTTGCACTGAGATAACCACTATCTGGACAACGTCAGGGATCATCTGAGTTGGTGATAAATAATTATTATATCATTAAGCCTTTGCAGTTGCCGCCTTTGCACTGTGAGAAACGGACGACCAGTGGGAGTTCTGGGTACGTCATTTTTACTTTAATTACAAATCACGATTTTGAAAGGCAAAATGTAAACTTTTGTTTCCAGCTTTAAGAAAGAGAAAAATAGCTGGGGAGAGGCCGGGGGGGGGGGGGGGTACAGGGGTGGGCTTGAGTATGTTATTGACCTTTCCCATATTCATCTTACTACCTCATTTCGTATTATGAATTTAATGTCATTCAAGGCTTATCATAATTTTATTATGCCACCGTAAATAAGGAATAGTGTTAGACAGTTTCCTATTGGGCGTAACTTTTGAGACACAGGCTAAGTTAATCAGAGATAAAACTATGGGGATTCTGCCCGAAATTTACGCTGGGTCACAAACTTGTATAGGTTTGTCAGCATCAAGACCTCGAGATAACACTTAATGTTTTATGCCGGGACAATAGAGATCCACCTTTACAGTATAGAGGTGAAGGTCTTTTGCCGGGACAAAGACGAAGTGCTAACCATCCGGCCCAGCTTCTGAATGCTGAGGCTTCACCCAGGGGAAGAAGATGCAGTGCAGTGCGTATTCATCACAGTCTGCATTGATAAACAGCGGCAGCCATAGCAAATTGGGTGGCTGGTGTTCAATCATGCATGTCAACACATCCACCGGGCGCCGCGGGAAGAAAGCTCGTGCCAGACGCCTCGCGGATAGCTCAACCCGTGAACCGGAAGTACTTAATGGCCCTGCCAAATGGCTGTTGTTCGCGGACATACGTCCGAGGCAGAAACCCAGTTAATCACAAATCAGAGGTATCACGTTTACTCGCCTAATATCAATCAGCGCGTATGCTGTGTTTTCAATACATTTGTTACCGTACTGTCGTGCATTGCCATCAGTTAGACCAGAATCAAGCAAGAACACACTATTTATAAAGTCCACGCGATAATCGTCTGACAAATAGAAATTGACCAAGTAGTCCATTGAACCACAGCTTGTCAATGAAAGTTATCTCCTGACAGCATTCCAAAGGATTCCTTCTCCTCGAATAAGTTCATATATATATAGACGTAACACAAAATCGGTCAACATTAATTTTGTTTAATGCTACTTGTGCCATTTTTCAACTTTTACCCCATCAAAGTAAGGTAAAATTAATAATAATAATAATTTCATTATGCACGAAGTAAAGTTTCCGAATGTTATCACAATTTACTTAGAGTCATTAGCCTGCACTTCTTTTACTCAAAATTTAATAACAACTCCTATAACCGAATGTACCGTAAAGGGATCAGCTCTTGCAGTGCACGAGTGCAAGATTTGCACCTCAGGTGAGTGTGAAACATAAACAATGCATTTTTTACCCCCAGAGGGATTCGTCTTCATTAACTAATTAACTAATCACTTCATTAGTTAGATGCTTCCGGTCCCAGAATCCCACGTTTTGCTTGACTTGCGCATTCACTAGAAACGAGAGCGACAGTCTACTGAAACATTATGTTATAAAAACCTTATAGTTCTCACATTTAAACGAGTGGTTTTAAAACGTGACTAAACCTCTGTACAAATATTTGGGGCAATATAGACTCTAAGGGTAGCCACACAAAGGCGACCCAATTCGGTCACCGAGCCACTAGGCGCTTTAGGTGAGAAGAATTGCACTATATAAACAGGCCGAATCTAGGTGGGCCCCATGTGCAGTTATTGAAATTATATAGTACAATTCTTCTCACCTAAAGCGCCTAGTGGCTCGGTGACCGAATTCGGTGGCCTTTATGTGGCTACCCTAATACTGGACTTGGTCAGTGCAGATGCTCCTTAGGAAAATGTTTATGGATAGAATGTAGGCCTACTGTGAGTCATGCTTGAGTTGAGGACAGATAGGGAAGATGTTTACAGCGACAGCATGGGTGATAAAGAAAGATGAACGACGAAGTAGAAGCTGAGGAAGAAAAAGAAGAGAGAAGCAGACAGAACGAAGTCGCTCCCATTACTCATCCTCTCTCCCATACATGAATTTGTGAATTATGTTAACGCACGCTAACGAAGGCAAAAGAAAAAATAGGGGGGGGGGGATTGATTATTATTAATGATTTTTTATTTTTTTAATCTGAGAACGGGCATAAACTAGTTTGTCAGACTGCCGGCCGTTCATACAAGGTGCCAAATTTATGTAATAGGTAAACTCTAGCTTTGAGCGGAAGTTTGTAATTGTTTCGTTTACCTAATGTTTACAAACTCTTACAACTTAAATTTTATGTGTCGTGGTAAACATAACAGAGCAACCTTGGAGCCAAGACCACAGCGTGCTGTCGGTCGACGACTAAATTTCATTATTTGAATGAAACAGCTACAGACAAAATCATTTTCTGGTACCTACTTTGCAGTGATGAGAGGCTGGAAACACTTGAGGTTAACCCTCTCCTACGGTCAGTGTCGAGGATCTTACGAACCAAATTATGAAGATGAAACGAGAAGAAAGGCAATCAAGAAAAGCGGGTTAGTAGCCTTGGGCTGAAGCTCTCGAGAAACAAACTTCTGCTTCGAGAAGATCAGCGAAATCAAAGAGAGAAGTAGAAAAGAAAAGTCACAAGAAGCTTAATAATTATTATACTACTGGTAACGTGAAAATATCTAATACTGCTCTAATGCTAAGAATTTCTGAATTCGATCTTCCTATTGTTAACTTGAAGAAAAAAAGGTGCATCAGTTCTATCGAGCTCCCTCACCCAAGCCAATGATACGTACTGCAAAAGCTGCCAGCTCATAATTGTGCTGAAGTATGGCTTGAAGATGACATAGTGTTTTAACGAAAGACTTAGTTCATATCGTGTTTACGTCGTAAAAAGCTAAAGCGGATACTGAGCAACTGTTCTTCGTGCATGGATTGTACCAGAGAAAACTTCAGCCCTTTCGAGGTGCCTCATTCTAATAAAAACAGTCATGAGCCTGGGGGTTTTGCACAAAAGACGATGTTTTCACCGATTTTTTATGCACAAATGTACAATTTGTTCTGGATTACCCGTCGACGTGCATGGCATTGAGCGAACGGCTCCAATTTGCCATTTTACTAATTGAATAGTCATTTTAAGATTGACTGAAAGGGGGGAGGGGGGAGGGGGCTATTTTTATGGTAATATTGCTTGTCTAAAATAAAGAAAAAGTAAATTCCGGTGTCGTTCACAACGTCAGTGTCAAAGAAACAAAAGAAGACGTGCTGTGGAGTGGTTTAACTACAGCACAGAAGCAAGAAAAGTATGCCAATCTATTTTAAAAAGCAGGATTGCAGGATAACAATGCTACTGCAGTTTTGACTATGTTATCCTTTTTATAACGTCTTCCTAGTAAGCATGAAAACAGCCACGTATCACTGTCCACTTTCACACGAAGGGAGGCAGCATTTGTGTCTAAAACATTCATGTCTTATGAATTACGAGAGCAAGTAAAGGGCGTGGGACACAAGTAATGCTTTTAAGGGGTGGAATGCTAAGACTAGTCAAATCTCATAGGTATAACCCCAGCCTCAGAGCTATCTCACAATCGCCAAGCAAGGAACCAAGGTTCCATCAGCCTCGAGGCACAGTCAGTGCAGCCCTGGGAAGGGGTGATATCGGCTCACAACTTCTCTCCCCAAGTCTATTAAAATAGGAAAACAAAATGAACTATGTTCCCTCTCCCTCAACTGACCTTTTCATCTGATTTACTGGCACAAAGAAGCGCCGTCTCCTGCTGCTTTTTTTTTGTTTTGCCCAAGTTTTTCGTCAGGTTATCGTGAGCATGGAAAACTGTACAAAGCCATGGGAAGTTCTCCCTAACAAGATCAGTAATTGGTCTGATTTCTCTCAAAGGGAAAAGCCAAGCAATTATGGATGAGAAAGCACTGAAAGCAACGTGAACTTCGACCACAGGTGAGATTTAGGCGTGGAATTGTCTGTGACTGGCACCACTGCCAGTAGTAGGGTGGGTCGTCAGTTCACCCGTGACCAAGTGTGATTATAATTTGACATTTAACCCGCTATGTCTGCAGCCCAACTGGTGCCTTTGCTGCACCGTAAATTGTGGTACATGTATATTCTCTGCTTATCTCATGCACAATTATACAATAATTATTTAATGCAGAGATACGCTACTACAGTTTCACTAGTAATGTGTGTGCAGCGGCGTAAGAGTGTTGCCGTGTATCATCAAATGTCTCAAGCATCGTGTGTAGCACAACACAACATGGCTATTCACATTATTAAATGCGAGAAAAAACAAACTTTGTGTACTCTTACTACTGCTCTGTGAACTATTTTTGCAAGAAAGCTTAGTTTGATAGTTTAGACAAAACATGCTTACAGTAATATGCTTTTTAGTTTGGAGGCTTGTAAATACAAATAGCCATAATTGAGATGGCAGCAGGAAGTACACAAGACGAACAAGAGCGCAGGAGAAAACATGTTCCGTCTGTCTTGAGCTGCTTCAGAAACTATTTATTACGCTTGGAATTACCTCTCTGGCCCAGAAGCGTCAGGAATGTACTAGATCTGTCATCATCCTCATCATCCGCCAACTTAAATGTTCAGTAAATAGCTAATGGATAACTTTTAGGAGACTTGCTATGCACGTACATGTATGTGAGACCGGTTTCTTAGCAGTTTCTTGCATTGAAAACCCGGAAAATAGGAGATAGTAAAGCTGACAATCGGCCTTTAACCGGAAGAAACGCCTTGCTCACTTCATGATGGCATGCTCTGTCGGCCTGGGGAAACTTCGCGCGACAGCAACGGTATATATTTACTCACGATGTCACGATTCAATTCATTAAAAGTAAGTTGACAGTATTTATAAACTTCGGGTGGAGATGCTCTTGACCTTTTACTGACGAACGTGACGCAGAGCCAAGGTAATCTAGGTCATAGACCTCGTGATGTATTACGATTTCCCGAACTAGCTTTGTCTTGGCCCACTCACATTATTTGGGGTGGTCTCCGTAAATTAACTTTCAGGCCATAGACCATGAACCTCGGCTCTTTGTGACTGCACTGCCTAGGATCACAACTGGCCTCACCTTTATCGGGTATACAAGGAGAACAATCTGTGCCTGGCAACAGGCCTCTTGAGTTGGGGATAAATCAAGACAGAAGTCTGACTGATTTATAAATTTATTTTAAACTTCGGTTAAATAATTATACAAGTACAGACTCAAGCACAGAATCATTGAATCAGAATTTAAAAGTTGCCAACATTATTGCACGGTCCCCGAAAACGCCGGGTCCGTAGCATAGATACTACTTTGGCTACTACATTATTGCTAATCCTGCATATCTCTGTGCTCTACATACGTCAGATCTTTATTCCTGAGGTCAGACAGGTATGGAAATTCTGCTCATATTTCAGAAATGACAGAGATCAGGCTATCATAAATAATTATGGCCGTGTTTAACAAGAAATGACGCACTCATCTTATGTATACTACTATGCATTCTTCTGACGTACAGCTCTCTCGCGCATCCTTCAGCAATGCCTGGTATTCCATGCTAACGTCAGCTGGTGTCCAGTTTGGAGCATTTTCTAATTTATCGATGAAGAAAAATAATTTTATTTTGGATTTTTTTAAATTTTCATTTATTTTACTACTTCAAATCACTTTTTTAAATGTCCAGATTTTTTGCAAGGTAATCTCTATTTAGGCAGTGGAAGGTAAATTGTGTGCAGACATCCGTAGCACTTCCAGCCAGGCCTGTATTTGATTAAATGATGTGGATTTATTCGAGTGTATTATTTTTTTACCCAGATAATGACAAAATAACGCAATCCATATTTTCTCACGTAAGTGTTCTGTGCTTTATGAAACGGTACTGCGTTTCTTCTCAAAGCTTGTTTTCATTCAGCGCCAAGTTCGGGAGTTTATCCCATACAGGAGATCAGGTGTCGTAGTTAAGGTTTCGCACGCATCTCCCCCATTATTGTGTATCAACAGCCAGGGTCAGACAGGATCCACTAACAGCCTGGTATGTTTCACGTTTCCCACACCTAGCATGCCCTGAGAGTAAAAATTGCTCTGGTGAACCAAAACAGTGGAACTTCACGGGGCCATCCATAAAGCACTGATACTCTCCAAGAGGAAATTGGGGGGGGGGGGTATTCCTAGTGTATGAAAAGCATTCATGGAAGAGAGAATGTTTCTGGGGGCGTATTAACACCTTTTCAACTGTCGTGTAAAAAAAAAAAATTTAAAATCTGGATTTATTTATAACCATATCCAAGAGAATGAAGTGTAGAATTACATTTTTTTTAAAAATAAAGACTATATTATCATGAAATGAACAGTCAAACAGTTTTACAGTATCAAGGCTTTATCATGAACGGTCGCAATTCTAATGGCGGTGCGCTCGTACATGGAGGGGAGGGTGGGAGTTGAATCCAAGAATGAAAAGTGTACATGGAATGACGTTTGGGGGGGGGGGGGGAGAGGGGGTAAAATTCATAAATAGGGCGTGCATACTTTATGGATGGCCCTTGAGAAAAAAATCTTGCTCTGGTAAAGCAAAGCAGTGGAAACTCAGCAGGAATAATTCGCGCCTAGCGGATGCCAAAATTGAAGTAAATAGATGAGCGTTTTCCTTAACGCCAAACAGCTCATAATTTCCCTTTTTAGCCATTAAAACATGGTTTGGCACTTGCTTCAATTTAAAGTTCGAGTAAAGACAGCCCCACTTCGCTTTTCTTCCTTTCAAACGTATTCTTTCTATTACTGATCCCCTTATTCTTTCTCGTTTCTCCTCTCTTCCCTCATTTTTGTTTTCATCCGAGTTCCTCATTATCGCAGGTTTTACTACATCGTTCATACCTTTACACTTCCGTCTTTCCCCGCATTTTCATCGTGTAGCTCCATTATTTTTGGCCGTTTTTTCTTGGCTTCCTTTATCTCTTTCCCTCTTGTTTTTTTTTCATTCTTAATTCTCCCAGTAATTTATCTGATTTATCTTTAGTTCTAAATGATTGGTCCCACCCCTTGTTCCATCAGATAGTCCGATCCCAAAGAAGTGGACGAATACTGTATTTTAAAAACAAACAGAGCGCTATAGACGATCTTTTTTGCCATCCGCAATTCGAAGTAGCAGTGTTTCCTGATGTAGTATGCTGTTGTTAGTTCTTCCTAATGGATTGTTCTTACAGTGTGTGTGTGTGTGTGAGCAATGTTCTTACTTGTTGGTAATGTTGTGTGAGCAATGTGCGTGTGTGTGGTATGCGTTAAAGACGTCTTAGATATTGTATTTGCTGTTGTACTGTTACTGAATGCTGTGACAACAAATTTCCTGGAAACAGGATAATAAAGTCATATCTTATCTTATCTTATCTTATCTTATCTTATCTTATCTTATTTTACAGAATACCTTTGTTTTTCGGTCCATGATCCAACAGTCCTTGTTTTCTCTCTATCTCTCTCTCTTTCTCCCTCTTATTCCCTTCCCCCCCCTCTCTCTCTCTCTTCCTCTCTCTCTTTCTGTCTCACTCTCTCTTTTTCTCTCTCTCTCTCCTTTTTAATTCTTTTTTTTGTTTTCTTTTCTTTTCTTTTCGCCGAAAGCCATCGTATTTTTCTCAAATATCTTTCAAACTTACTTAAAATTGAGGGGGTGTATTTTTTCATTTTATTATTTTTTTTAAATTATTATTATTATTTTCATCGTGCATGCCAACTTGTGTTTATTTATTTCTCTCTGTCCTCTTCTATTTGTGCGCGTCTTCCTTATCGGTCTTTACTTAGTCACCCTAAGATGAAGAGTGAGACTCTATCTTCGTCTCCTTCTGTCTTTCTTCCTGTCTCCTTTCAATTACTCTCCTTCATTTCCATCTTTTTCTATCTGTGGTTCATTCTTGTACACCCACCCTCGTTCCGGCCAACAGCTGTACCCTGCTATTTTGGCCTGCTATTAATTTGAAGGAGGATGAAAGAAGTCCCACTAAGTTGATCTTGCAACAGCTTGTGAGTTTTGGACAGCCGCTCATTAAAAAGCTGCTTGCTGCTCGTAAACAGCACTGTACTTTTAGGTTCGAACTCACTGTACGTGTACTGAAGGTAGAGGGGGAGGAGGGGGCTTGATGTATGGAGGCTGTGCATCAAAGTGGGTGGTAAAAGTGAACTGAGAGAGTGGGGGGGGGGGGGCAAAGAGGCCTAAACAAGGGTTCTGAAATACTGATGGCATGACTTGAAGCTGTTGTTTGTAAACAGTATAATATCTATTATATATTTCAGTAACTTGCAACCTTTGGCATGACTAACTGACCAAACTATACACTCTTCAGACCTTAAATTTGGCAGGAAGGTGGCAACTGAGATAAGGAAAATGATGGCTATAATTAAAAGTTGTTTACTTCAAGCATGTATTTTTAAAAAATAACAATGTTTATTCCTATGTAACATCTGTATTTTTGCATGTTTATTTCATAATAATAGTACCGTCCATGTCATAAAAAGTAACCGTATTAAGCGTTCAGTTTTGTGCGTAGTGTTCTGATGCCCATGAGTTCTGAAGCAAGACTGTAGTTTATTGCTTTTAATATAATTATGAGAGGGGGGGGGGGAGCACATGATTGTTTATTCCGGGCAAATGCCCGGTAGCTCATCTAGTATATATTATTTTATGACTACAGCCGGACTGGTATCCCACTCTCATTGTTTGCTCCATTACATCCATCCATCTATCTGTTCATTTTTCTATCTGCCCATCCAGTCGGCATTCCATTCATCCATCCATCTACCTAAATATCCACCCAATCGCCCATCCACCTAACCATCTACAAATCTATCTCTGTCCACTCAATCCATCCTCCCATCTGTCCGACCATCCACCGATTTGTCTCTGACCATCCGTCCATCTCTCCATCCATCCATCCATCCATCCATCCATCCATCCATCCATGCACCAACCACCCATCCGCCCGACCATCCACCGATTTATCTCTTTCCTTCCATCCATCTAACCATCCATCTATCTATCCATCCACCCATCCAACAGTCCTTCCGTCCGATCTGTCTCTGCCCAACCATCCATCCATCCATCTATCCATCCATCCATCCATTCATCCCTCTATCCATCTACCCATCCATCATTCTGTCCCTTTACCGATTCATCCATCGTAAGATCCATTTAGCCGTGCACACCTCGTCATCGATCGAAATATATAGTTTTAAAATCAAAATGACTATTCGATTACTCGACGAGAAATGGCATCATTTCGATACCTGGTCAGGTTTCGAAAAGTGCATGTATCACTTCTGAAAAAAACACCCAGAAAATATTACAGATAGGGAAAAAATGTCTTCCGCTCTTTGCAATCAGGTAATTAAAAGGAAAGCTGGATACACATGAAAAAGGCTGAAAATAAGCTGTTTATATTGAAGTAGTTGTTGCACACACCGGAAAAACCAGGTATTTATATATTGAATTCCCCGACAGTGACAACCGGAGACCAGCTGAACTAATTGAGAACGACAAATGCTAAGAAAAACTGATTGGGTACAAACCGGAAGGGGATGTGTTTGGAGGGGGTGGTATTAGGATTCACAAACCATCTATCTTGGTAAAAGCTGTGGGGCTGACGTGTACTTTCTTTGAATCTATTTCTTTAAATAGTATAATAAATAAAAATGATGCAAATTAATCTTGTGTCCTTCCAGAGACATCTTAACATCCGTATGGGCATCTGGCCAAAGCACTAAGCTGTGACCCGCCTCCTATGCAACTGCTCTCAAAGGGGCATGCATGGGGCCTCTGAGCAGTGCCCAGTGAGCCCATGCGTTCAGACGGCTCCGCCTAGTTCGCTCAGGGCTGAAAGGGCCTTAGAAAGGAATAAGTGAAGGTTTGATACATTCTGAAATATTTCTCTGCTCTCCATGCCACACCATTTTCATATAGCCACTAATCTATTCGTCTACACTTTCCTGGCTCCATCGGTCTTTCCGTCTATTTATAAATAAGTTCAACCATCCAACGGCGGAAAAAGTGTCTGTCTGTCTGTCTTTTCATAATACAGCAACACCACCATTTATTCACCCATTAATCCTTTCTTTTTTCATTTATTTATTTAGCCACCCCAAGCCACTCTTTCTTTCCATCTCTCAATCCACCTCGCTGTCTGTCCAAGCATCCATCCACCCACCTACTCATCCATTCATCCATCCATATCCGTTGACCCATCTCCACTCACCACCTGACCTAGTTTTCATCATATGCCCGCCCAACTCTCCCTCTGGTTCACTATAAAAACCCAGTACACAGTACAGTAAACCCATATCACCAACGAAAATTTATAATTCATTATTAAATAAATATTATATAATATATATTCAAATAATATTATAATACTTTAGAATACAAGTTGTGAGTTGAAAAGTGTTGTGAGTTGTGAACAGCGCCTAACAGGCTGCGTTACAATTTGCTCTGAGATAAAGAGAGATAGCGAGAGTGAGAGAAAGAAAGAGAGAGTGACAGAGATGCAAATCTAGAGAACAAGACTTCTGTAAAGCGCCTAGAGCAAACTCGTTTGGATTAGGCGCTATATAAATGATCTTCATTATTATCATTATTCATTATTACAATGGAACACTTCCTACCACCTATACGTGTAATCGTGTTTCTCTGATCAAATACAACACGTCCATGACAGGTAAACACCCTATAAAGAATGCCAGATAAGCGTTTGTCAATGACACAAGCCTGCCTCTGTTTACACGATTGGTGTGATATTCATCTGACCAGGTGCTACGCATACTAAAACAGAAGCCTCTCTATCAGTCTGTGATCTACTTTTCGTCAGATGCTCCATCTTTATGAATGAACCAGCTCGAAAATATAGACCGCTTCACGATTCTGACCAAAATTATATCAATTCAACGCGGGCGTACTTATCCGCGAGACATGATGTATTTCAGAATATAAAGTAAAATACAACAAAAAGACGGCTGAATAGAGTTGGGGTAGGCGGGGATTGGATTAGAATTTGAATTTCACGTCGCTTCAGCTCAATAACGTCTATGTTGGGCCTTCTGCGGTTCATTGCCAGGAGGGCTTTTTGTCAAAGCAAGGACAGTGGCAGATCTCCTGCGAAACTAATGAAGATTAAGCTTCCTAATCCCAGAAGGGCCCTGAAGAACCCATTTTTCTTTTAATGAGTGAAGTTTTGAGGGTTTGCTCTATTGTTGCTGGTTGCGAAAAGGCCCCATAACAGTTCAAGCTTCAAGGTCCAAAAACTGTAGATCCGCTGAGGTCTCCTACAAGGGGGGTGGGGGGGGGGGGATCTCTTGAAATGATCATAGAGGATTTGAGGAGGGCGGAGAAAGGAAGCGGTAGGGGGTGGAAAACGTAAACATCACTATTTCTTATCACATTCATCATCACGTACAACGTAATCTCTAGTGTCGTCTTCCCGCCTGACTCTCACCTATAACTCGATCCCGCATATTTCCTTCCTCCGCAGCTGTTGTGGTTGCAGATGCTGCTGTTGTTGTTGATGGTGTTTCCGTGGCCGCTGAAGGTGTAGTCGCTGTGGCCACCGCCAGTACCAATGAAACAGAAGCCCACCATCTTGCCGCTACAAAGGGCATGTTGATAGTTAGTTTCCTGTCCGCCAGCATTACTCCGAGAGATCAGTCAATTCGAATACTTGCAGGAAAGAAGTTTGATGCCATAGCTTCACCTGAAATGATAAGATAAACGAAAAACACACGTGGGCGAGAGGAAGAGTCATTTAGGAAATTGAATATTCGAATACATCTTTCAATTTTTTTTTTAGATTACACAGTACATTCAGGAGACATCGAAGAAAAGGTTTTGTATCAACATCTGTTTATTCCAGTTACATAAAAGTCGTTTTATCGGCCATTGCTTCACGCCACTCGAAATTATGACGTAGAGCGCACGGCAGCTGAGCGTGCGTACGTGCAAACATTTTATTTCTGGCACGGAGGCGGAACATGGGCTCTGGCAAAGATTAGCTGTTATGTAAAAAGAAGAACTGAGACTCTTAAGAGAATGAAACAAATGGCCTTAGAACTTCCGACGAAAGACAAAATAAAATTTATTTATTTTTTAGGATCACAAGTTTCTGTGACGTCAAAGTGACACAGACCAATGCACAGTATCTCAGCTGATAGTGCCTTCGCCCTGAGTTTGGACGTTTCCGGATCAATTTCCAGTTGCCTGCCCCCCCCCCCCCCCCGCCCTTTTTTTTTCTCATCATCTTCTATCTCTTTTCCTGTTGTTAAATTATTTGAGATTACTTCAGGTTATAATCTACCAGCTCTTGCAATGTTAATATAATGATAAGGCTCGCGAAGGGAACTCCTAGGCTTTATTTAATTATATCTACACTTTAATGATGTTCAGAATTTTTTAGTTCATAAATCATTAATATTAATTTGGTCAGAAAAAATTGACATTATTAATGCAGTATGACTGTGTTTATGTCCTATAACGCGCAGCAATCTGAGGGCAGCATCGTTGTTCCTTGTACGATTTACTGGCGAGACTTCGTCATCAAAATATGAAAGTGTAGATTTACGGTGAATATGAAAGTGTAGATTTACGGTGAATATGAAAGTGTAGATTTACGGTGAATATGAAAGTGTAGATTTACGGTGAATATGAAAGTGTAGATTTATGGTGAGCGCTCAGCAGTTAAAACCGTACTGAGTTTTCAAATAGATAAACGAAAGACAATCATAATGATACCTCAAAAGAGCCAAAGGCAGGAGAGGGTAATAATTGTCATTGGCGATTGTTTCACTGAAAATGTCATTAAGATGTAAGATCTGCATTGAGAAATGTACCCTTTTATAGACAGGGTAAGTTTTCAGGAAGAAAAATGGAGCGTTCATAATCTGACATCAGGCTACTTCAGTGACGTAGTTTGCTTATGATTATCGAATAGGTGGGAGAGAATGATTGTCTGTACAGGTCCAAAAACTAATAACGCAATTTTTCGTTCTGTCGTGGGGGGGGGGGGGGGGGGAGGGGGGGGGAACAAAGTCAAGCCAAAAATAGTCAAGTGAAGGAAAACAAGTCAAGCGGAAAACGTCAAATACGCAAAAAAAAAAAAAGGTCAGGTGGGGAAAAAAATTAAACGGAAAAATAGTCATGTGGAAAAAACGTTGAGTTATGGGTTAGACTTTGCTTAATTAGCCAACACGGTGATATCCTGGTTGAGGTATTTAATGTTCGATGGCGTCTTTCATCTCGGCACGAAATAACGGTCTTCGATTAAACATTACTATAACAATTCTTGGTTTATTTGTATTATCATTTACACAATCACCAGCTCCTAAACCCAAATCCTACCTCTAACCAGACCCTACTCCTAATCCTGACCCTAACCAGACCCTACTCCTAATCCTGACCCTAACTAGATCCTACTCCTAATCCTGACCCTAACCAGACCCTACTCCTAATCCTGACCCTAACTAGATCCTACTCCTAATCCTGACCCTAACCAGACCCTATCCCTAACTCTAACCCGTGACTTTTTTCCCATTAGATTTTTTTTTTCCGCTTAACTTTTTTTTTTTTTTTTGCTTTTGATTTTTATTCCGTTTGAATTTTTTTCCTTAGGATGCGCAAATTGGGGGGGGGGGGGGGATCTGACTTTTTCCTCTTGCTTTTTCTCTCTGATCTTTGTTCAACTTGCCTTTTTATGGTAGGGTGCTCAAATTTGGGGGAGAGAAAAAGGTCCAAGAATATCTTCCCGTTTGCCTTTTATTTTATGATTACCCTTTAAAGCAAGGCCCGCGGTTACTTCAAAGACCAGCAAAACCTTCTAAATTGAGAAACTTGATACGTGTATACATATCAAAATAATACAGATTATTTTGTTTTGGACTCATGGAACAACATTGAACATAATAATTTATGTAGTTAAAGAACTGATGGACAACACTTCTTATTATAATCCCTTCGTTTTCCTTTTCTGGAAATTCCTAGCTCTGCCAATGGCTAGGTTTGCCAGCTCGCGAATGTTAATCGTGATGGGTGGATGAAGGAGAGGAGTGGTTGGATGCATAGAAAAATGAGTGAATAGATGGATGATGAGATGAATAAAAGTGTCAATATATATGAGTGGATGAATGGGTGAATGGTTGGGTGAATGAATGAATAGACATGTGTTTAAATCAATGGGTTGGTGGCCTAGCGTGTGGATGGGAAACAGACCTACTAACGACTCAAAGAAATGCCACACACGCTAGTAGTACTCTCATTCTGTAATCTCAGCCATTTCTCACAAGTGAGGGAAGCGTCATGTTCCCAGACACGATAAAATGCAAACTTTGGAAAAGCTGAGTTGCACTGTCGGCATTGTGGCCTGATGGACGGGAATCGGGTGGATGGGGTGTCAGAGAGGCAGGTAATTTATCCATTGTGGCAAATTAGCCTGGCATCTCAAGAGCCCGGTCTTCACTGACTCCTGTATTTATCACAGGAGTTGACAGATAAACATCAGCGCATGCTCCTCACTCTCGGCCTTTCTACCTTTCCCATGCCTGACGTTTCCCTCACGTGAGAAATGGCTGAGACTACAGAATGAGAGTACTACTAGCGTGTGTGGCATTTCTTTGAGTCGTTAGTAGGTCTGTTTCCCATCCACAAGCTAGGCCACCAACCCATTGATTTAAACACATGTCTATTCATTCATTCATCAAACCATTCACCCATTCATCCACTCATATATTTATACGTTTATTCAATTCATCTCACCATCCATCTATTCACTCCATTTTCTATGCATCCACCCACTCCTCTCCTTCATCCACCCATCCATCCACTCATTTACTTATTCACACCTTTATCCACTCGTGAACGCATTCAATCATCCATCCGTTCATTTATTCATTCAACCATCCATCTATTCAATCACCCACTCATCCATACTGACAGCACTGTTATCTTTGTATTGCCTTTGCCTCTACTTTCCTCATTTTCCGTGTATCCACCTATCTTAAGTTCAAGAAAAATTTGTATTATGAGCGTACGCTTGTTGCGAAGACATGAGGGGACTTCGCCCAGGGCTCAGATGGGCATATTGAGCACTTGCCCGCAGACCCCAAACATGTAAATTTACATCGGTTTTTGAAAGAAGCAAGAAAATCCCGCACGTTACAGAAGAATCTGCCCAGGGGCCCATTATGATTTTAAGAGGACCCTGCCAGGGCTTGTCAGAACTTGGATATATATGTATGTCAATGGTATGGATTTCTAATCTCAGGAGACCGATCGGTGCACCACTTTACTGTAAAGTGATCATTGATCAGGACACTGCAATGATGGAAATATTGTACATTTCTAATTCTACAGTTTCCAAGGGCGTGCTTGCACCAGCTGTCTGTGGTAACGGTTGGTGTAGTTGTCTGTCTGATTGTTACACAAAGCCTGAAGGGTGAGGGGGGGGGGGGAAGGGTTGGGGGAGAGGCCTGTTTTTTGTTGTTGTTTTTTTTTTTGGCGAAATCTTCATTTTGTGAAATTCCTGTCATATTTTAACACCCCACATTTGAGCTGCCCATGTGAAAATATCAATTTATTCCATAACTACACAATCTCACCATTAATGATTTTCCATAGCTCTGTATATATATCAGGTGTAACTTAAGGTTGTTGGAATGATGCCAGAAAGACAGTGGGGGGAAAAGTGCCGATAGTGTTATAGGAATGAAAAAGAAACAAGAAAAAACAAAAGATGAAACATTGTTTTAATTCACAATTTCCACTCACCGCTGATATTTAAATAGGTTTATCCGTCCTACAAAGTTCAGCAGTGATAAACATGGACACTTTTAGCACAAAATTTTAGTACAAAATCTTCACCGTCTAAGTCTAGATTAAATCCACTTACCGTACGGAGAAAATATCCCAGAAGTCACGGTCCAGTCACACTAAATGTATCGTTTACCAATCAACAATTCCAAGCCAGCACCTTTACAGTTCTGACATGAAATTCAGCCGCTCCTCAGATCTTCAAACTATGACCTGAATGAACTTGTTCACACAAATTTAATCTCTATTTTATTTTTCCCCCTTCAGAAATCCGGTGATATGCTCAGACGGGAAACAGTTTTAGAAATTTGGCATCTGTGTCCTGACCGACACAAATTCTTCTGTGGTGTTTCCTTGTCGGCTGATTAACGTCTGCTTTGCCAGGAGATCCTTACTGACATGCACCCCTAGCGACGAGAACCGCTTCTTCCCTTTGCGATTCCTCGTCCCTCACCACCACTTCTTAGACAACACCCCTCCCTTTTCCCACCCTCCTCCCTTCCCCCCACTCTCCAATCTTCCAGTCTTTCATGAGTGCACGATGTGCCGTGTTCGCCCGAGATGAGCCGCCTGACCTCTGAACTTCGCTAATCATCTCCATGTGAGTCCGTACACAAGCCGCCGTTCCATTCGCCTGCGGGCAGCACAGACTTGCTGATATATTGTTATTTCTAGACTCGTGCACTTTGTATTCCCATGACCATCCAGGTTTGAAAGCCATTTGGAGTAATGGCCACTTTCGCTCTGAACCGCTTGGGTGCTAAAGTCGTAAATCAGTGTAAGTTATTCAGCCTTATAACTACTCTCAGATCGGACTCCTTCCCAAATAAATGTTTGTGCAACATTTTTTTTTCAAATGTAAGCACTGTAGGAATTCAGTCCTTTTTTTTTTTTTCTGAATAATTTGATAGAAAACGTCAGATTCAGAGCCACGTAAAAGTACGTTTGCTGTAGATCTGTACAGTCTTTCCCAGTCTTTAAAGGGTTAACATGAAACCACAGAAACTGAGATTTCTATCTGATCTGTCTTTCCTAGGGTTCTGTCGGGCCTTCTGAGTTATCTACCGTACTTCATGCTCATCAAACGTGCTGTAGGCATTAGTGCTTGAAGGTAATCATGGACTATCTCATTTGACCATTAGATTTCTATTGTTCTCAATCCTCTTGGGCCCAGTATTCCATTTTTGAAACATTTCAGCTGGTATTTTGTGTTCTGTATTTGAATCCCTTTCTAGTTATTAAAAAGTTCGTGGTGCTTTAAAAGGAAATTTCTAAATCATCCAAGAGCAACAAAATAATTCACATGAAAGCAAACAGGGAAAGATACAGAAGACCGTTTTTGCCCTCAGCAATTCGCCTCGACAAAACATTCTAACTAGATGTGTGCCACATTTCATTAAGGTTCTTTACTATGTCACTTCATGTATGCCTGCTATTGAGCTATTAGGTTGTGATTATGTTTATGTAATGATACGAAAGATACGTGTACTGTTAAACATTCTGTGAAAGAGAATTTCCCTCATGGGATAATAAAGTGATTCTTATCTTATCTTATATTCTTGCATTTATTTGAGCATTTCGAAAAAAAGTTTTACAAGACCCATAAAAAAAATGTAACTTTTGGTTCAGAAGAGCTATGTCTGGATGGTAGAGAGTTAGAATGGTTGTGACATTTTGAGTTCCAGAACAAACAGAGCGATGGTGGCGGTGTCTTAAACTTGTTTCCTTTGCAGGACATTTCGGGATCAAACTGAAGGTAATGTGGGTTTTCTCTAACCATAGCGCTATTCTTAAGGCGTTACTTTGTCTTATTGGCAAGATTTTTGAGTTTTCATCATATTTTTATTTACTTCGTTACAGTTTTTGTGGAGCTCAATGTTCTGGAATTTTCTACCAACCAACAATAACTTCTGGTTTTTCCCTGTCTTCATTTGAAGTTGTTCCCCTCTGAGGCTGACCACTTTGAACGCGCACATTTCTCAGACATCCGAGGCTCAAGTAATGGTTTCTGTACGCATATTTTTCGCTGATGATAAATTTTGGTCATGCCACGTTTCTTTGCATCGCACTATGTAGTAATCTTAATTCTAGAAACAGTTTTCTTCTGTAGACACAGATTAAAACCTGGAATATATTCTCCAGGATGAAAACAATCCATATTTTTCAAAGAGGCTTCCTGTCTTAAGACAGCAACACTGGGGAATTACAGAAATATCATAAAAACCACAGAAAAACTGTGGGGTCGCAGCAGGGCTATAAGCAAAGTCAAAATTGGGCAAAAAGAAAAGGTTGTATGTTGCAAAACCCCGCGTGACAAATAAAACCCAAACAATACAAAGCAAACTGAAGAGAAGACAGAAAATACACAAAATTTTCGGCTTTCGCCTTTTTCAAGTGAAAAAAAACTAACAATAAAAGACTTCAACAGGAACGAAGTGAAACAGTTTACTTAGCTGCGAGTTCTTGCTTCGTTAGCAGCACCAAAGCACGTCCGTCCGCCAAATGCATGGAAGCTCTAAGAGACGCATTTGCTAAGTAAACTGTTTCACTTCGTTCCTGTTGAAGTCTTTTATTGTTCGTTTTTTTTCAACATACAACCTTTTCTTTTTGCCCAATTTTGACTTGGGGAATTACCGAATTGCAGTAAATTCAAATTTATCCTCATGGCTAAGGCTAGAGGCCCACTGAGTCCAGCCAGTTTGAGTCTGTTTTGTCTCAGTGCGAGAGATCTCTCTTTCCACCAGCCGACTCAAGATAGTTGTGACGAGCCGAAACTGTTCAGACAGGCATTTCAGCCTCGCCAGTGAGCGAGTGACTCTATAGTTCGCTTCTAACACTAAAATCAAGACAAAACCAGACTCGACTCGGTGTGCCCCAAGCCTTTAGGCTCTCTGCCTTTCCTTCGTGGACTATGCACCGCCGTCTTTCATAGGACGAAATGGTTGCATGCAGATGATGAAGTGGGTATAACAAAGATCAAACAGTGTACATGCCCTAGTGTTGATGGACAACGCCATCACAAGCAACGAGGATCTCCCATGATGTTTATACTATGGGATGTTTATCATGAAAGGCAGTGCAGCCGGAGCAAGGCGGAAACCTTTCCGCGGGGTCTGCCACAGGCTATCTTTCCTGCACTGTTGATTATGCCATGCACCAAGATTCATATTTCATCAAGATGAATTTCTGGTGTCCTTGGATATATCAACAACAATAACACAATCAGGGTTATTGGTATTGTTATAACGCTCAGCACTCTTCGGGAGATAACGTTGGTTGCTGTGTAGTATCCAGGCACCTGGCAGGTTAGAGTGTGTGTGATGACAGGATCAACTTGAGTGAGATTGCCTTTTTCTATTGTCTCATGATCCAAAAGGGTACTTACCCAAATGTCATGATTTTGTATGGTGGAAGTGGGGGATCAAGGGTGTTAGGACGTCGGGATGGGGTCATTAATTGCTATTTGGTTTAAAAATGTAAAAAGCCGTCGGGAAAAAATATTTTCGCAATACATAAAGCAGTTCATACACCAGCAAAAGTCACTTAAAGTAACACACAATACACAAACATTAAGAAAATACTCTTAAATAAGCACGTCATACAAAAACACACAACGAATTCAGTCACTGTCACAGACTAATTAAATACCCAGACTGGATGATCCTATTGTGTGACGTCACAAAACAGCGAAAGGTCATGACCCATCCGCCATTATGGGTTTGCGGTAGCGACCGACGCTTCAGCTTAGCTATAATTTTGAATGATACCATTTTGACGCGCCTACTGAACGCGGAAGTTTGGTTCCGCACCAAGAAATTAATACATGTACAACCAATCTTGACAAATAAAAAGAAATTTCTACTGCCGATAGAACTAGAATCGGAATTTCCCGAGCGGCGGCCATGTTAGTAATACGGCCGCCGCTCGGGAAAATCCGTAAAAAACGACACAGCCCGAAGCCTACGCACTTATGACATCATGTGTGAAACATTTAACCTTTAAAATCTCTTAAAACAGGCTTAGATTAAAGCCGAAATTCGGCCACAACGTCATTCAATAGTATCCCTGAGTTGCGGAAAACGCTCCAATTATAACGCACTTCTTTTATTACTCCTCAAACCCTGCTGAAACATTTCTCCAACTAGTTTAATTGAAAGTTGGCATAATAATTTAGGACAGACAGTGGTGACTGGGGGGGGGGGGGCGCTCAACCTGAGATCTTCTTTGGGTGTGTGAAAGGTAAGGGGGCATGCTTAAGGTACTTATCTTCGGAGGAGGGTGGGGGGCTAAAGTACGAAAAACTTACATGAGAGGAATGGAGGGGTTTTGACAGCCCATGTGTTTTTTTAGTTATGTTAACAAAATAAAAAGTTAGGTTTTATTTGCTTTTTTTTGTCTTTCAGCAAATGAAGCTGTTGGGTTGTGTTAAAAAAAAAGCATGTTTCTAGAGAATACATGTGGTAGCCTACAATACAGTTTCCAGCAGTTATAATCCTGCACTGTACATTTGTACATAGCTAAACACAGATAGCCTGCTAAATGCCGTTTAAAGTTTCCAAACAGGAAGTCCTATAGTACTTATTGGTAGACATTTACTGTCTAATGGCCCTGATTCGTACTTGGGGATATGGGGGGACTGGGAGGAGATGGAGGGTGGGGGATATTCTTTACTGAACATCCTCCTCCTCCTCCCTCTGCAGCTATTCCCTGGCTCTACTACGATACCTCCCAAGTGTATATTTGCACAACTGCAAACGGCAACTCCTTTTAGCCAAATATTCTATGAAGTCTTAAAGGGATTTTTGTTTTTTCTGTTTAGAAACATTTCAGATGCTCATGTCTATAACTAAAATGTATTGTCGGTGTATTTTCAATATTGTGGCTTTTTTGCCTTTTCGAGAAAATGAGGATTGAATTTTTGAAGTGTTATGTAAAATCAGGGCCAAACGGCATGCAACATTAGGTTATGTAACAAAACACATATCTCGAAAAGTTTTTAACCGATTGAAATGACACTTATACATAATGAAATTAGGAGTGAGAGTATCACTTTCATGACAAAATCTCAAAATCGGCAAAATCACCAGCACAACAATATGGCAAATACCCCTCGATATTTTAATATGAGTAATACATTTCAACGAAAACATCCATTTTCCTCCCCAGTAAAATGAAGTTCCTCGTACAAGGTGGGACAAGGTGGTCTAGAGGCAAGGTGCTCACCTCTCATGCCAAGGGTACCGGGTTCACAACCCGATCGTTGCAGGCATGTTGAAAGTTTGGGATTTTTCTCATATTTTCGTGTCCCTGATCCTATTGTGGGGGGGGGGGGGATCGAGTACCTAGTCTTCTCGGATAAGGACAAAAAAAATCGGCGGGCCCGTGTGCACGTTGCGCACGTTAAAGATACCCTGGCAGTTGAAAATCGAAAAAAGCAGGCCGAACAGGCCACCACCCTGGAAAAATCAAATCAAATTCATCCCACCACCCCCCCCCCACCCGCCCCACTGTGGCTACGACGTGCCTGCTCCAGTTGTAACTGGGTGCAATTACACGAAGGCAAATTTCCCAAATGGGATTAAAGTAGCATACAAATACAAATACAAAGTACAAATACTTGGGCGGTTTGATTAAATGTCCAGCCTAGGAGGTCTAATCACAGTACAACTGCACGCACAGAGGGCTAGGAATACCTTAAAACTAGAGCAAAATAATGGCAATCAACCTGTCAGTAATAAAGGAAGTGTGTACATTTATCAGCTTTGATTAGTGCCAGAAGGCTTACTTACAGCACCTTCATAAAGGCGTCTCACACTTCTAAACCTGTGGCTAGCCAAGGGCAATTACCAATGTACGATGCTCGCTTACCCATGCCTGGTTTACAGTCACAAACCTACCATGGCGTAATTGCTTCCCCTTTCTCTTCTGTACCAGCTGCGACCCTTACCCAGATCATACGTTTCAAGGGGCGATAAACCCAAGTAGTTACAGAGAGTGTACGTGTATACATGGGATTTTTATTCTCTCTCTCTCTCTCTCTCCCTCTCTCTCTTTTTCTCTCTCTTTTTCTCTCTCTTTCTCTCTCTCTTTTTTCTCTCTCTCTCTCTCTTTTTCTCTTTCTCTCTCTCTCTCTCTCTCTCTCTTTTTCTCTCTCTCTTTCTCTCTCTCTCTCTCTCTCTTTTTTTTTCTCTCTCTCTCTCTCTCTCTCTTTTTCTCTTTCTCTCTCTCTCTCTCTCTCTTTCTCTCTCTTTCTCTCTTTCTTTCTCTCTCTCTTTTTCTCTCTTTCTCTCTCTCTCTCTCTCTCTCTTTCTTTCCCTCTTTCTTTCTCTCTCTCTCTCTCTCTCTCACACACACACTCACTAACTCACTTAAGGGCGCATTCACTACATATTTCTAAGACATAAGCTTCTGCCATATTCAGATAGGAGACAAGCCCTATGAAGCCTATCGAGGGGTGACTGCGCAAACACCGTAACTCGAAAATTTGCGATTTTTGTGTTTGTTTGTTTGTTTGTATGTTTGTTTGTTTTTTGTTGTTGTTGTTTTGGGGGTTTTTTTGTTGTTGTTTTTTTGCATATACTGCTTCGCCTTGGTAAGTACTGCATTATTTGACATGATGCGAATTCCATTTGTGACGTGAGAGAGGATTTAATGTTCTTTAACAAAATATAACAAACCACAAGATTTTCTAGCAATTCGCTGGGCATTTATTCTCTAATCAAAAGAAAAACTCTTTGATTTCTCGAGGAGCCTCAGCCTAAGGTTGTTGGCCCCCACGACTACCACCCAAAACTGTACTAATGGTCATTTTATAATGATGGTCAGCATGACTGGAATGGCAGACACGTGGGCGAGACCAAGGATGGTCAACATGGCCGGAATGGCCAAGCGTGCGGGCGAAACTTTAGGTAAGGTAGCCGATCCTCTGCGACCTCGGACTTGGGGGAGGGGGGGGGGGGTAAGCAAGACCACCCAGTGAATGGAAAACAAATTGGAATGCTTTAACTCCGTAGCCAGTGGAGCTATCGATACGCCTTTTCGTGAGAAAATAGACCTAAAGTATGATGTTATTAACATATTATCGAATTGATTGACCTAATTATGGGTGAAGATTAAGAGACATTTGATACTTCATGTCAAACTTTTAAATCGCTCTCACGTAAGATTTACAAAACTGGCGATACAGTTTTTGCGCAGACACTGCTCGAAATGTGCTCATATACAACAACATCCAGACATCTCTGTTGCTTCAAAAGTTCTGCCTCTTACGATAGTAGTAGAAGTATGGTGTCCAGCTACATCTAAATACTGGGCTAGTGTGGAAGAAAACGAATCAAATTTAATACATTGCTATTTCTCTTGACTTCAGACAATTATTGTGTTCTTAAGAAATTCTGAATTTTATTTCGTCATTCGTCAGATGTTTGAAGACCCAGAATGCCTTGTTCTCCTAAAGATTTCAATTCTTCTTTTTGGATTACAGATAATGTTTGCGAGTGCGCATGCGCAGCCGCTGTACCAGTGGTATTGAGCGTCGGAGTCGCCGTGAGGTAAACGTCATAGTTGTGGGTGACTTGAGTGAAACAAACTATTTGACAGCCATACAGACAAACAGTCGGTGGTTGCTGTAACCTTTGTGTTCCCCTCTCATGCCAAAGGTACTGGGTTCGAATCCCCGTCTGTGTAGGCATGTTGGAATTTTGGGATTTTTCTCATATTTTCCTGTCCATGATCCTATGGTAGGTAGGATCAAACACCTAGTCTTCTCAGATAAGGACGAAAAGCTCTGAGGGCCCGTGTGCACGTTGCGCACGTTAAAGATACCCTGGCAGTTGGAAATCGAGAAGTTTAAATTATAAGAAAAAAATATCACTCCCCCTCTCCCCGAACCCCAAAAATAACCTCGCTGACCAGCGCTGCACTGGGGCGACGATGTGTCTGATCCAGTTGTAACTGGGCTGCAATGACACTAAGGCAAATTTCCAAATTAGGATTCAAGAAGTATACAAAGAAAAGTACTTCAAGGCTAAAAACTATCTAAGTTCTCTTGGAAAGAGGAAGTGAGAGAAAGAAAAAAAACCCAGAAAGATCAACAAAACATGGAAAAATGACGGGAAGAATTTGGAATCCAACTTCAAATCAACATCATCAAGGCCGATCATGCTGTGGCTGCTCCAGTGGCAGAATCGGCCAAAATAAACCTAATTTGCTTGCAGGAACAGATATACTCTTCTGCTACATTGTGAACACCCTATATAATTTGCATTTAACTTAAATCTTCTAAGATAGATAGATAGATAGATAGATAGATAGATAGATAGATAGATAGATAGATAGATAGATAGATAGATAGATAGATAGATAGATAGATAGATAGATAGATAGATAGATAGATAGATAGATAGATCGATAGATAGATAGACAGATAGACAGATAGGTAGATAGATAGATGGATAGATAGATAGATAGATAGATAGATAGATAGATAGATAGATAGATAGATAGATAGATAGATAGATAGATAGATAGATAGATAGAAAGACAGGTAGGTAGGTAGGTAGGTAGGTAGGTAGGTAGGTAGGTAGGTAGGTAGGTAGGTAGGTAGGTAGGTAGGTAGGTAGATAGATAGACAGACAGACAGACAGACAGACAGAGAGATAGATAGATAGATAGATAGATAGATAGATAGATAGATAGATAGATAGATAGATAGATAGATAGATAGATAGATAGATAGATAGATAGACAGACAGATAGATAGATAGATAGATAGATAGATAGATAGCAAACAGACAGTACATAGATAGATAGATAGATAGATAGATAGATAGATAGATAGATAGATAGATAGATAGATAGATAGATAGATGGATAGGCAGACAGAGAAACAGACAGACAGACAGACAGACAGTTAGATAGATAGATAGATAGATAGATAGATAGATAGATAGATAGATAGATAGATAGATAGATAGATAGATAGATAGATAGCTAGGCAGTCAGAGAAACAGACAGACAGACAGACAAGCAGATAGATAGATAGATAGATAGATAGATAGATAGATAGATAGATAGATAGATAGATAGATAGATAGATAGATAGATAGATAGATAGATAGATAGATAGCAGACAGACAGACAGACAAGCAGATAGATAGATAGATAGATAGATAGATAGATAGATAGATAGATAGATAGATAGATAGATAGATAGATAGATAGATAGATAGATAGATAGATAGATAGATATGCAGACAGAGAAACAGACAGACAGACAAGCAGTTAGATAGATAGATAGATAGATAGATAGATAGATAGATAGATAGATAGATAGATAGATAGATAGATAGATAGATAGATAGATAGATAGATAGGTAGATAGATAGATAGATAGATAGATAGATAGATAGATAGATAGATAGATAGAAAGATAGAGAAACAGACAGACAGACAGACAAGCAGTTAGATAGATAGATAGATAGATAGATAGATAGATAGATAGATAGATAGATAGATAGATAGATAGATAGATAGATAGATAGATAGATAGATAGATAGATAGGACAGAAAACTGCTGTGATTAGTGTGATGGTTTGCTAGATCACCCACCTCCATAACTTGGAGCTGTCTAGAAGGTGACTTTCAAGGGAAACAACTTAGTCATTGTTGTTTAACGACCAAACTGTCATCATTACATGGCTTGCCATAACTTCCCTTGGTTTTTAATGGCACACAACAAGGTTTGCAGCAGTAGATATGACTAAATAAATTCTCTGCACCATCAATGTGACTACCGGATGTTGTTTATCTGTTAAACGGAGAGACATTCAAGTAAACAGAGGTGTTGTGGTTTGTTTTTTTTTCACGGTTTGTGGTTTGTCGGTCACAACTGTGTCACTGTCTACTCTCTCTGTCTCGTTTCCTCTCTCTCTCTCTCTCTCTCCCTTTCTCTCTCTCTCTCTCTCCCTCTTTCTCTGTCTGTCCGTCTAATTATCTTTATCTCTAGCTGACTGGCCATCTATCTATCTACCTATTTACGTATCTATAGATTTATCTATTTATTTATCTATCTATCTATTATTTTATCTACCTATTTTTTTTTATCTATCTATCTATCTATCCATCTATCTATCTATCTATCTATCTATCTACCTATCTATCTATCTATCTATCTATCTATCTATCTATCTATCTATCTATCTATCTATCTATCTATCTATCTATCTATCTATCTATCTATCTATCTATCTATCTATCTATCTATCTATCTATCTATCTATCCATCTATCTATCTATCTATCTATCTGTATCCCCCCCCCCCACTCAACTTTCCCCTAGAGCTCTACTCACGCTCCCTCATTCCCACCCTCTCAGACCTTATCCCCCTCCCTACAGAGAGACATTGCCAGGTAAGCCATCCCGCCCCCAATTTTCATGCTACAAAACGGGAACAAGCAAGAAAATGTATCTGCTGAAGAGTTTATAGTTGGACTGCCATTCAAGTTACTGTGTTATGACAGCAATTAGCGAAACCAACCATAAAGTCAAGCCTGACTATTACTACTAATGAAGGTAGTGACATAGCTAGAGTGAGCGCCGAATATGGTTCCGTGGGGTATGAGAGAGTGTTATTTCAGTCAGGGTTATCATTATTTTTTTTATAAAATGAAATGAAGAACTCTTTTTCACTGTAAAAGTGTTTTTACACCATGTTTAAATGTGAAAAAAACAACCAAAAAACCTTAGAAACCAACAAGAAAACAACTATAAAATAAGTTCAAAACAAATTTTTTTGTTTAATTTGGCTTTATTTTTCATTGTTTTGTTTATTCTACGGTGGGCCATAATTTCTATGGTTTTCTTTATTTTCAGTCTATAAGAATTTGTCATGTACAGTTTTCCCTTTCTCTGTCTGTAAGATAAGATAAGATAAGATAAGATAAATTTTATTCGTCCTTGTACAAGGAAATTTGTTTTGATCATTGAATACATAACAATACAGTTACAGAAGCAGAAAGTATGATACATAGCGCGCACACACACATATATACACACACACTGATAAATTAACTAAATTAACAAAATTAACAGTGCACACAATATGCTTCCCTAACTAAAACACATTGACCTGACACGCAGGTATTGCCAGATTCCATATACATGTATATTAATATGTAGGCTATTTTTCCCCACACTTTAACTTTATGCCAAGAACTGTTAAGACTCCTTAGATTTCCTGTGGCTTGTAATTATTTGAGTATGAATACGCATAAATATTCCGACAGAATTTTATAGGAAATATAGTTTTTTAGACACATCTTTATTTTTTTTTTTTCCCTGTGCACTATCAGCCCTATGTAGTTACACCTTTGTCCATAATGACAAGATTCTAACAAGCTTTTTTTAGTAAGGCGTAAGTTTCATTGAGGAAACCCTTGCAGGGATGAAAAGAGTTATTCATCTCTTTCGTTGACACAATCATGTTGCTGTGTAAACAAAATGTAGCTGCAGTGGTTATTATAACAGCTGTCGTGTCTTTTCAAAATCCAACGTCAAGAGAGCGGAGTGATAATTACTTAATTAACAGAAATAATTTCGTTCCTGCAAGGTCAGGATGCCCAGGATGCCTTTCACTTGGCTGCTCAGGTGTTGACGCTCGTGGGTCATTTGGACCCAAAGAGGTAATTAAATATTTTTTTTCTGTTAACTGGGCAGCCATTTGTTTGTTCAGATCACATCGACATGAAAGGGACGCCAATCTGCACTGGTTTGCTACAAAGGAAAAAATTGTCCTATTTTTTTATGTAGGTATTGCATTGTGTAGTCGGTAAATCTTGCTGTACGTCACCGTGTCAACGAATTTCAGGAAAACTGGCTGTTGGATTTCTATGACATTTTGCACGTGTTTTCACCCTGTCATGGATAATTGTTATGGGAATTATTCTTTAATCAAAGAGTTTTCATGGATAAAGATGTTTCTTTCTTCAGCCTATGGTAATTAGCGGGCTCTCGATCAATCGAGGCGATGTTAGGGTTTAAATGCTGGGTGAATGCAGGGTGAATAATTATCATCAAAATAATGACGAGGGCACCCCTCGTCATTATTTTGATGATAATTATTCACAGGCACCCTGTGCAAACACCGTAACTCGAAAATTTTCGATTTTTTTGCATATTCTGTTTCGCTTTAATAAGTACTACATTTTGACATGATGCGAATTCCATTATCGAATTAATTGACCTAATTATCGATGAGGATTTAAAGGTCGTAACAGATATTTGATACTTCATTTCAAACTTTCAAATCGCTCTCCTATAAATTTACAAAACTGGCGATACATTCTTTGTGCAGGCACCTCTCGATAATATTTATGATTGTATTTATATAGCGCGCTTTCCTGACGGCACGGCCCAAGCCACTTCACGGGTAGAAAAAACACAAAATAATAATCCACTCTTTTTGCATTCATGTACACTACTACACACGCACTAGATCGGATTCACACTCTCACAGACACCACACACACACCATTTACTGGAAAAAGCATAGAAAACTCCACCAGGGTCAAAAATTCTTTTCTAAATAATGGGTTTTTAAACTATTTTTTCAACCTGGGGATGAATTTGAATCCCTTGGTGTTCAACGGAACCTCATTCGAGATACTGGGACAAAAAACTGAAAGGAAGGACGACCAAATGTTTCCAGATTTGGCTTTGTGAAATTATTTCTGGTACCGTAGTAGATCTTAACATGATTCATGAATGGAAACAAAATCTGAAATAATGTGATAGTGCGGAGGAAAAATTTGAGCTGCGACATGAAACTGCGATTGTATATTCTATTCTAGCTCTCAGTGGTAGCCAGTGCAGTTGTTTTAAAATGTTAATGTGGCTACGTTTGCGGGTTTTAGTAACAAGACGAGCGGCATGATTGTCTATGCGTTGTATTTTGTTTAAATGAGGAGGAAAATTGTACGCGGGCGTATCTCTGCCTGAAAAAAGTATAGACAATCCATAGTATTGTTTGCGCCATGCATGAGCCAATAAAACAAAGAATAATGATAATTATGCATTGATATTCAGATGTGACTGTTGAAAGGTGCATGCCCTTGTCACGTGTCATCGTGAAAATCGACGGTAATGTGGCGCACGGCAAAATTTATGCACTCTAATATTGATTCTAAAACGTTGACAACACAAGATTAAAATAAATAAGCAAATGCCCCAGCCACTAAACGGACAAGTAAAAACTCATAACACAACTGAATTTAACTGACAGAACCTATCTTCTGATCTAAATTGTGTGGGAGTGTGAATGAAAGATACATGTGTCTCATCACATTCACCGATTCAGGAGCTCGGGTAATTCACCGTGCACTTTCTTGTGGTTAATGTTGTTGTTGATGATGGTGAAAGTAGCAGTAGTGGTGTAGAATGGTGTGGTGGTGATGATAGTGCTGTAGTGGTGGTGGCAGTGGTGTGGAATGGTTGTGGTGTTTATGGTAGTGATGTGATGGCAATAGTGGTGATGGTGGTAGTGGTGACGCTGGTAGTGGTGATAGTGGTAGCGCTGGTGGTGGTAGTGATGGTCGTGGTGATGATGGTGGGGGCGGCGATGGTGATAAAAGTGATGATGGTGGTGGTGACAATGATGGTGGTGGTGGCAGTGGTGGTTGTAGTGGTAGTGGTAGTGATGGTGGTGGTGATGGTGATGGTCGTGGTGGTCTTTTTGGTATAAGTGATACATGCACTTCATCTCACTATCCCGGGAGAACAGGATAAGAGACATTTTTGGTCTTGTCGCCGCTGCTGTTGTTTTATTTTTTTTTCTTTGATTCACGTATCGATCTAGATCTATCCCACACTATGAAACCATAATTTTAAAATCACTGAGATTTTGTTGTTTTAAATGTTGCGCTGCACTGTGGCGACGACGTATCTGCTCCAGTTGTAACTGGGCTGCAATGACACTAAGGCAAATTTCCCAAATGGGATTAAAGAAGTATACAAACTACAAACTACAGAATGTAAATATAATACAAGACATGTAGCTAAACAGTCTAAATAAAACGCATTATCGAGTTCTTTATTTAGTGCATGCATAGAAACAGTTGCAGGTCTGTGTGTTAAGTGCGTTATTTCGTCAGCATGGCTGCCAGAAAATGGGTGGGGAGGGGGCTGGGGGGGGGGGGGTATGCGGGGAAGGAAAAGAGGGAATGTAGATCAAGGATAAGGCTCTGGTAACATTACAAACACTGTCTAACAACATTATCTCAGCGGTTTCCAGTTTGTTTCGTAAATCGGCCCCTGTGGAACCTGACATCTATGTGAAGCAGCAGGCTGTGGGAAATGCTGGCTCTATCATACAACCTCGCTAATGTGCTCACACACCTGCAGACAACAGCTCTTCTCCGCCACATAATAATATTCTATGAACTGTGATAAAGTAGTTTGCCGACAAGCAAATTTGTGAAGGGAAACAAAGAACGAAATATCCTATCACGCGTTTTGATTCTAGTCCACGCAAATGCGACTCTGTTTTGGCGACTCAAAAAAAAATCTAAACAAATAATATTAAAGACTATAGTCTGTTCACCGAGGCGTGATCACGGTTTAGTTTGATTTTCTCAGCTATTACGAAATACAGCACCCTGAATTTTTGCATGCAGTGTTACATTTATCATGACCCTACAAATCTTGAATTTGAAGTCTCTGCACAGCACTGTTCTTTCAAAGCGGCGAATTTCCTTTGATCTTTTCTTTGTTTTCAATTGAATAGGCCCCAAACTTATAGATGTTTACTGTCGCGATGTGGGTTAGATGGGGATATTTCGACTGACACTCTTTCGAGGTCCGCTCCCACAATCGACGAACACACAAAAAAAAAAATACTTGCACTCTAAAAACTAAATAAATCAATTGCTTTGATTTTTAGCAGAACTGTAGGGCAGTTTAATTACAGGAATTAATGTAACAAATATAATTATAAATATAAATATCAATTCAAAGGCAACTGAATCTAACTAATGAAACTACAGCTTTCTATAAAGACTAACGTATTCAATCTAACTACTTGCAGGTCATATGAGTTATATGCCAAATAGAATCCGCGCACGTGGCGACGGATATAACAGTTTAAATTCTATCAATTCAATGAGACATGTTATGATATGGACATTTCCTCTAGACACGCCATGGAGAATGCTTGTACAACCATGCGTTGTCTGGCGGTAGCTCTGAAACTGTCTTCAAAAGTAAGTAGAACGGTTCACTTTCATCATTACAAATTAGTATGGACTCTCACCATGAGGCCCTCACTGGGAGTGAGAGCGCTGGATGTAAACGCTGTGGGTTTATATCAAACCAAGTAGCTTAGGCTCTGGAGCTTTAAATCAGGCTCCTCACAATGGACTGCTCAACTGCGTCTCTATGTCTCCCATCTGGCTGAGGACTATCGCCGTCCACCTCGTAAATGGATTTTCTACATGTGGCCCAGAACTAAGTTCTGTATGGCCTTAAATACTGGACTGCATCTGCAGCTTACCGTCTAATTCCTGGATTGTGATTGGTGCAACCACTTCTAGCTCAGCTGCCGAACTGAGTTATTTTAAGTAACAGCCCTACGCAACGACCTTGGGTCGACATCAAAGGTCGAATCACTCAATACAATATAATGTAATTTTATAGCAATAAATTCTTAACATGTTCAAAACCCCGAGCTTGTACTCTGGATCACGGTATTTTCTGTACGTCAACAGACGTCTCAATAACATTTAATTCCTACTCACCCCTTCCCTCTTTACTAAACCTAGTTCAAAACACGAGATATAAAAAGTGCTCAGTCATGCACACCTACGCTGTCCGTCTATCCTTCCCCACACCTTCTGGCTATCTATTATAAAAAAAAACTGTTCAAAACAAATTGTTTACGAGACCAAGTTATGCTGGCTCGCACAATAATTACGTTTGTAAAAATTACTCACTGCTCTCTCACAAAAATTTAGTCAGTGGAAACATTTATGAATTAAATCTATTCTTGACATTTACAGTATACGTGTGTTCCAATATGATCTGTCACTTCTCATTTCCCTGTAGTTGATCTAAATTCCTAAATATAGTAACAATCTGTAGTGAATTGCAGTGGCGTAGCATCACGTTACGGACTTGAGGTTTGCTTTACATGCAAATGCATTTATTGTTCCATTCCTGCAAGATACAGCTACTACAGATTCATTACTTATCTATTGAAAACAGCCTTCTAGTTATGATGAACGGAAACATTCTATGAAAGATAAAGTTTGTAAAGTAGCTGGGCTTTCCAATGAGTATTAAGTTATGAGAAATATATACATATCGAGATATGACCACCCTTTCTCCTCTGAGTCCCTGTCATTGCGAGAGCATGGCCTTGTGGGTACAATAATCAGGCTGCGGACTTGGGACAACCCTAGGCCCATTAGAAAGGTTAGCCCTAAAAAGGTGTTGTTGTTTTTTGTTTTATTTCAAAACAGGCAAAGCACTTTTCGATGTTTTTTAATGTTTTATCATCTCAGTCGCTCTCTGAATAAAATGAAGGCCCTCGTTTTGCCAGTATTCTTCCCCCAACCGCGATACATGGTCCTCTCACTTGGAGAAAAATTCTGCAGCGACGGTTTTCAATGCTGCATGAGTTAGATTTTGGATGTCTGACAGTTTGAAGGTCTTGTTCTCCAACGTTCCGCATCGTATTGATTTGGTGTTTAAATCCACGATGAAAGGAATTCTGAAATTGAAAGATTTCTGACAACGCCTCTGACTCTGTGTTGGCCCACCAGTTAACAATCATGAGAGTTTGTTTTTAAACTCACTTTAATCACGTGCTGTACCACATTTTAGTGGGACTCAAAACCAAGTGTTAAATTTTTACAGTAACGCACCTAAATGTTTACCCTTGTCGGTGCTCTCTTTATTTATATACCGCAAATAAACAAACTCCAAAACTACATGAATAATTCGGGGGCAAAAAATCTGGGTTAGGGTCATCACAAGTCTAAAACTTCATGCCAAATTACATTCAAATATCATCGACGGTTGCAACGCTACGAGCAGTTTTCTGTGATCATGCCTCGATGAACGGACTATAATTTTTGTCCAAAACGGATGTGTTCACATCGGCTGATGGTCTTTATTTTAGGAGGATTTCTGCCCTGCTTTGGGCATTTATACATCACTTTATCTTGGTATTGTTCTTGTCTGTTCGATCTTTTCTTGCTTCTTTGTTGCTCATTCTCTGGCTTTCGTGGCCCTCAAAAGGGCTCCCATTTGGGTTGTTTTTGTCTAGTTCTTGTTTTTGTTCTGCCTTCTTTTCTTTCTCTCTTGTTTTGCTTTCTTTTTCTTTCTTTCTAGCCCTCATAAGGGCTCCCCATCGGGCTGGCTCTTTCCTTTATTTGGGCCCACGGGTTGGTGCCATAGAGAAGGCTGGTGGGACAATAAGACAGACTTTCCTCGTGTGGAAGGGAAGGAGAAAGTACTTGGAATTCCTTTCAGTATTATTGGTTTATGCCCCATGCCCGTGTGTCCAAGTTGTGTGTCGTCAATATTTGAGGCAGTATCCAAAGTTTCACAAATTTTGGTCACTTAGTCATGAACTTATAAGGTTTTCTTTCATGTTCACTTTCTGGCTCCATTATAATACATGTAGTAATAAACGTCCTCTCATTTTGGCGATTCCCGACCCTCCTCTCCCAGGTACATTTTTTCACCAAGTGAAAGTGCATGAAATAAGCTTTCACATGATACTAATTATTGTGATAAAAAGCGACAAGTGACTCATTTTGACTGGCTGCGCTTGGCATCAACAACACCTCCATCGTCCCCCACCCCCACCCCCTCTACCCCCACCCCACCCCCTGCTTTGTATGAATGCACCGCCATTAAAATGCTGAATGCTGTCCATGAAAAGGCCTTGATTGATATTCTAAAACTGAATGACAGTTTGTACAATCTTTCTGACTGTTTCATAAGAAAGATGGCTTACCTTTGGTTTTTTGTATAATGCGATCATTTATTTTTGTTGAAAAAAAAAACAGCATGTGAATGGGACTTTTTTTTAGACATGATCGACCCGATAGGAAAGGTGGAGGAGTTGCCACACTTGTGAGGATCAACATCCCAAGTAAGGAAACCGTGGTGGACAGGGAGAACGAAGCAGAAATCCATCAAGTGGAAATCCTACTCAAAGATCGTACTCACACGATTGTAAACCTTTACTGCCCAAATGACAAGAAACTCTCCTTGGACAAGATTAAAATCACTGAAGACAAATGGATCATCCTGGGTGATTTCAATAGCCATTCTCCAAGCTGTGGATACAACAGATTAGACAGCAGAGGCGAAGAAGTCGAAAATTGGCAGGACGAAAATCAACTTGTTCTAGTTCATGACCCCAATGACACGGATACTTTCCTCAGCCAAACATGGCACTCGACTAGCAATCCAGACTTGGCATTTGTCACAGAGGATATAGATCTAGATAGGCTGATAGACAGAACAGTGGGAAAACAACTAGGAACCTCAGACCATAGGCCTGTATACTTTACCTGGAACACTGAAACAGAGACGAGCAGTGAAAGCAGACTCCCCAGGTGGAACTACAGGAAAGCAAACTGGAAACTCTTCGAAGTAGACTTTTTTTTTTTTTAATTCATTATCGTAACTGAAAAGTTTACACACGCTTCCCCAAATCCCCCCACCCCCTTCTCTTTTGCACGCTTTTAGATGCTGAGGGCGTCTTGCACCTTCCTTTAGAATGCACATACTTCTAGGTCAGCCCCCCTATGTTTCAGCTGTTGATCAGAGATTTGATGATAGTCACATAGATATACTACATGGTCATGTAGTAGGTTATATCTACGGATCGTCATGCCGCCAGTGAAACCTTTGATCCTCACCCCAGAATTATGTTTTTTAACTGACACAGCCCCCCCCCCCTCCTCAAACCACTATCCTTCTTGACACAGGTCCTCACCCACCCCAATCTGTCCAAGTTCAAAACCCTCTCTTTCTGGTTATAACGATTTCACAGCGGCAGAGAGTACAAAGTTATCATCTGTGAGGGAAGGAGTGTGAGGGGTAATATTATTATTGCATTACGGTGGAAATACCAAAGATGTGTTCCCGTTCTCTGGCTGTTCCTTCTTGTTGTCTGCCTCCCTCGGTTTTCTCTACTGTTGCGCTGCCATTTAATCAAGCAACTTGTGGTGTTAATTTGTCGTCGCTGTCACCCTAGAAGAGGGGAAGGTTTGCGCGTCGGGGGTGGGAACTAGGGGTCATGATACAGTTGGCAAAGGCGTAGACTACGTTATATTTATTACATGTGGGCAGGAACTCTTGAGATTTGCTGACTTTGGCAGTCTCTCTCTCTCTCTCTCTCTCTTTTTTGTGTGTATGTGTGTGTATGTCTCTGTCTCTCTTTCACTCTATCAAGCTATCCATCTCTCAATATATCTTTCTCTATCTCTCGCTCTCTTTCTCTCTTTCTTTCTCTGCCTTTGTCTCTCTGTCTCTCTTTCTCTGTTTCTTAATTTCTCTCTCCTACTCTTTTTCTTTCTCTTTCTCCCCCTATAGCTCTCTTTATCACACACACACGCATATACACACAGGAACACACACACGCACATACACGCGTTACACACACACACACACACACATTTACATACCTCCAGAATGTTTCTACGACATGATCCATTTCAGTATGTAAAAATGTTAGTTAATGAAACATTGCAAAGGCACTTGAAATTGTGAAGTATTTACATTCAAGCTTCGAGAACTACTCTAGCCTGCAACAAAAATTAAACAGTAGTGAAGATTTCGTGTTTGATCCCTTATCCCTGCCCCCCTCTCTGAACACCACCCTCCCCCACCAACAACACCCGCCCCCTCCAGGCAGGATTAAAATAATGGAAGCATGTACCTTCAAGCACTAGACTGGTTTGCTCAGGCAGGCTCCATCCATAAAGTATGTGCGCTTAATTTTGGTTAAGTTTAACAACCCTCCCCCAAAATACGCTTCCCATATTCTTGGTTTCAACCCCTCTCTCCCCCATCCACACCCCAACCCCCCCCCCCCAATTTAAAAAAATGCCTCCCGTTTGAAGGAGCTCAGGCCATAGAAAGATGAACGTTGTTCATGTCGAAACTTTACTTTGATGTCCTGAAATTTCAAGTGGTATTTTGTGTGTGTAGTTTGGCTGTTTCATCAAATGCATAGCCTACACAGCTACGTCATCACCTACGTCAGTCCGACCTAGATTTGTACTGCCGAAAAGTGGCTGTTGTTAGCAGATCGTGGTATTTCGCACAGTAATCTACAGCTGACTATTGAGCCCAGCTCAGTAGTTTCTCAATTCGGCTTTGTGATTAGACTGCGGTCCCGTAACAACTAATACCACAATTAGACTTCTGTCCCCTAACAACTAATACCACAATTAGACTTCTGTCCCCTAACAACTAATACCACAATTAGACTTCTGTCCCCTAACAACTAATACCACAATTAGACTTGTGTCCCCTAACAACTAATACCACAATTAGACTTGTGTCCCCTAACAACTAATACCACAATTAGACTTCTGTCCCCTAACAACTAATACCACAATTAGACTTGTGTCCCCTAACAACTACCACAATTAGACTTGTGTCCCCTAACAACTACCACAATTAGACTTGTGTCCCCTAACAACTACCACAATTAGACTTGTGTCCCCTAACAACTACCACAATTAGACTTGTGTCCCCCAACAACTACCACAATTAGACTTGTGTCCCCTAACAACTACCACAATTAGACTTGTGTCCCCTAACAACTACCACAATTAGACTTGTGTCCCCTAACAACTACCACAATTAGACTTGTGTCCTCTAACAACTACTACAATTAGACTTGTGTCCCCTAACAACTACCACTATTAGACTACTGTCTCCTAACAACTACCACAATAAGCCTACTGTCATCTAACAACTAACAACTAATACCACAATTAGACTATTGTCCTCTAACAGCTACCAAAATTAGACTACTGTCCCCTCACAACTACCACAATTAGACTATTGTCCTCTAACAACTACCACAATTAGACTACTGTCCTCTAACAACAACCACAATTAGACTACTGTCGCCTAACCCAATAGCCACAATTAGACTACTGTCCCCTCACAATTACCACGATTAGACTATTGTCCTCTAACAACTACCACAATTAGACCACTGTCCTCTAACAACTACCACATTTAGACTACTGTCCTCTAACAACTACCACAATTAGACTACTGTCCTCTAACAACTACCACAATTAGACTACTGTCCCCTGACAATTACCTCGATTAGACTACTGTCCCCTGACAATTACCTCGATTAGACTACTGTCCTCTAACAACTACCACAATTAGACTACTGTCCCCTAACAACTACCACAATTAGACTTCTGTCCCCTGGCAACTACCACAATTAAACTACTGACCCCTAATCCAACAGCCACAATTAAACTTCTCTCCCCTAGCAACTACCATAACTAGACTACTGTCCCCTAGCAACTACCACAACTAGACTATTTCCCCTAACAACTTCCAAAATTAGACTACTGTCCCCTCACAACTACCACAATTAGGCTACTCTCCCCTATCTACTACCTCAATTAGACTACTGTCCCCTAGCAAAGTACCACAATTGGACTACTATCCCCTCACAACTACCACAATTAGACTACTGTCCCCTCACAACTACCACAATTAGACTACTGTCCCCTAGCAACTACCTCAATTAGACTACTGTCCAATAGTAACTATCATAATTAGTCTATTCTCCCCTAGCAACTACCACAATTAGACTACTCTCCCCTAGCAACTACCACAATTAGACTACTGTCCCCTAACCCAATAGATACAATTAGACTACTGTGCCCTAGCAACTACCACCATTAAACTTCTGTCCCCTCATAACTTCCACAATTAGACTACTGTCCACTAACCCAACAGCCACGAATGATTGTTGTTGTTGTTTTTACGGGACTTTTTTTTTTCATGTCTATTGCAAAGATTTACAGAGAAATTACCGAGCTGTGTTCATAGGCCAGGTACGACGTAATGTGCAGAACACCCCCTCCGCAGTCTCTTAGCGGCAGCCGGGAAGTTAATGTCTCACACGACCTACCCATCCCCTACCTGCTCCCCACCCCTGCCCACACCTCCAGCCTGTCCCAGGGTATGTAAGCATACTGATGTACGTAGCGGCTCACCATAATCGTCTACCAGATGTGAGATACCGTAAATTGCCTGGCTGGTGTGTAACGTACTCTTTCATGTGTGGGAGCCACAGGGAAAGTTATCATTTAATGGTGTTGTGTGTGTACAAGACGTCATCTTTCCCTAGGGCTGGTGTAACTCAAACATTCGAAACATCATTTTTTTGTGCACATATTCAAATACACTCAAAGACACATTGAATGATTTCGAAATAAAACAGTTCCTTTCCTCTCCTTGAAAGGAATCAAAATCAGTTACTACAGCTTTAGGGAACAGTGAAGAAGTGGGCTCTTATGTTGCTTTAATAATTTTGGCACTTAATTCTGGAATTCCTGCATATTCCGTTATGCTGATGAATTAGGCATAATTACTGCGCTCGTGAGCTTACTAGGCCTATCTGTAAAGTGTTGGGGCACAGTGAAGTGGAACCCAGCTGTGAATAGTTATTCGTTAATTCGGGCTGAACCACTGGGTTCAGTCGACACTACTGCCCTGTTAATGCCCCTTCATGTGTTACTGTAACTGTAAGTATAATACTAATATATAAAACCCCAGTGTTTGTTTTCAGTGTCGGAACAGACACTCTCTGCAGATTTATGAGTGTGCATGAGAAAACCCGGCATAAGTCAGCAGAGCTGATTTTGAGAAAAACGGCTTTGAAGTGAAAATATGGGTCCGACACAAACTTCCAACTTGGCTGTTGTTTAGGGGACCGTGGCATGTTACAGGGTAAACCGTAGATGAGCAGTGAACACTACTCAGTATGATCTCTATAACTGCTTAGTTATTAGACTACGGTCTCCTAACAACAATCACTCCAATATTACTTGGTCAATATTAGCTATTGCCACTTATAGGATTAAATGCCGTTTTCTCAAAATCTTGTTTTAGGGGGGGTCACTGACTTCAATTTATTAGAAATGTCTTGTCTTTTATTGTATGTACAGAACTCAAACTCTCATGTTGCCGACTTATGCCGGGTTTTCCCATGCACACTCACATTTATCAATACAGTGAAAATATGGCAAGGGGGGGAAAAAGTTCTTATCTGTCAAAGCTATGCATTAGAGACAATACAGAGACGTTACAACAAGTCACAAAATAATTAGAATGAAAAAAAAAATGGACAAGCGTACTTTTTTTTTTTTTGGTCATACTCGAATTTTCTTCCAATCTTCGCCACGGCACCATGGATTTCATGTGTTTGTTGTTGTTGTTGTTGTTGTTGTTGTTGTTTTTGGACGTGGGTATGTGGGGTTTTTTTGTCCCAAAAATAGTCAGTAAAGTGAGAATTTTTACTATTCTTCGGGATCGTTGACCTAGTGCACATGAAGTCCTAGTAACTGTCTTTGAGATATTTGTAAAACAAGTGGTAGACGCTGTTCCGGTGTAACAGGCCAAAATATACCCACCCCCGCCCCACAGACTAATAAATTATCCAGACTGGAAACACGAGCTTCGGGGTGTGTCGTTTTTTACGGAATTTGCCGAGCGGCGACTGTATAACCAATATGGCCGCCGCTCGGGAAATTCCGATTCTAGTTCTATCTGCAGTAGAAATTTCTTTTTATTTGTCAAGATTGGTTGTACATGTATTAATTTCTTGGTGCGGAACCAAACTTCCGCGTCCAGTAGGAGCGTCAAAATGGTATCATTCAAAATTGTAGCTATGCTGAAGCGTCGGTCGGTACCGTAAACCTAGAATGGCGGATGGTTCATGACCTTTCGCTGTTTTGTGACATCACACAATGGGATCATCCAGTTTGGGTACTTTATTAGTCTGTGCCCCGCCCAGACCATACCTGGGGTTAAGCTGGCTTAGCTCTGAATATACTCCGGGGTTTATTCTTGACACCTGTAAATCATGATACATTTTAGAGGAAATAAACATGCATTAAAATGCATCGATGTACCAAAGGGTTGAGTATCCATTCAAACTGATATGATTAGACTTAAACATTAATTTCACGCGTGTCTGTTGATATTATTATTATTGTTATTATTATTTGATAATGAATCGGTTGTCCATGAGTAAAACATGCATTGTGTTTTTTGTTACAATGACGCAGAGAGAAAAGAGAAACGTAATAATAACCCAACTGACAGATGGCGCCATTACATGACCAGAGATGTAATCCAGCACAAATTAAAATAATATTTCACATAAAACTGAATACACACTAAATTTTTTCAGGCTATGAACTCCACCTGTCCAGATCCTCTTAAACCGTTACAGAATACTAACCAGTAATATATGATAATAACATAAAGAACACCAATTCATCCTATTTATACTTGAAAATATAGAGCAATATCAATATCAGAATCATCATTATCATCTTGGGATAATACAAAGATATAAAAACAACAGTGCAGGCCTACAAATCATTCTAGAATCTATAAGCAGCAATGTTTGTGTATCAACTATAATTATGTAAAAGATGTGTTAAAGCTTTTCAACTATTCAAGTAGAACTGGACAGAAAGCTTTAGTGAAAGAGCCTTGATAGTTGTGTAAACTGACAGAGTAAGTCCTCTGAGACAACAGACGTGCATTGTATAAAGTAATTAGATCTATAATATGTTAAGGCAAAATTCGATGGATGATGTTGCGTTAACAGTATTTCTTGTTAGCGAATTCTTTGATAGCTTATTTGTAGAAAGATACATTTCAGGTAGCTCATGGTTTAGGACACTGGATTAGTTTGCCAGGCATTTGAAAGATTTTAGTTATGTGTTATAGTGAATATTTACAACAGAAAAACAATATGCAAAAAAAAATAAAAAAATCGAAATTTTCGAGTTACGGTGTTTGCGCAGGCACCCCTCATTACTAAGTTGCTACTGAACCTGACATGAAAGGTAAATTATACTTTCACATTTCAGCCTATATTGAACGTTTCGGCTTCTGGTAAGGTTGCTCGCTGGGTCATGCATACAGAATATTAGTTATCTCATCAAGATCTATGCAAATAATTTGCACAGTAACTTTTTGGGACTTGTGATATGATTGGATTTTGTTTGTACAGAGAATTTTACAGTGAGACGCTCAGGTTTGGGAATAGAGATAAATGTTTGGATCAGGTTAAAGCTGATTGGCTACGACAACCTTATCATTGCTGACGTCATAGCTATGCCGACTTTTTTTTTCGGGACTTGACCACAAGTCAGTGGTAAGTAGTACACTTTGACATGATGCCAATTCCATCATCGAATTAACTGGCCTAATTATTGATGAGGATTTAATGGCCGTAACGGACATTTGATACTTCGTGTTAAACTTTCAAATCGCTCTCCTGTAAAATTTACAAAACTGGCGATACGGTCTTTTTGCGCAGGCAGCCCTCGCTAAGTTCTAGTTGGTTAATTAAAAAGGGAAACCTCAAATATTAACACAGCTGCAACTTGGAGAACGGAATTTAATGTTACAGTAATAATAGGTTGTAGTGTCCTACTTGAACTTTCCCTTTGCAGAAATCCATATGTTTACCGTTTGATCTCGTCGAATGAAGTTTGCGTCGTGTCTGATTTTCATAATTATGCTCAAAGTACTTCATTGTTAACGCAACTGAGCTTTCTTTGTTGAGACTGTTAAATCTGAACTCTTTGAATTTGACATCAAACCCAATTTTATAAAGAACAGCACTGCTTTGTTATTATGGTGAGTGCTACCTCCATGTTTATGAGGCAAGCTCAATGCCTACACTTCGCACAGCCATGCAAACTGGGGCTTGTGTTGCCCATTCGCCTCGAGAAAAAGAAATTTGCCCAAGTCCTCTTATCGCTACCCAGTTTTTTTTTTAAATGACAAAATAAGTACTGTCCGGGCATGATGGAGTCAGGCTACACTTGGAAATGTCATCTCTCTCTGTGTTTTGCTTTGCTAACTCATTTTCCCACCAACCCCCTCCCCTCCTGATACTAGGATCGCGACCTCACATTTCCCCACTAATTGCGTTTGGTGGTGGAATGTTCCGTTTTGCAGAATATGGTGCTGTATACATGTCTGAGGAATACAAACAAATCTGAAAAAAGGAGAAGAAATACAACGACAAAAAACAAAAATCTAATAATTATGTCCAAATTCTGGTGCACATGACATCTGGATCCTTGTAGTTAGGCTGGAGATTGTTGAAGAGAAAGAGAGAGAGATAGAGAATGGTGGGTGCACAGGATTACCCCTGAACAATGGTGGGTCCACATGTAGTGAAGTGAGAATTGAGACTTTTTTTTGCACACTGGCAAAGTCTGACGCCTGAAGTGACACATTCAAGGGACAAGGTGGTCTAGAGGCAAGGTACTCGCCTCTCATGTCAAGGGTCCCGGGTTCAAAACCCGGGCTGTGCAGGCATGTTGGAAATTGGGATTTTTCTCATATTTTCGTGTCCCTGATCCTATTGGGGGGTAGGATCGAGTACCTAGTCTTCTCGGATAAGGACGAAAAAAATCGGAGGGCCCGTGCACGTGGCGCACGTTAAAGATACCTTGGCAGTTGGAAATCGTAAAGAGTAGGCCGAACAGGCCGCTGCCCAGGTAAAACTAAAATTAAAATTAATAGATTAAAATGTATCCCTATCACCCACCATATCACCAACGAAAATTCATAATTCATTATTAAATAAATATTATATAATATATATTCAAATAATATTATAAAACTTTAGAATACAAGATGTAAGTTGTGAACTGTTGTGAGTTGCGAACTGCGCCTAACAGGCTGCCTTACAATTTGCTCTGAGATAGAGAGAGATAGAGAGAGTGAGAGAAAGAGAGTGAGAGAAAGAAAGAGAGAGTGAGAGAGATGCAAATCGAGAGAACAAGACTTTCTGTAAAGCGCCTAGAGCAAACTCGTTTGGATTAGGCGCTATATAAATTATCTTCATTATCATTATTATTATTATCATTATTATTATTATCATTATTTACTGGGTGTGCACAAGTGTGGATAAACTGCAAATGCGTCACTGCGCAATGAAGAACAAACAGGCATTTCAAATACAGATTCATGAGAAATATGAGATGACTGTACAGTGCCTTAGAACTTTCAATACGTCCGAACTGAAAAAAAAAAAGTTATCCACTTTCTGAATATTTGCATAGAAAATATACATACATACATTTATAAATATCACTTGGTTGCATTACATGCAGAACACACATTCACAAATGTGCCTGACCTATAATCAGAATGTAATATTATCCTTTTTTCAGTTTTTTTTTCTTCTTCTGACTAACAGGTTACGACAGGATGTACTGAGAATATTGTCAGTTGAGATTCAGGATGCTCAATATTTCTCGCTAATGTCAGCAACCGGATATTACACGGTATCTTGACGAGTGCTCTTCCTGGTACCTGTTGATTTGCATAGAAAGGACATTGATATCTCAGCTCCTATCAATACGTGGACAACTCTTATTGCGTGACCAGCTGTTTTGCATTTGGACAAATTTATCAGTATCATATTTGGAACGAGCCCTCCATAAATCTGTGAAAATGAATTTGGATCAAATCGCTATTCTTCTGGGACAGTTCGGTCCTTATCAGAGGGAAAAATATCTCTTGATGTGTTTGTTTTCTACAATGTCCGCTTTGCACGCTCTTAACATGGTCTTTGTCGGAGCGGAGCCGGAATATCACTGCAAGGTCCCGGATGTCGTCCTAACTAACACAGCCCTGCTAAATATATCCTCCAATGAAATGACAGAGCTCTTTATACCTCCGGATGAACAGTGTCAACATTATGACGTCGAAGAGAGGAGATCCCAGCTTAGGGACGTGGGATACAACGTCACGGCCGTGCTGATGACGTCGAAGAATGTCAGCACAGTTTCCTGTACAACCGGGTACAATTACGCCACTGACGAATATGTCAGCACTATTACGTCAGACGTGAGTAGTTTTGTTGTTTGTTCCTGTTGCTTGCACCACTGGCTAGAATAAAAGCGATGTACAAAGCAATGAGGCAGTGAATGAAGGCACATAATATATTACATTTGCGTGGGGCCTGGGAAAATCACCTTAAGGCGTACCATGGATGAAAAAGACGATTACAGTGTCGCATCTCGGGGACATGAATGAGTCAATGGTGGCAGAACGCCAAAACTTCCATACCACACCTCCATTTCCACGGCTGACGGTGTGGCGTTTACTGACCATTTCCCATAATATCGAAATTTGTTCACAGAAAATGGAAAGTAATTATGGTTAAATCTCATATTTTTAATTTTTAATTTTTTTTTCTAATCGTAAGCCTCTAGAACCTGAACATACAATGGCAAGTCAACAAAGTATTTCTTTACACACACACACTTATGTATACAAGTTAGAACAGAGGTTTCGAATTCAAATTCATCTCTAAGTTAATTGGTTATTACTCAACACTACTTGCCATTTCTGGCACATTGGGCATTAGTGACACAATACTTGTGATGTGCCATTATGTGGCACAGTGGGCTATGCTGAAGTTACAGACACCAACTCGTGTGAAAACTTAATTAATGAGGTATGTCAGTTGTGCAGACCTGCCTGTGAATGAGGCCATCTCGTTTATTACATGGTATGAAAGATCACAAGTTACAATTGAGGTATTTCTACATACTAATATGAATCCCATCTACACGAACTGAGCTTGAATGGTTTAGTAGTGGGGGCAATGAAATTAACAGAACGCAAAAGACAACAATTTCAATATTAACCCTCTGGTACCCAGACGAAAATTGCCAATCCCAAAACTTGTGAAATAATATGTGGAGTTGATTTGAAGTAATCAGATTAATGCAAAAATATAAATATATAATTGGAAAAATTATTTGTGTATAAAATAGGAATAGTAAGTGTATAATATATAGAGTATTTTGACTCCTGGTGACCTGTTTCAAACATAGTCCACTGGGCTTTAGAGTGTTAAAGCTATATGGCAAGATTCAGCGCGCACCGAGAATAGCGTTCGGTAAAAGCATACTTAGTGTCTCGTTCGCAATAATTATGTCGCCAATAGACCCTTTTCACTTCCGCGTTACGGTTGTTTGCGAGGAGCCGCACGGCTTCGAAAAGCACCGTGCAGGGTAGACACCTCCACTTGCCTTAGTGATGGCATCTGAATATATATGTGCACAGTCCAAGCAAAGACGCATTTTTATGCCAGAACCAGCACGTAACGGGTTTGTACAGTTGGGTGCCCAACAAGAGGATGGCATCGTTCGACCGTTGTCCACCACTTCCGCCCTACAAGTGGGGCACGCCCCCATTTTTTTAATTTATTTTTTGTTGCAAATCACGTGATATGGAGGGCGGTAAATGAAAAGGGTCCATACACTCACCAAATAACAGTTCAGTTATTTGCTCATTTTGCGGATTATTCATCGGTCGTCCTTAATTCTATGATCTCGTATAGCCTACCATTGTTTGCTGCCATATTTCACTTCACCATGCCAAATTTCTGAAAGATTTGTTTAGTGCTTTCCGAGTCTTTTCATAACAAAGGTTAAGATCCTTTTATTTATGTTTATGATCATTATTTAATGTTGACAAAACACTGTTCTTCTTGTTCTGCAAAGCCGGCGTCGAACGCACAATAATGTATTGTTTTTCAACATGGGGGGGGGGGGGCAATGCCAGGGAAAGTGACAAGACCAAAATTAACAACACAGTCATGGAGGAAACATGCAACACGGCAGTCACGGCATTTTTTTTTTTTTTTCAGTCCTGGCCATCTGTATTCAAATGCTTATGTAAAGAAATTTATACCTATCTTCAATGACAGTCACCATCCCCTGTTTCATCAAATTTCTCGATCAACCAGGAGCAACAGAATAATACACAACAAACCAAACGGAAAAAGACCCAGAAGACTGTTTTTGCACTATGCACTTCTCCCCAGCAGGACAATAACAGCTAGATGTGCGCCATATTTTACTGTGGTTCCATGTGTTTTTGCACTATGCAATTCTCCCCAGCAGGACAATATAGCTAGATGTGCCCCATATTTCACTGTGGTTCCGTGTGTTTTTGCACTATGCAATTCTCCCCAGCAGGACAATATAGATAGATGTGCCCCATATTTTACTGTGGTTCCATGTGTTTTTGCACTATGCAATTCTCCCCAGCAGGACAATATAACTAGATGTGTGCCATATTTTACTGTGGTTCCATGTGTTTTTGCACTTTGCAATTCTCCGCGACAGGACAATATAGCTAGATGTGTGCCATATTTTACTGTGGTTCCATGTGTTTTTGCACTGTGCAATTCTCCCCGACAGGACAATATAGCTAGAAGTGCGCCATATTTTACTGTGGTTCCATGCCCTTTTACTACAGTACATGTAATAAGCCTGTTATTGAATTATGACATGTTTACGTAATGATACGTGAGATGTGTGTACCATGTGTATGTGAGGATGAAATTGAATTTCCCTTGTGTGCACAACGCTCTGTGAGGGTGAATTTGAATTTCCCTTGTGTGCACAACGCTTTGTGGGGGGGGGGGTGAATTTGAATTTCCCTTGTGTGCACAACGCTCTGTGAGGGTGAATTTGAATTTCCCCTATGGGATAATAATGCAATTCTTATCGTGTCTTATCTCCTTTTATAAATATAGATTTATCATAATCATCATGATAACTACTATCATCTACAGTTTAACCTGGTGTGCGAGAACAAGTATTGGCGCAGCACATCCCGCTCTGTGTTCTTCGCTGGTCGCCTAGTGGGCGCCGTGGTCTTCGGCCAATTGTCGGACAGGTATGGTGGGCCAAAGACATTCTATTTGCTGGGAACTAGATCAATCGGCAACCCTGGGGAAATTTGACGTGTTAGGATTAAGGTCAAGTTTGCTCGTATGACTGATTAAGGTCAAGTTTGCTCATATGACTGATTAAGGTCGTTTGCTCATATGACTGATTAAAGTCAAGTTTTCTCGCATGACTGATTAATGTCAAGTTTGCTCATATGCCTGATTAAGGTCAAGTTTACTCATATGACTGACATCATCCCTAAGATCGGCTGGTAATGACATCGCGCCGCCGTCGGTTTGATGTAGGAAATCCGCCCCTGCTGTAATCCCACCATCTCTGCGTAAATCCTATAGCCTACAGATCTACGTGAGATTGACGTGGGGATGCCGGCTGGCAGGAGAACAATTTAATGCCATTGGATCAAGATCTGAGGTTTTCAGAATCCCAACAGGCCACAATCCTCCCCCTAAGATCCCAAGTTTCCTCAACCCCCAGCCTGGCCCCCATTCTGAAGTGCTATCTTACATTATCAATTTTTTGCACCATTATACTTTTACGGTGGTAATTACTGATAGAAATGCCCCCCCCTCCCCCCCCCCCCTCCCTCCACCCTTCTTTTTTAAATTGGAAATTTCTTTCCTGGGGACCAATTACCCTCTTTTTGAGAATCACCGATCTAGACGACCTTTAATATCTTATCTATATTGGGCCTAGACATACTATACTGCATACTGGACTTTGTGTATTCATAGACAAACTCTGCTAGGCTTACATGCACTTCACTGGGCTATAATACTCTATGGACTATTTGAGCTATATATATAATTATTGGACTTAAGACAACTATACTTCGCTTAAACTTGCTGTATCTATATTATTGCCATAGCCCAGTCTTTCAAGGGATGACTGGTGATTAGCTGATGGAACTTGTCCCTTATGTCCTATCTGGCAGGCGACATCTGGCTCCTGCTACTGAAGCACTGTTGCAGTAGTGCTTGTTCATTATGTTACGCTTGCCTACAACTCTCATGACCACAAAGCATAATTGAGACATTTTATTTCTCTGACTTACATTTAGGCTTGAAGGATTTCATGAAATTATTGGAAATGAATGCAACAAGCTGAAGCTTCCAATTGCCAGTTTATTACACTTTCAATTGTGAAGTCTCATGCCCAATTCATTTATTTTATAAATTCACTCTAATTTTGCTGTTTTATTGTTTACTTTCTGCCTTATACTATGTACGTTATGTGTGTGTGTGTCTATGTATACAATGTATGTCTGGCAAGAGTGTATGCAATAGATTGTGTCTGAGACAGATAGAGTGATAGAGAGAGAGAGAGAGAGAGAGAGAAGGACAGAGAGAAAGGGCGAGTTGCAGATGGAGAGAACAAGACTTTCTGTGAGTGTAAAGCGCCAAGAGCAAATTGTTTGGATTGGGCGCTGTATAAACGATCTTTATTATTATTATTATTATTTTCATTATTGTCTGCTCTCGAAAGTTGAGCTTTGAACTTGAATGCCATTTGCATGAATAACAAAAAGTCTATGAAGTCGTGTGATGGGAACACTTGAATAGGAGAGCAGGAAAAAAAGCGGGGGTGGGGATTTTTTTAGGGGGGGGGGGGGGCTGGGGGGGATACAGCAAATTGTTACCGGATAATCTGCTGGTTGTGGTCAAAATGTGGTCACTGAAGAAGAGCTGCATTTTCTCCGGTGACAATCTAAAACAGAGCACAAAGCGAGCGAGAGAAGTGAGCAGACAGAGAAAGACAAAGACTGAGCGAGACACAACACACATTCCCGCACACACATACACACACACATTCACACACACACTCTCTCTCACACTCACACACACACATACAACACACACTCTCTCTCTCACATATACACACACAACACACACATTCTCACACTCACACACACATACAACACAATCTCTCTCTCACACTCACACACACTCATACAACACACACTCTCTCTCTCACACTCACACAGACATACAACACACTCTCTCTCTCACACACACACACACATACAACACACACTCTCTCTCACACTCACACACACACACATACAACACGCATTCTCTCTCACACTCACACACACACACATACAACACACACTATCTCTCTCACACTCACACAAACACACACACACATACAACACACACTCTCTCTCTCATACTCACACAAACACATACAACACACACTCTCTCTCACACTCACACACACACATACAACACACTCTCTCTCACACTCACACACACACACATACAACACACTCTCTCTCACACTCACACACACACATACAACACACACTCTCTCACACACACACACACACACACACATACAACACACACTCTCTCTCACACTCACACACACACAGATACAACACGCACTCTCTCTCAAACTCACACACACACACATACAACACACACTATCTCTCTCACACTCTCACACACACACACACACATACAACACACACTATCTCTCTCACACTCACACACACACATACAACACACACTCTCTCTCACACTCACACACACACATACAATACACACTCTCGCTCACACTTACACACACACACATACAACACTCACTCTCTCTCACACTCACACACACACATACACACACTCTCACACACACACATACAACACACACTCTCTCTCACACTCACACATACAACACACACACATACAACACACACTCTCTCTCACACTCACACACACACATACAACACACACTCTCACACACACATACAGCACACACTCTCTCTCACACACACACATACAACACATACTCTCTCTCACACTCACACACACACATACAACACACACTCCGCCATAACACTCACACCCACACACATACAACACACAAAGACGGGTTGACTTTAAGGCAAGAAAAGACGAATTCAAAGAGGTTTCAATGTGAGACCCCATGGGACGTCAGCACAGCGGTATCTGTAGAACAGAACGATGTTTTTTCTGTTTCAGATTCGGGCGGCGTCCAATGTTTTTTGTGGGGTGTCTGACACTGCTCATTGCAGGGGTCGTAGCTTCCGTCGCCCCCAATATGTACGTGTTCCTGCCTATGTATTTTCTACAAGGTGCTGCTCACACGGGTGCTTTCCTTGTGGCATTTATATTGGGTAAGTAACGGGATGAAAGTATTCTCTATACAGTGGCGTAATGTGGGTTGCTAGCGCCCGTGGAAGGGCAAGCATTGAGCCCCCTGACCCGTAGGCTGTTAGATGGTAGCGTTTATTTGACCCGTCATGTTAAAAAAACTGGGCAACGTTCCGAACATTGGGAGATCTTCTTTGTGCGAAGGAAGGCGCATTATTTTTTTATTTATTATTTCTAATTCATGTTGTTGTTTTTTCTTTTGAAATTTTGCACTCCTAAGAATTTGGCGCCGGGGGCAACCGCCCCTGAGACACCCTCTACGCTACGCCACTGTCTATGCATGCACTTTATTTCCTTTATTGTTACTGTTGTCGTTTTTTAACCCAGCTCAATACATTTGGCCTGTGTGGCACTGGCAGTATGCCATACAGATGTCGGCTAAATTAAATGAATATTATATTTTGAGTAGACGGTGCATGACACAGACTAATAAATTAACCAGACTGGAAACATGAGCTTCGGGCTGTCGTTTTTTACGGAATTTCCCGAGCGACGACTGTTTAACCAACATGGCCCCCGCTCGGGAAATTCCGAGTCTAGTTCTATCTGCAGTAGAATTTCTTTTCATTTGTCAAGATTGGTTGTACATGTATTAATTTCTTGGTGCGGAACCAAACTTCCGCGTTCAGTAGGCGCGTCAAAATGGTGTCATTCAAAATTGTAGCTATGCTGAAGCGTCGGTCGCTACCTTAAACCTAAAATGGCGGATGGTTCATGACCTTTCGCTGTTTTCTGACGTCACACAATGGGATCATCCAGTCTAGTTAATTTATTAGTCTGTGGTGCATGAAGAGTTCTGCATAATTATATGTTTTAAGCTTTGTTTATGGTGCCCACAGAACTTGGTTTAGAAGGGTGCAGTCAGTGTTAGTGAGTTATACCGCTTCCTTGTCCATTCAGTAGATGACCAGGTTGAATTAGACCCTGCCCTGTCTCCTACTGAATCTCTCAGCTGCGATTTAAAGTCTATAATTTTTCTATCAGAAATAGAAGTGTGAGCAATGCATTTTAAATACAACGTAATGGCATGTTTTATCCAGGTCACTGAAAGAGTGCTAGACCTAACCAGGACCGCAGATGCACATTTTAAGGCACCATCACGAGTCACTCAAAATTCGCAAAATCGTTAAAATATTACAGCTGTTAGGATATCAAAAGCTGATCAAAGCCTATGTCTATAGATGAACTAACTTTTTGTTGTTTCGCCTGTGCAGCCACCGAGCTTGTTGGACCCGATTACCGAGTTGTGGCAGGATTTGTGATCCAGATCTTCTATGGATTCGGCTACATTATGTTGGCGGGTATAGCCTACTTTATCAGAGAATGGAGATACTTGGAGCTGGCGATTACACTTCCTGCAGTACTCTTTGGTGTTTATTGGTGGTACGTGCTTGTCTTGTCTTTAAGTACTTCATGTAGTTGAATACATGTAATAGATTTGGCTACATACATATCTGTACCGGTACGTCGATTTGCACTGAGTCTTTTGTCGCAAGCAATCTACGAGTCTGGTCTTCATAAAGGTGTTGTTACGGGACCGTAGTATTTTCCATAGTAACCTAGAGCTGAACAGTAAACACAACTCACTATTTTCTCTATTTTCCACGGTCCCCTAACAGCAGCAGCTTCATAATGGCTTACGATGAACCGCTTTTTGAAATGGGGGGGGGGGGTGGGGGGGGGCAAAATGCTGCAAGGCGTACAATGTCGGTTATCTGACCTGTCAAATGTTTAATGGGATAATAATTTATGTTTCCAACATATCATGAATGAAAAAATTATGTAAGTAAATTAAATAAAATAATAATAACCCAACGGCCACATGCTAGGGCACAATGTGACCCTCAGTACTTGAGTCCTTCACATTGGCCCCCGGTAGCGGTGTGGTCATAGGCTTGTTTGCCTAAATCACAGACGAAGAATTGAGCAAACTTCCCGGACGCAGCTTCGAAGCTGGCGGCAGCAGGCCAGTGGTTGATTGATAGGGCAGATGGCAATATACCGTCACTCTGGCCTGGATATCGTGACACAGAGCATCCACCAGTATTGGTGTTCTTTGGTTTGGGTCTTTCACCCTAGTCAGTTGGGACTGCGAGGCTGTGGAGTAGCCTACAGGCAGCCGGTCAGGCAATATGACTGTCCCTCTGGCATCCTCCTGCACCTGGATACATTTCCAGTCGTCTTGACCCTGTCTTGCCACTTGGATAAGTTGTGTCCAGGCGAGAGAGTGAGTCTGATGTTTGCGCAGCTCTTTCTCACTAAAAACAAATTCTTTGCGCCAGTCTTAACACTCACCTCGTCTTCTTTCATCTTTGTCTCGTCTCCTTTCCTCTCAAAATTCCAACGGCGATGGGCGAGTGCGGTGGCAGCAGGTTTGGATAGACTGGAAGCTGTTAGCACAGACCTACACGTTGGTGGCTGTGGGCTATGGTCGCTTCATCGTCGATTGAAGTGGAGGCGTGGGGAGGCAGCACCCACAGTAGCTGAGCAGCCTTATTTAAGGATAGCACTGCTCACCTCAACTGAGGAAGGGGCTAGAAAAGGTGCCCTAAAGAAAGCCCACTTCACATCACCCTGACTGGTATACCGCGACCAGTGGGGATCCCTTTTTGCGGTCGAAACAAAAAGAAATTCAGTTTACTCAGGCTAGGAGCCTGGAATATACGCACACTACAGGACAACTCAAACAACCCGGAAAGACGCACTGCACTTATTGCCATTGAGCTCAGCAGGTACAACCTGGACATAGTGGCACTCAGTGAGACCAGACTCCCTGATAGTGGCCAACTCAAAGAGCTCAGTGGTGGATACACCTTCTTCTGGAAAGGCAAGGGTGCAGTCGAACCGAGACAGCATGGTGTTGGGTTTGCAATTAAAAATGACCTTGTCAGAAACTTGCAGTCCATGCCAATTGAAATAAATGACAGGCTAATGACACTCAGGATCCCAGTTGGGAAAAGCCAGTCAGCCACCCTCATTAGCGCATATGCGCCCACCATGACAAACCCAGATGAAGCCAAAGACAAGTTCTATTCTGATCTAGAATCTGTCGTATGCTCTGTCCCGGCAGCTGATAAGCTGATTCTCTTGGGGGACTTCAATGCTAGGGTTGGCTCCGAAATCTCAGCGTGGCCAAATGTTTTGGGCCCTCATGGAGTTGGTTCATGCAATAACAATGGGTTGCGCTTACTTACTTTGTGCGCTGAATTTGGCCTGTTCATTACCAACACAAATTTTAGTCTCCCCGTGAGAAACAGAACGTCATGGATGCATCCCCGCTCAAAGCATTGGCATCTCATAGACTATGTCATTGTGAGGAAGACTGACAGAAAGGATGTCCTTGTAACAAAGGCGATGTGTGGTGCCGAGTGTGGAACTGACCACAGACTCATTGTTTGCAAGCTCAGACTAACATTGAGGCGCAATAGACGCCCTCAAGGGAAAGCGCCACCTAAACGCCTAAATGTTTCAAAACTCTGCTCAGCTGAGAAACAGAGCGAGCTCTCATCAGAACTCTCCTCAAAATTGGATTGCGTGACTTTTGACCCTGAGAACATTGAACAGAGCTGGACTGACCTAAATACGACTGTACACTCTTGCGCCAGCAGCACAGTTGGTTTTCCTGTCCGCAAGCACCAGGACTGGTTCAATGATAATGATAATGAAATCAAAGTGCTCATCAAAGAAAAAAATAGTCTCATCCAAGCTCACTGCAGTGACCCCTCTTCCACAGCAAAAGCTGATGCACTGCGTGCATGTAAGGGTGTACTCCAGAAGAAGCTGAGGAAAATGAAAAATGACTGGCTTGAAGAGCGAGTAAGAGAAACTCAGAAATATGCCGACACAAACAACACTAGAAAGTTCTTTGAGAGCCTCCGAGCTGTGTTTGGACCATCCCGCTCTGGCACTACGCCACTTCTTGCGTCAGATGGTTCAACACGCATTGTTGAATTGAATGCCATAATTCAGCGTTGGGCAGAACATTTCGGGGGTGTGCTAAATCGGCCATCAAATATAAATACTGAGTCCATTGACCGCCTCCCTCAGACTCCTATTAATGCAGCTCTTGCCAAGCCATTCACAGCAAATGAGACCCGAACTGCCACAAATCAGATGTCCTTTAACAAATCACCAGGCGTGGATTCAATTCCTGCTGAGGTGTATGCCTTCGGTGGAGAAAAGCTTATTGAAAGGTTGACCGAGTTGTTCAATCATATGTTGAAAGCAGGGAAGCTGCCACAGGACTTCAAAGATGCTTCAATCATCCATCTGTACAAAAACAAAGGGGACAGCCAAGTCTGTGACAACCATCGGGGAATCTCTCTACTTTCAATTGCTGGCAAAATATTGGCAAGAATGCTTCTGAATCGCCTTCTTGATCACCTCTCGTCAAATGACTTGCTTCCCGAGAGCCAATGTGGCTTTCGTAAAGAGAGGGGAACGGCGGATATGATTTTTGCTGCCAGACAGATTCAGGAAAAATGCATGGAACAAAATAAAGCGCTGTATATCACATTTGTTGACCTCACAAAAGCATTTGACACAGTGTGTCGTGAAGGCCTCTGGAAAATCTTGGCGAAGTTTGGGTGTCCACCCGAATTCATCACAATAGTGCGCCAGTTTCATGATGGCATGCAAGCTGCAGTCAAAAGCAACGGCAGTGTTTCAGAGCCCTTTGCTGTCACAAATGGGGTAAAACAGGGTTGTGTCTTAGCCCCAACTCTGTTCAGCATCATGTTCTCTGCAATGCTACAAGAAGCCTTTAGCTCTCCTCCTCAAGGGGTAAGCATCAAGTACCGAACTGATGGCAGTCTATTCAACTTCAGGAGACTTCAGGCAAAAACCAAAACCAAGAGTACTCAAGTCTGTGACCTACTATTTGCTGATGATTGTGCACTTGTGGCACACGATGAGGATAGCATGCAAAACTGTGTTGATAAGTTCTCTAGTGCCTGTGACAACTTTGGCCTCACAATAAGCACAAAGAAGACGGAAGTGCTCCATCAGCCTACTCCAGACGACAAGTATCCTGTGACCCCAAATATCAAAGTCCATGACAGTCTTCTGAAGGTGTCGGAGAACTTCACCTATCTTGGCAGTACACTGTCTTCCGCGGCTCGTGTTGATACTGAAATTCTCTCAAGAATCAGCAAAGCCAGCTCTGCATTTGGCAGGCTTCGAAAGAGAGTGTGGGATGTTGCCGGCATTCGCACAGACACGAAGCTGAAAGTGTACAATGCTGTGGTCCTTCCCACCCTACTCTATGGGGCTGAAACCTAGACAGTGTACCAATCGCATGCCAGAAAGCTAAATCACTTTCATCTGGCCTGCCTTAGAAAGATCCTAAGGATCAAATGGCAGGATAAAATTCCAGACACTGAGGTCCTCAATCGTGCCAAGGAATTGAGCATCTTCTGCCACCTGAAAAAAATTCAGCTACGTTGGGCAGGACATGTTGTCAGAATGCCCGACTCCAGACTCCCTAAGCAAATCTTCTTCTCTGAGCTCTCCAATGGAACGAGGAATGTTGGGGCCCCAAAGAGACGTTACAAAGACACTCTCAAGCAATCACTGAAGGCCTTTGCCATTGATGTGAGTGAGTGGGAAAAGCTCTCGCTTGATCGTGCAAATTGGAGGGCGGCCCTTACCAGAGGCAGCAAAGCATGGGAAGCTGACAGAGTCCAGCAGGCTATCAAAAAAAGAGAACGGCGCAAGAAAAGGCCCAGTGGTACTGAACCAACGGAGCACTCTTGTCATTTATGCGGAAGGGTCTGCAGGGCAAAAATAGGACTTATCAGTCACATGAGAAGCCATAAGTCATGAAAGAACAGTCTTTCCATTCTGTCCTCTGTGTCCTTTAGTTCTTTTTATTGTCCATGTGTTGAAATTCTCAACAATTTCTGTTCTTTATTCCTCTGGTGTTGTTAAGGTCATCATCATACCTGATGGACGAACTATTATTATTATTTTATTATTAAATAAAATACATACAAGATAATTACACAAATTCCAAAATTTTGCCTTGATGCGACCCGCCAATAGTTCGTTAAGGTAATAAAGTGATACATTGTATAATGATATCATTAACAAATTCATTATCAGTCATATGAAATTGAAACAAGGAAAACAAAAACATAACTGCCTTTATCCTCCAATCCTCTCGGTCATAAAGCCTTGGGATTTTCCAACTGGCTCTTGTCCAGAAAATTTGGAAACCCCTGCTACCTGGCTGTCCTATAGATCTGTGCTTTCAATCTACGTCTTCGACATAGATATTATGTTTGTTGTTTTTTTTTTAATATCAGAAAATAAAAAGTTTACTACAATTCGAGAACTGAGAGCCAAACTCGGACAGGATGAGATTGATGTGTCAACGCAAACCTCACGAAAAACAGGAAGGAAACTTGACTTGATGTTCGGAAAAATGTAGGGCAAAAGAACTCGTTAGGCGGAAAACAACTTACCTCATTTGTAGGGTTTATCATCTGAACGCCATGCCATCGTGGCAGCCATCTAGACTTAAACTCATAAATAATTTAGACCAGTCTACAGAGGAAAGAGTGGATAGCCATAAAAAACATGTCACCTACCCATGTTTTATCTTTCACTTTGAACCTTCTATTATTTCGAACACACTTACTAAGTCTAGGCATATTTTATAAAGTATATATTAAACAGATTTTGCCATCGCCAAAAGGCAGCACAACATTAAAAAAAACCAGGTTCTTTATGTCTTTTCAAATATAGAAGGCCCATCCGAAATTCCACTTCCAAATTCCGACGAGAAATTGTCATTATCATAGCCCAGAGTTATCCACAACAAGATTTGCGGGCTACAAAGCCTCTCAAAGATGCCAATCGGTAATGTGTGTGTGTGTGCATGTGTGTGTGTGAGTTTGTTTCGCTCACTTTTCAACTCAGTAAGGGTAGCCACACAAAGGCCACCGAATTCGGTCACCGAGCCACTAGGCGCTTTAGGTGAGAAGAATTGCACTACATAAACGGACCGAATGTAGGTGGGCTCTGTGTGCAGTTGTTGAAATTATATAGTGCAATTCTTCTCACCTAAAGCGCCTAGTGGCTCGGTGACCGAATTCGGTGGCCTTTTTGTGGCTACCCTAAGAAACGGACGCTTGCTCTCTGACGTCATGAAAGCCTTGGCCAATCGCGACCTTAGTTCTTGTTTGATCTATCTCCATTTTGTGGGGGAAAAAATCTTTTCGAGATCTTTTAGTGTGTAGAAAAGGTATGATAAGTGCACACTTTGACACTTGCTTAAAATGCATTGTGGAACTTGTCAAGCTGTTTCACAGTTCCGATTCATTCTAACTCCTTATCATAATAACTAAATCCGCAAACGTTTAACGTCAAATTTCTCGGTTGTGCAAAAAGTGGAGTTGGAACAATAAAGAGTTAAGGTCGCGCCATGTAAGAACATCGAACAGCGAGGTCTCTGTACATCGACTCTCCACAGGTTGCTCCCAGAATCCATTCCCTGGCTGTTGTCCAAGGGTCGGTATGACGAGGCTGAGACGAACCTGCAACGAGCAGCCAAGAGAAATGGGGTGGTCCTGGCCCCTGAAGTTCTCACTGCCCTGAGAGCAGAGCCAGGTCTGAGAGGGGAAGACAAGCAATATTACTTTGTGGATTGTCTGAGAACTTGGAGTATGGCTATGTTGTCATTGAACGTTTGGTTTAACTGGTAGGTGAACTTGCCCTGGCAACGTGTGCGGTACTGCCAGCTGTTTTGGTTCATTTCATTTACGTCACAAAATCTGAGCTTCCAAAACATCGCTCTCGCACACAGGGTAATATATTATTATTATACAAAAACATGATATTACATTCGCCTCCACAAGTCATTATATAGCTAAATTCGTGTCGTATTTTACTGAGGTTCCATGCCTTGTTACTTCACTTCATATAATGAGCTTGTTATTGAGTTATTATGTTCATGTAATGATGCTTTAGATATGTGTACCATAGATGTGCTCTTAAAAGCTCTCTGAGAATGAATTTCCCTCATGGACTAGGGCTTAATGTGCTTCTTATCTTATCGTAACTTATCTTATTCAATGCAGTATTATTGACTCTGGTTATTACAAAAACACGTCAGATGCTTGAAGACGATGGAAATACTTTGTGATAAATTTGCATGCGCTGTCACAGCAGATCATGTTCTATTTTTTTTTATTATCGCTGTGGACCTTTTGACGTTTTGTTCTATTTGTTCGTTCTTGTTTTGGCCTCGTATGACCGCAGACTGACACCACTTTATGTTGAATGTTGGATGACTACTGGTTACAAATTTGGAAATTGTTCCTGTCGTTAATCTAACGTGGCAGTGATCACGAATGTAACTAAACATATCCACTGAAAAAAAAAAAGTCCGTCTGTTCTAGACTTGATGATAATTGTCTAACCCACCAGAGGTCAGTTTGAGTTTGAGTTTGGGTTTAAAGGCGTGTAGGTACGATAACGGCCACTTTGTGCCTTTCACGGTCTATTTGGGTACTTTATTAATGTTTGGTATTCAGAACTTCTAGATTTCACAAATAGAATTAAATAGCTCCGGCCAGAGGGAGGCGGGGGGTCTGCAATGATATGTATTGTTGTGTCGGTCTCACGTCTTGAGCACCACACACACGGCGACACTGGCATTTTTATCTATGTGCTCACCATTAACCGCGTCTTTTGTCTCCACTCCACTGTCCTTGGGGCACTGTACTTTGTTCTTGTTTAACTTTACATGCGGAATATTTGGGAGTTCAGTCAGTCGGTGTGGTAGACGTCTAACTGTGCAGTGCGTATCCTTGCAGTGTCCGAGTATAGGTAGAATGAGCATATCCACCATCTTGTCTGTCCGGACCCACTTAAGGCGTCGCGAACCAATCGGCGGCGAGTTCACTACTGTAAACAATGACACGTGTGTATACGCACATGGGAGACGTTCGGTCAATTCTTTCACTTCCTTTCTCTTGTTTACACGGATGGTAGGGAATCGGACCAGTTTGGATACATCCTTTCCACCCCTGTCACAACAGTCAACTGCAATGCAACCAGTAGGCATTTTAACTGCTTAGACACATCTCGAAGTTACACTCATCAGCTGATCCACCGGCCATGTTGTTTGGTGGAAGTACAAAACAAAAACTCTGTGACGTCATGCGCATTCTACCTATATGTGAAACTGTTTCCCTATGCAGTGACATTAGCCATCATATTCATATAATTAGACTTCTGTGTGTCGTATTAAATATTAACCTTACAGAAGGACTTGCGTTATTCTATTTTGTATTACAAACCCCACGCACGACACCACATATAAGTCACTCACATACTGATCATCTTTGATCCCCAGGTTAGTCAATTCCTTTGTGTTCTATGGCATATACCTGAACTCGGAGAACATGTCCGGCAATCCCTACTTGAACTTCTGCATGATTGGTGGAGTTGGCATCGTGGCCTATGTCCTTTGTACTCTCACGGTGAACAAAACTGGCCGGCGCTGGTCTCTGATTGGTACAATGTGGGTAGGGGGTGCGGCTTGTATTGTAGCAGCTTCTCTTTTGGACAAAGAGGGAAAAGGTCAGGATATGGTCATTTGCATTTACTCTTGTTTTTTAGCTTCTTTGTGTGTGTGTGTATGTGTGTGTGTGTGTGTGTGTGTGTGTGTGTAGTAGTAGTAGTAGTAGTTGATGTGAGATTTTCTACCGTCAACTCAATCAATGCCATGCATTGCCTGGAGGTGGGAATGGGGAATTTATTTTTATTTTTTTTGGGGGGGGGGGGGTGGAGACACAGAGAGAGAGAGAGAGAAAGCACTGATTTAATAAATACCGCCCCAATATGTCAGCGCAAATTTTCATTCGATTTCACGAGACCGGCTTTGGTTTTTTTAATACTGCAAAGGCTTGACACACTCATTTCACGATTGTTCCGTCATTTGCCTTATGAAATTCATGGGGTAATTAGTATTCATATTCTATTTAAATTTCAAAGAAATTGTCAAAGGCAAAATCTCAACATACTTTTGAGTAAGAACGATTATATCAAGTACATAATTACTGGGAATGCCGATGATATTGTTTGAAGAGAAATTGAAAAATATAATATGTATTGTGGGAGGCAAATTGTACCTGCCATCTAGTAGGATAATTTTGCAAACACCTGGTCCCCTTAGAATGCCAAAGTTCTAACTCCTTTCCATCAACTCTTAAGAAATTGGTGATTGAAATTCCATGATCTCATATCTTTTCGAAATACGACTTTTTGGGGGTTTTTTTTAGTAACACTTACAAAATACGCTCCAAATCCGCTTGATATTTTGACACACAATGGAGAATGCTCGTAGGAATAGTGTGTAGTGTGTAACTCAGTTCTGCCAAAAAGTGGAGATAGAACCTTGTCATTCCAAGGGGGGGGGGGGGGGCGATATGTGGAACATTTTTTCTTGAGTATTCATACGTTGTCAATTCCAGTGTCTTGTCCTCTACAGCGGCGGCAATCGTCACCAAGGCGTCCATACTGCTTGGAAATTTCTCCATTACATGCTCTTATTCCATCATCTATCTCATGGCTGCCGAACTTTTCCCAACAGTGGTCAGGTAGGTCAGGGAAACAAATGAATAACTAAAACGTAGCTCAGGGGACAAACTTATGTCGGGGTATAAACGTACATTGGGGGAAGAAACGTAGCTCAAGGGACAAACATAAGTCGGGGAATAAACGTAGATTGGGGGAAGAAACATAGCTCAAGGGACAAACATAAGTCGGGGAATAAACGTAGGTTGGGAGAAGAAACATAGCTCAAGGGACAAACATAAGTCGGGGAATAAACGAAGGTTGTGGGACAAACATAGGTCTGGGAACAAACGTAGGTGGGGGGGGGGGGGGGGTTGGCAAACGTAGGTCGGAGGACAACTAGGTTGGGGAAGAAACGTAGCTCAGGGGACAAACATAAGTCGGGGCATAAAAGTAGGTTGGAGGAGAAAAGTAGGTCAGAGGACAAACGTAGGTCTGGAGACAAGAATAGGTATGGGATAACAGTAGGTCTGGGGACAAAGGTGGATCAGGGGACAAACATCGGTCAGTGGCCCAAACTACCCTAGGAACAAACGTAGATCAGAGTTCCAGCATACGTTAAGGGGCAAAGTAAGGTCAGGGACTAACGTTGTTCAGAGGATAAAACCACGGGGGGGGGGGGGGGGGGGGAGGGGGGGGGACAAAGGTACGTCAGTTGACAAACTGGACAAAGGACAAACAGCATACAGACTCTCACTACCAGTGTCCTTCTGTCCTTCCCTCCGCCACACTCCACATTGACAAGACATCCTTCTGGCTGACAGAGGCCACATAGAAATAGTTTAAATGTATGTGACATAAATTGATAAGCACATGACTCGGGCAATTTTATATCATATATATAAGAACAATGAACCACCATACCCTCTCCTCACCCCTCTCCCCCCCCCCCACCCAGTACAACTCCGTTCACATCATTCTCGTTGGCCACTAGTTGAAATGCTCCATTAAACCTCGTTAACACCCCCCCCCCCCAAAAAAAAACACCCACCTTCAGGCCAACCATCTTCAGGCCAACCAAAATTGTTGACAATTTGGCGAAACTTTTTTCTCAAAATTCCTGGGGCAGGTGAAAACAGAATCCTCTCATCCCCACCCCCTGCCGTTCTTTTATCTACACTAGCCGACCTGCGCAAGATAAATCTTGCAGATTGTTTGTAGGAAGCCCAACAGGATATATCTAGATCTAGGCTACATTAAATGTAGCAGTTTGGATTCGATGCAATGACTAAACGAACTTACGCAGAAATATACAGATGTGCTTACGTTGATTTTCGACCACCAATGTGAACAGAAAGGTCAGGGACGTAATTTCCGGTCATACTTTTCGGTTCTATGCGATGAAAATGCGTCCGTTTTTGCGGCTCAGTAAAGACTGATTTTTGTTCAAAATGAATGTGCCCACGCAACTCTTCATCAAAAATTGATGCAGTACACCAAGTTTCATAATTTTTGATATCGTGGTCGCGAAGCTTTAGCTGCTTACAGGTTCATCCTCTAGCTCAATTATAGTAAGATACATTTGCATATTCACAAATCCTCCACCTTTGAACGTAAAAGGCATTTTCATTAGGCCGCCTACAGTAACCAAATTTTGCATGTAGGTTTCAAGTACCGTGGAGGGTGCACCAAAGTTTGCATTTTTTTTAAACTGGTTTTGTTTTTCATTGGTTTTTAAAAAAAATTTTGTTAGGCTTTGTGTGGATGTCTCCTTTTTTCACGAGCACATGACTCGTGACATGAATACTGATCAAAGATCTTAAAATAGTATTAACCTAGATTCCCTAGTCGCGCTGCGAGAACCAGCTCGCGGCGTCCCGGGCGTGGAGAGCGAAAACAATGGCGGCTTGAGGTCAAGCTGTCCAAGCGGCGGCCTAGCAACGCTACTGTTTACCATAGGAAACACAAACCGTTTGCCTCGAATTTGATAGTAGGCCTACGATGTAGTACATAGTAAGCCCAGCGTGTTGTTTTACGTTGTCGAGAAAAGTAGATCTTGAGTGCTACAACAATCAGGAAAATGTCAGAGATTCTAGAATAAGAGAACATTGTAGGCCTACAATTGTTTTTAATACATGTATAACTATAAGGAGGTCTAGAAGAAGAAACTCAGAAGCTTGGACCGACAGACTCGCAAATTCTTACTTCAACGTGTGTGTTAGAGAGAGAGAGAGAGAGAGAGGGAGAGAGAGAGAGAGAGAGAGAGGGAGAGAGGGGTATTATAAGACGTGCCACCATAACAGCTACAAAATCAGAAAAAATGAAAGTAATCGACAACCTCACCCCCCCCCCCCCTCTAATAAAATAAACAGACGGATATCAAGATCCAGCAGAAGCTCAAGTGCATGGGCAGACACTCACTAGTAGCATGTGAGAGTGTGAGGGGGGGGGGGATAAGGCGCAAGCATGATAATGGCTACATAAAATCATAATTTGCTACGTCAACAGCAGCCTCCAACCACCTGTGACAGACACCCCCCTCCCCCCCCCCAAAAAAAAAAGACAGAGAGAGAGAGAGAGAGAGAGAGGGAGAGAGAGAGAGAGAGAGAAGATAGGGGAGACAGACATGTAGAGGAGAGGGAGAGAGACGAAAAAAGCAACCACAGGGACAAGACAGAGAGAGAGAGAGAGAGAAAAAGTAAACCAGGCTAACCTGAAGAGTTGTTTCTGACCTCAATGGCCGAAAGCGGTGAGGTACGGTCACGTGACCTCACCAGGGAATCTAGGTTAATACTATTTTAAGATCTTTGATACTGATTTAAACTACTTCTCGGGGCTAATATTAGAACACAGGAGCACCGTGCTGCTTGCTTTGGGAATTATTTTCGTTCGCCGAGACAGATGTAGAGAGGGCACAACGTGACGGGGCAGTGGGTGGGGGGGGGGGGGTGTCGGCGCAGAGCGTGGCTTTTAAGCTTGTTCCCTATACATGTATTTCTTTCATCATTCAGGAATATAGGAATGGGCGTGGCCTCCATGTCAGCCAGGGTTGGTGGAATCTTCGCGCCCTTTGTCCTTGACCTCAAAGACGTGTGGAGCGCATTCCCGTTGCTGATGTTCGGAGCGTTGAGTATTGTGGCTGGACTCTTGGCGCTGTTTCTCCCGGAGACAACCAATAGGCCGTTACCTCAGACTCTGGAGGATGTCAAACACAGGGGACATGGGTAAGTTGGAGACTTGTGTGTCCAAGGGGCCATTCATAATATTCGTGTACTTGATTTTAGTATAGTAATGTTTTCCCCTCCCACCACTTTTCCTGTTACGCTCGTCATACACTTGGTTAACCCACCCCACCCCCAAAATCCATCCCCAATCCTGTACGCCTTACGAGCTTGGGACCACCGGAGTGGTGAAAGTCCATAACGTTTTAAAACTTCAAATGTCATTATTTGGTAAGAAACATAGCCAGTAACAAACATAGCACACAGTGCTATTTCTCTTTAAATACACAAATGAATAACTAAAACCAAATGTTTTGATTCATCACCATGGGTGAAAAGCAGATTTACGATTCTCAGAATTTACCCAGCCAGCATCCCCACGTCGTTCCGAAGTAGATTCTACATGATTTCTGTAAGGTAGGTAGGATTACTGTAGGGGCGGACTCCGTGCATCAAACCGACGCCGGCACAATGTAGTTACCATATGTAGGAACGATTTCATTCCTATGTGCAAACTTGACACCAGACCTACACGTCAGATTTCTGTAGGGTTGTTGGCTTGGTTGTAAACTCTGGCAAACCCCTCACTCTCACCTCTCTGGGCAATCCCTCACTCTCCTCTCCCTGGGCAATCCCTCACTCTCTCCTCTCTGAGCAACTCTCTCCTCTCTGGGAAATGCCTTACTCTCCCCTCACTGGGTAATCCCTCACCCTCTCTCCTCTGTGGACAATTCCTCTCGGCGCATACGTACTTCATTGCCAGCCCCGATCACGCCAGTCGCTGGCTGCACTGCCTAGCCCCAGACTGCGAAGGTCTACAGGAGACGAAAATATTATTTTGCTTAAAATGTATATCTTGCTGGCATCTTCAGTACTTCAAATTGCTATACCTAATGAAATATTGTTGCCACACTTTCAATATTACATATGATATGATATTTGACAAAAAAATGTTGTTACCTGAAAGTATGTGAATAAACTTTTCGTGATGGCCGGCTTACTGTAAAAACCCAAAATGGCTTAGTTAAATCACAAGCGTTTTTCTAAGACTTCACTGCTTTATTTTTGAGGGTTGGCTGGCTTTGGAATTCTTATGTATGTGCGTAGCTGCATATTTTGATTTTGGTATTTTACAGTGTATTTGCATGCCTCTTTGCATAAGACAATGGAGCAGATAACGATACTTGGACTCCAAATTAGCACCAATACCTTTAAAAACACTGGATAATCAGACTAGTCACAAATTACACGTATTTCTATCTACAGACTCCAGTGCATCAAGAGAAAGACCAGACCTGAAAGCAATACGATTGTGTGACGCAGCTGCAAAATATGATTTTTCTCACTTTATTACGGAAGAGTGGCTATTGGAAGATCCATGTCTTAATTTCGTATTTTTATTTTTATTCATTGAAACGGACAGGAACTTTGCTAATCTGTATAAAACTGATGGTGCAAAGACCGTTGCTATTTTCAATGGTCTCTGATAGGATATGGCAGGTCTTAGTCTATTTCATCTCCAGCAATGTATAAGGTGGTCCTATTTTTTGGACTGAGTACACACAAAATAACAGAAATTATTTGTTCACGCTGTCTACATCATTAAGAGCGAGTTACAAAAATTAGCCGAAAACTCCGAGACACGGGAACCACAAAACCCCAATACATGTGGCTTTCACCTAAATTTGTTAGAAAAAAAAATATACTGCATAGTTTGCCATGGACAAATATAATTGTGGTCCACAATCATTCCTATTATATTCTCTGGGGACAATTTTCGATAAGTCAAGCTCTACCTTTTCCAATCCACGTTTTCATTATTATTGTCCAACATTATGTATGTGCGTAGCTGCATATTTTGATTTTGGTATTTTACAGTGTATTTGCATGCCTCTTTGCATAAGACAATGGAGCTCCTGTGCCTATTTTGCATCAAAGAAATAAAAATTCTTCCTGAGCAAAGTACGCGGTGTCATCTTTCAGTACTTTTCAGTGAAGCATGAAATTATCACAATATATAAAAAATAACGAATCAAGATCTGGAAAAAATAGTTTCGTAAGTTCATCGTAAGGTGGGCTGTTCTGTTGGTTTCATAGGATAATTCCATTAAACAGACCTCAATGCTAAATAGTGGTGGTTCTTAATTGAAGGAGGGAGAGAGGAAATTTCAACGGGGAAATATTCAGGCCGTCAAAATTTAATAATCGACACTACCTATTTTGTGAAAGTACTGTGACGCTGTTATTTTTTTCTTATTGCTCAAGTAAGCGTTAGGAAGTTAGGCTCCCCATTGGGAAACTCTAAATATGGTTTCGACTGTTCCTTGAGCAGAAAAGGAAAGTTGACATCCGTAAATGTGCACATTCCATGTAAAATACTGTTACATCGGATATTTTCTTCTTACATGCAACACACCCATGTTTCGTCCTCCTGAGAATTTTTTTTTTTTTTTTTTTGGCGTTTACATTCAGAAACAATCTTTTTTCTTTGCCCGAACGAGCTAAAGATTCAGTCCGTTGCACTATTTACTACCACTTTCTTATAAAACTAAACTTACATAAAAATGGGCAACATTTGAAATGACAGCACTGGTTGTTAATGATTGAAATCCGTCATAGAAGTTGCATGCAAAATTTTTCTCTTGGAAGTGTGTAACGGAATATCAAGTTACAGCGTTGGTCCCACGGTGATTTAATTTGATGCCCAGCTCAATATTCTTTGTTTAATTCCATGGTGTTGCTACACACATGTAATACGATGTCAGGAAATATGTTCTGACTGAATTGTTTTGGAGGAAGCAACACTATAAAACAAGAAGGAATACCGAATCCGTGTACCTCCAGAAAACACACTGAATCCTTTCAATGGGACATGGGTGAGGAAAGATATTAAAATTAATTAAATTCTAAAGAAATTTATATCAACCCTATCCCCATCCCTAAACCTATTATAAAACCTGTTACCAATCATTCGTCCATTAGGTAAAGTTGCCTTAGGGCATTAATGTATGGGGTAAATAGATTTTAAAAGGGAAAGAACCGCTGTTTGTACACAATGTTGATGTGAATATTCCCATTTTTTAGAAGAGAAAAAAAAGAACTTATTTTCTATCCAACTTTTTTTTTCACATGATAAAAAAGTGTATCTTTTTTTTCTTTTCACTATTATCATCATATTATTATCATCCTCACTGACTGGCTTGCAAAGTGCATGAATGAGAGGTGATGTGTTTGCATTTATCAATAACACGCATTAAATGTGTATACCTTGTACACTGCTAACAAAATCACATTACATATTTACTTTTCTTCACCCACTTTTGGTTCTTCTAATTTAATCTGTGTGTCTATGTGGCCGTTTAAAATGATATCTAAATCTGGTTGTGAGAAAATTATTTCTTGTTGTATTTGTTGATTCGCAAATTTAGAGATGCTGCCAGGATACCAATGGCCTACGCCGTACTGTATGTGAGAAGTGGAAAGTTTCAGACACATAATTGTATTTACACGGGTTTGGGTTACCAACTGTGCTTTGTGTCCATAATGATAATGCAAGATCGTTACGGTCATTCTACAGCTGCCTAAGTCACGTTTTGGTGTTTCTTGAAAATCGAAGAAAACTGTTTACTTCGAATATAGTGCTAGCTGTTGTTAGGGGAGCGTAGTATTTTCTATAGAAAGCCATAGCTGAACAGTGAACACAACTCAGTATTTTCTCTATTTGGCTTTGTAATTAGACTATATTCTTCTAAGGACATTCTACAGTGGTGATTTCGCTGGATGTGGGTTTTTGTTTTAAAAAAGGTTGACCTTATATAGGCTACATGGAGCCTTAATAATCAAATTATGTATTTTGTTAAACAATATGTAATATGTTGATTGGGGCTACACGTAGCCTTCATAACCAAAACCCCCACCCCTGAAACATTATTTGGGCTACCCGTTTCTCGCTACGGTAATATTGATCATGTAGCCCCAATAAACACTCCCTTAAAAAAAAAAAATCATGAGTCAATGAAACAAAACAATGTAGGGTAACTGTTGAACAGTACCACATGACTGTCCCATTAAGGTTAAAATTTCCTTTCAAAAGACCAAAAAATGACTTTGGCAATTGTGGAATGACTGTGACAATATGTTAACATTAAATTTTCAATTCGCCGTAGTTGAGCAGAAAATCAAGAATATCTGGGGTACATAACATTAGAGTGGGCTTGATGCTTGAGGCTGTTGTACAAGACAATCTGACAAACATAAGAAAAGAGGGGGAGGGGGAGGGGGGAGAGAGAGAAAGATAGAGCTCAAAGACACAAAGAGAGAGATAGAGAGAGAGAGAGAGAAAACGGGGAGAGAATGAAAGGAAGAGAACGAAAAGAAGAGAGAGACAAAGAGAGAGGGCGAGAGTGAGAACGAAAGGAAGAGAGACAAAGTGAGAGAACGAATGGTAGAGGGAGAGAGAGAGAGAGAACGAATGGAAGAGAGAGAGAGAGCGAGAGTGAGAACGAAAGAAAGAGAGCGAGAACGAAAGGAAGAGAGAGACAAAGAGAGAAAGAGAGAACGAATGGTAGAGTGAGAGAGAGAGAGAACGAATGGAAGAGAGAGAGAGAAAGAGAACGAATGGAAGAGAGAGAGAGAAAGAGAACCAAGCTTGGCCCTAAGTTCTAATGGCGTTTGCTTCAGCACTGCCCATCATCCTTATAAGATGAAATGAGATAAAACTTTATTACCCTGTTTCCAGGAAATTTGTTGTCACAGCATCAATCGTGGTACAACAGTAAACACAATATCTAAGACCTACAGGTCTTTAACGCATACCACTCACACGCACATTGCTCACTCAACATTACCAGCAAGTAAGAATTTTGCTCACACACACACACATACACTGTCAAAACAAATTATATGTTCCAAACTGAAGGAATAAGTTTCAAAACTTCGATCCAACCTGTAAGAAACAAACCTTTACAACTGAAATAAAACAATGTAGGCCTATTTCATCTTTTCAGTTGCATTACGCTTTTGTGTGGCTGTCAAGGTGAAGCTGATGTTTTGCCGATCAAAATCACACCATCAGAGACAAGCCAGGTGAATAGATTAGGCTACATGATTACATGACTGAGTTTTAGGCCTATCCCCCCCCCCCCCCAAATTAACAGCTAAACTAATGATGGGTGGCGTTGTTTTACACAGGGTGTCCCTAAAGTCTGGACACATAGGCATAAAGACTGAATGTGCTCAAATTTTAGACAGTGTGGAGTTATTGCATTGAGTTCACGCGAATCTTGCAAAGCGAATCGATCTTTGCAGCACAAATGGTGGAAATCATATTGAAGATGTTGTTTTTTATAATATTCCAATTGAATAAAATGGTGTTGAAAATTTCATGCGCATTTCTAGAAAATGTACATCTTGCCTATGTGTCCAGAGTTTAAGGACACCTATCAGTCGGTCAGTGTCAGTGCCCAGAGTTGACAGGGAAGGGACGCAACGCTGTAATTTCTTTGTATTTTATGCCCCTTTATAATGCGATTACATCCCTTCTGTCGGTAGCAAAAACAGCGTCTATCATAGTAGGCCAATTATCTTACTGTATAAACTTAAGTGCTATATTATCAGGGTTTACTGAATTGTGAAATACAATTTTAAAAAAACAACAAATTACAGGCTTCCATTTAAAACCACTGTAGAAGCTAATTCAAGATCGACTCTAAGGCTTCAATTTGCCAAGAGAAAGTAATTCTTCCGGCAGGAAAATGCTCCTGAAATGTTTGAGAGTTTTAGTCTTTCAAGACCTTTGCATTTCCCTTCCCTCCCCATCCCACAATCAACCTTCCTGACTCCCCCCCCCCCCCCCTCTAAACCACTGTTACGTGAGTTTAAGATTTTTAATGCGCGTACGCCATGGTTTTGATGTCTTGGTGGCGCAGTATACAAAATCAATAATAATAATAATGATAACAGTATCATCAACTCGTGGACACAATGAAAAAAGTTGAGGTAGAAATCAGGCTTGGGTAGTAGGATTTGGTAGGAACTGCCCAGAGTTGGATCCCGCGACAATGCCAGCGGTGCAATATTCATGTCTTACGTGAACCCAAGCCTTACAGCAGTTTGTATTTTTGTGTTAGATGTATAATTATTGAATGCCCCTTTCTATCATTTCTTCATGAGTTGGTGAAGGCAAAAATCCATAACACTATAATAATTAATAATAACTATATACATGTGTATGTGTTTTCTCAAGAAAAACTGTCACAACTCAACTCTTTAATTTGTCTCCCCATCCTCCCACCCCACCCCTCCCCCAAATTCTCCTAATGGGGGGGGGGGGGGGGAATACAAATATGTTTTCTGTCGGAGTTTACCAACCAAACATAACTGTCTTCAAGAACGACAAGAAAACGATGAATCTCAAGATATGTCATGTCTTCGCTCACCAAGCTTTTATCTCCGTATCCAGCGGTGTCTATATGTACTGTTTCTGCATTATCTACTCCAGCATACTTGTGTGTGAGATTAGAGAGAGATACACCCATTAGCACTCGACCTTAAGCTCCTTTTGTGGTGAAAGGTTGTCTTGTGTCTTTTGTATTAGAGGTGGTCGTAAGGCGTAACTCTTTACTTAGGACTCTCCTTCCCGTTAATACTTGCACAGTTAAGTAGTCTCCTTTGTTTACCTGCTGTGATGTTAAACTAAGATAAAAGACATACATATTCCTATAAAGTACGCCGCTTTCTTTATCAAGCATGCATGAGAATAAAAGCTTTAGTGCAAGCATCATACTGTATGGGCAGGTCACGTATGTATTATTAGGCGTCACAGCGCTACTGGTGCTTTGTAGGATAATAATAATATACTGAAGAAATATTATAAGAACCACAGAAAAACTGTGGCATCGCAGCAAGGCTGAAAGAAAAGTCAAAAATTGGCAAAAAGAAAAAGTTGTATGTAGCAAAGCCACGCGAAGAAATAAATACCCAAACGATATAATGAAACGCAGATCTAAAAACTTTTTGTCTTCCCTTTTAGTTTGCGTTGCATTGTATTACATTGCCACATACAACTTTTTCTTTTTGCCATTTTTTACTTTAGTATACCTACAGTGCCTCCTGGTGTATATCAAAATCAGGTAACTGGTATAATAAAAGTGAGAGGGGGGGGGGGAGCGAGAATTACTCCTGGAAACTATTATAATTTTCGCCGGGCACTGCGTGAGTTGCAACCATTCCTTTGCATTTTTTTTTTTTCTGACCATTGGCACTGAGCTCAATCCGTACGAACAAAATAATACCAAATGACTCATTCACCGAGGCCACTGAAGAGCAGCAGTTGTCAATATATTGAGTTTTGCAACTTACAACACACATGTGTAAACTTTACCCATCCAGAACAGGTCGACACCTCCACGTCCCTTTCTCTCTTCACAACGCAACTATTCTGGAATAACAGGTATGTGAAAATGACCAAATTCCGTATATAGTTTGCCAGTTTCTATGCACAAATAGCCCCTGCATAAAAGATATTTTCCCCCGTCAGACATTTGAACACATGCGACCCAGAATGGGAGTTATGCTCTTTGATAATTTTTACAATACTCAGTCAATTTTGAAAAATGAATCAATCATGAATTGGCGGAGTTTCAATAAAAGCTGGATGACCAACAGGATTAGTTAGCAGAATGACTGAAAAGCACACTTCACCTTTTTATTTACGACACCACCAGTTTCTGTGAAATTGTTAAGCAGAGGCCAAGTGTCTGTGCATGAGTAAAAATAATACAGGCTTATTTTTCTTGACTTACCTGAGGGGAGAGAGCATGTGATAGAAGGAGTGAGAATGTGATGGGAAGAGAGAGAGAGGGGGGTGGGGAGAGGGAGTGTGGGAGAGAGAGGAATGAGTTTTTATTACTTGTAAAGCGCATTGAGCATTTATTGGAAATGCGCTATATAAATGTAATTTATTATTATTATTATTATTATTATTATTATTATGATGAAAAAAAAAATTCACTGTCAGCTCATTTGAACCTAAAAAATTAAAAGCCCTTAAAACTGTTCACAAAATGTCATCCCTCTCATTAGTTAGTGTAGTCATGTTGAGTGTGAGAGAAAGAAATTATGACAAAACGCTGCCTCTGTTAGAATGTTTGATCAAATGTGGTAATTTGCACCTATAGAGATTGCACAAAGACAAACTACGATTAAACTATCCAGCAAATGCGCACCCCCACACATAATGACATGAATGCTGATAACGCCTGCATTCATGTTGTACACACTCACAAATCCCGTTAAGTGCTAAAGCCTCCGTTTTAATCTCTCTACTTACAAACTTCCCTAGCCAAGGCTATCAGTCTGAGCTTACCTGCGTGTTGTAAGTTTTGAGACAACACAGACAATGGAACCAGTTAGTGTTATTATCTTTCGGCCGCATTCCTGTATTGTGGTCACTTGCTGTACTTTATCAACGTCGCTGGTGTTATTGTCACTGGCCCCATCGGCAGCACACAGCACAATACTGTCAGTGACTGGTTTAATCAAGATCATTCGATAGGGCGGTAAGAAAACATGCACTATGAGATGTAGACAATGGAGTTTGAGTTTGGGTTTGGGTTTAACGGGACGAGGGAACGATACTGGCCACTTTATCCCTATCACGGTATTTTAGAGTTTTTATCTGTAGCTTGATTGAATTATTCCCTGAGCTCGATCAAAGAATTCGACAAAACACAAATCTAACGGGAAAATGGCCCATATAATATACTGTACAATATTTTGGTGATTCAACAATAGTCGATCTAGCATTAAATTTTATTGACGCCTGCAGTTCCACTCAACTTGTCTATTTCCCAGTGAAGAAAGATGGCATTTTCAGATTCATGCAAAGTTCCAGACTGCGCTTCGGTGAAATGGTCGAAGCAGGCAAAGGTTCAACAAATATTCCATCGATGTATTGAGATTTAAAGTGTTATATTAATTTTCCAGCGTGCTGTCACCGAAAAAAACAAGGGAAGGAGGGATGCAAGATATTCCTTATATTGACTTGTATTATTTAATTTACATGTAAGTGAATAAAACTGACAAACTGGATGACTGGCGTTTAAACATCGACGGTGGTGATACTGCTCGACACTTACAGCTTATTTTCAAGAAATCAATGCCGAGCGAAGATTAGCAAAACAGGGCTGGAAGTTTGTGCTGTTTCTGGTTCAAAATTTTCAACTTTAAACGCTCAACACCAACCCGACGAAAAGTACAATCGCACTTATAAAACGGCTGGTTTAAACTTTATGGGAACGCCATATTGTGTAAAAGTATCTTTCCAAACACTTCACATGTTCATTCTCTCAAATATGTGTCAGTCTTATTTTTCCCACAATATGAATATGTCCAACTTTTCTCAGACTGCGACCAGCCAGCATAGCTCAGCAGTGCAAAGAACGGACTGTCTTAAACTGTTCATATACATGTAAAAGGTCACCAGTGGTATGGGTGAATTTTATTTAATTTTGCCCGGGCAGCGGCCTGTTCGGCCTGCTCTTTCCGATTTCCAACTGCCAAGGTATCTTTAACGTGCGCAACGTGCACACGGGCCCTCCGAATTTTTTCGTCCTTATCCGAGAAGACTAGGTAGGTACCCGATCCTATTCCCCCAGTAGGACCAGGGACATGAAAATATGAGAAAAATCCCAAACTTCCAACATGCCTGCACCGGCCGGGTTTTGAACGCGGGACCCTTGGCATGAGAGGCGAGCACCTTGCCTCTAGACCACCTAGTCCCCCAAACGGGATTAAAGAGTTATACAAATACAAATACAAATACAAATACAAATACAAATACAAATACAAATACAAATACAAATACAAATACAAATTCTATATAGTGTCAGAGTATGGAAGGAAAACAAAAGCATTGGGGCCGCCTTTGGAGGAGATATAAAGGTGTCTGGCAGAGCAGAGATTATTAACACCGTCACTGTTCTTGTTATCTTAAATTTGTCATCTCTCGCTGCTTGAGTGCAGAACTGTGTACAGGAACACTAGACAACGGCCTTTGCTAACATGGGAGAGGTCTCACATCAAATTTATTGGAGGATAAGTAGCAATCCGCAGGCCAGTCTTTCAAGACGACATACACTCTGAAAACATCGGGACCCAAAGTGAGTTGCTGGTATATGGTACTGAAAGAATTTGGAAGTTGGGCTGACAAAGAGAATATCTACCAAAATCTGAGTTGTGTCATCGTGTGGAGCACTTAATGATAGTCTTGCACTTTTACTACTGGTCAAGGATATCGGACAGAAGGAACAAGGCAAAGTTATCGTTTGCCATGCGTGACTCAACACGTTGTACGGTTATGTATAATATGTCCACCTGTGTGAATGATGGTAATCCCATTGACAGACGTGCTTCTCCTGCTACAATACAAGCAAGAACTCACAGCTAAGTAGACACGATAATTTAATATTCTATTTAGATTCATTTTCTTTTTTTTTTAATTGTTCACTGTTTTATCTGTTCAGTTTTTTTTTCCCTTGCTGTTTTTTTTTTTTTTCTTGAAGAAGGCTGTTGCCGAAAATCGACATTTTTTGTCTTCTCTTTTAGTTGGCGTTTCATTGTATCGTTTGGGTATTATTTCTTACTCGGGGCTTTGCTACGTATAACTTTATCTTTTTGCCAATTTGACTAATCAGTTGTCGGCCCTGGAGTCGGTTTCGAGGGCGTAAACTTGATTCTGGTGGGGGGTAATATAAGAGTGAAAACGGAAGGGGGGGGGGGGCGTGGGTGGACATATTTTAATTATCATTTATAAATCAAACTCTAGAAGTTGCAGAAATCTGCTCATATGTTATACAATGAGTAAAACTGTCAGTGTGAGATGCCACTGATACATACATGTAATTATCCACTCCGGTCCTTTTTAGAATTAATATTTGCAGTTTTGAATCAAACGACAATGTAAATGTGTGTGCATTGGCACGCACTGAAGAAATTGTCATAGCAGCACAAATCTAGATGTAACATCCTCTGAAGCAGAAATTCTTTGGATATCAAACCAAATCGTTTGGTTCCGTTTATTTGTCACACAAGTCTTTTGATTTATTTTTTTTAACCACTGGCGCCATGAAAACTGTATTCCCTGAAAAAATTAGACCTAGACATTATTCCTTTACATGCTGTACTTATACACTGTAATTATACATATTACTTTAAATAATCAGTGCTAGTGTTAGTAATTATATTCCCCTGTAATTCGGAGATACTTGGAGAGAATTATGAAACTTAAAATAGCTATAGCAGTAAGGAGTTCACAACAGTAATTATTGTATCACTGTTAAGGCGATAAAAGATCAAGACTGTAATGTTGCTTTGTGCAGAGCATGTTGCTTTTCTATCAAACACAGAAATTTATATTGACTGAAATTGTCCTTCCCCTTTGATATCATTTTCGAGGGTTGAGAGAAACAGGGCAAGTTACAACATCCAGCCTGAAACAGCTACTCCGCCCAAGGTACAAATTGGCAGGTCAACGTTCAAGTGCTACTGCAAAACAGGCAAGTCCTCCTTTGGGCTCAAGTCTATCTGTTTTTGTATTTGTATTTGTACAACTCCTTAATCCCATGTGGGAAATTTGTCTTTGTGCCATTGCAGCCCAGTTATAACTGGAGCAGGCACGTCGTCGCCACAGTGCAGCGCCTGTGGGCGGTTTTTTTTTTGGAGGGGGGGGGAGGAGGGGGAGGGAATGGTCGGGATAAATATTCTTTAATTTTGCCCTGGCAGCGTCCTATTCGGCCTGCTCTTTTCGATTTCCAACTGCCAAGGTATCTTTAACGTGCGCAACTTGCACACGGGCCCTCCGAATTTTTTCGTCCTTATCCGAGGAGACTATGTACTCGATCCTACCCCCAATAGGATCAGGGACACGAAAATACGAGAAAAATCCCACACTTCCAACATGCCTGCACCGGCCGGATTTTGAACCCGGGACCCTTGGCATGAGAGGCGAGCACCTTGCCTCTAGACCACCTTGAGTCCTAGGTACCCTTCCTGGAAAGTGTCCAAATACCGCCCCGTGTAAATGCCTCTGGGTGATCATAGGCCATTGTTTAGGCTCAAACTTTGGTCCCTGGGGCAGTTTTTACAAAACTCATCACTGGAAACCAGAGACATCTGAGCAAATATAGCCCTGTTGTTTGAATTCTTGACCAAAGCCAAAACGAATCTGACACATTTTGACACATACGCAGTGGCGGATCTACGATGAAACTACATGTAATGAGGGTTAAGCTTCAGGACTCTTATTCCAGGAGGGGCCCTGAAGAAACTTTTTTTCAATAGTGAATTTTGAATGTTGGCCTGTTGTTGCTGGTTTCGAATGGACCCCACAACAGTTCAAGTTTCACGGTCCCAAAAAATGTGGGCCCGCCTCTGGACACATGCATAGATCGATGGCATGCTATGGCAACAATTCAAAAAAGTCTACTGTTTTCTATGTAGGCCTACATTCCTTGTCTAGCCAGAATTGTTTGCATTACAACATGAATGATATTATTTTATTTTTTTTCAGAATAACACAATAATTGTAACCCTAACTACAATCCCACACCTAAAACCCGATCTTGGTTTTGTTGTCATTTCTTCCTGTTCGCATTCATGTTGGGTGAACTAGGTCTACTGGATTAACATGTGGCAACGGTACTCGTCGGGATTACGTACTAACAGGCTACAAGACTGGCTGCCTTCAAACAAATTTTGTAGTTAAATACCAATCTGTAGGAAAAGGCTGATGTCCACTAGAACTGCTTGAAATGTCTGGTCGTAGAAGACAAACAAATACAAACGTTCCCAGTAGAACTACAAAGCAATATATTACGTAAACATGCCCCGCACACCGCGCCATATCGTTCTGGCAAGACATAAATTACCCCCTGGCGAGTGGGGGGGGGGGGGAGAGAAAATATGCCCCTGGCATATACATGTGTACATTTTTTATGTGGGGGGGGGGGATCTGGGAAGCTTTAATATGCAGGCTATTAAATTGCGGTAATGAATTGAAAAGTTTGGCTTCATTTGTACACCAAAGGACAAGGTAGTCTAGAGGCAAGGTGCTCGCCTCTCATGTCAAGGGTCCCGGGTTCAAAACCCGGCCGGTGCAGGCATGTCGGAAGTTTGGGATTTTTCTCTTATTTTCGTGTCCCTGATCCTATTAGGGGGTAGGATCGAGTATCTAGTCTTCTCGGATAAGGACGAAAAAATTCGGAGGGCCTGTGTGCATGTTAAAAATACCTTGGCAGTTGGAAATCGTAAAGAGCAGGCCGAACAGGCCGCTGCCAGGGCAAAATTAAATAACATTCATCTCTACCATTCCCTCCCCCTCCTCCCTCATCTCCCAGCCCCCCCCCCCCCCCCCCCGAAAAAAAAAACAACCGCCGACCGGCGCTGCACTGTGACGACGACGTGCCTGCTCCAGTTATAACTGGGCTGCAATGGCACAAAGGCAAATATCCCAAACGGGATTAAACAGTTATACAAATACAAATACAAATACAAAATACAAATTACAAATAAGATGTAGGATTAATACTGTGATAATTGAATATAAGCTAGGTTCATAATAGTTTCATACGGGAAGGGGAGAGGTTGTAGTGAAGCATGTGAAAAACGTACAGAGGAGGAGGAATGTATTGTATGAATTACCAAAAAAGCTGGCGAAACAGAAAAAAGGAAATTCAAATCCTCTTTCCAATATTATTTATCATTGCTCAAGGCACCAGATTTGTTAACAAGGGCAATGTGCGCTGCGGCATGTCGTGGTGAAAACCGATATCTTATTGTTACAATAGAAGTTTTACCGGCAAGTAACAATGGCCAAGATTCACCGACTTTAGAAATGAGCACATGATAGAACCTTGACCTGCTTAGCTTTGCATAATTCAGCCTCTCGGCCAGTCCCCCCCCCCCCCCACACACGCACACTCCTAAATTTATCACAGCTTTTCCCATTAAAATTTCTAATTTCAGCCAAGGCTGACGGATTTTTTCTTGGGGGCCATCCATAAAGTGCTTGCGTCCACTCGGAGCGGGAGCTGAGTCCAGCGTCTGTGAAAAGGGTAGGCTACAATTTTTTTTTCGGGAGGTGGGGAGGGGGGGGGGGTCTGTATAGCGTTTGTACGCATTTCAGTTTCGGGGACGTAATAAAATGTTTGGCTTTATTTAAGTTAGATCTATCCTTTTTTTTCAACAAAACAGATGGTAAGGTTATATTATACAAAAGGTAATTACAGGCTGTGTTACTTAATGGGGAGCAGTCATATCGCCCATGTAAAGTGCATGTGAAGTTTTCAACATCATCACTTTGTCGTGGACATTATTCAACATCATCGCTTTGTCGTGGACATTATTCAACATCATCGCTTTGTCGTGGACATTATTCAACATCATCGCTTTGTCGTGGACATTATTCAACATCATCGCTTTGTCGTGGACATTATTCAACATCATCGCTTTGTCGTGGACATTCAACATCATCGCTTCGTCGTGGACATTCAACATCATCGCTTTGTCGTGGACATTCAACATCATCGCTTTGTCGTGGACATTATTCAACATCATCGCTTTGTCGTGGAAATTCAACATCATCGCTATGTCGTGGACATTCAACATCATCGCTTTGTCGTGGACATTCAACATCATCGCTTTGTCGTGGAAATTCAACATCATCGCTATGTCGTGGACATTCAACATCATCGCTTTGTCGTGGACATTCAACATCATCGCTTTGTCGTGGACATTCAACATCATCGCTATGTCGTGGACATTCAAAACCATCGCTTCGTAGTGGACATTCAACATTTCAATGGTCGTTACGCTCGTACAAAAAGTTTGGGGAGGGGGGGGGGGCGCGGAGGGTTTGAAGCCTAACGCATGGAAAGCTTACGGGGGAGGGGGATCCCCGAAATTGAACCCAGCCACATACTCTATAGATGGCCCCTTGACAGAAAATAATTATGTAGTTCTACAACTCAGCTGAAGTTGTCATAATGTGTCATGAATTTTAAGTATGGTTCAATATTATGCAAACCACACGCTGTTGTGACTCGTGGTGGGCAAACGTTTACAGTGGTCCCCCCTTTCCTCATGTCAAAAGGGATTCACAATGTTATGAGAATACATTATTTTTATTGTTAAAAGATTGGAAAGATCTGAAAATATTAAAGTCGCCTTTTTTGAAGATTTTTTTTTTTAATTAGGGGAATATTATTGTTGCTGTCAGTCTTATAGTTAACATGCCTAGTGGCCAATGCTTCATATTTCAAACAAAATAATGACTGGCCTCAAATAAAGTTCTATATTTTAAAGAAAAAAATTGGTGTGGACAAAATATGTTGTTTTTTTTTCTCTCGACTACTTTGAATTAATGTTTCCAATCTCCCAAATTTTGCATGAGGCAATCTAAGTTTTGCGCACAGGGGGGGGGGGGGATTAATGGATACAGACATGCGGGTCTGGGGGGCCGGTGATCATAGTAAGGCCATAACAGATGCATCCATCATCTCCATACATGGTCTAGTTTTCCCTGACCAGCTCACTTCCGTAGAGCAACGTTAATGTGGAGGAGAAATCGGGAGAAGACCAAAAAGCCCTAAGAAGCGATTTCGCCTACCGCAATTCAAGATTATGTCCCCAGATTATCTACACCAGTTTTGTCCCCAGATTATCTACACCAGTTTTTAACACCTTATGTACCATCAAGGGCACTCAGATCATCGAGTGATATAACCATCCTTCTTAAACCTAAAGTAAATTACATGGCGGACGGCTAGCGCTCTTTCTCATATTTTGCCCCACTCATGTGGAATTAAGCTTCCGAAATCGACTAGAGAAGCCGAGAATTTAGAAACAACTCAAAACAATTTTTACATAATTTTCATCATACTTTGAGCAGTGAGTAAAATGTACATCAATCCGAGATTGGCACCTGTGTGTGTTCGCGCGCGCGTGTTTGTGTGTGGGCGTTGTAGGCCTATGTGTGTATTAATGTGGGTTGTGTGTGTGAGCTTTTATAAGGGTGTTTCTGTATGCCCCTTCTATTTTAATCAAGAGTACCATGTTTAATTTTTTGTAATTGTTTACCCATGTATTTTGACATGTTGCTTCTGTAAAGAGCATAGAGCATTTTTAATGGATATGTGCTATATAAATGCCATCCATTATTATTATTATTATTATTATTATGTGGTCGTTCAGAAATCCGCTAATGGTGGGCGGCATGCGAAGAGGGGGACCACTGTTGTGCTGTTTGAGTCAGTAACGTTACTTGTCCGCCCCAGGCCAGCGTGTACAGAGTGCTGACAACAAAGAAAGCTATGGACAGATCCAACCTTCCAAAGGCTAAGGGTCGCACACAGATATATTGTACATCTAGCTGAGCGACCGACCCAAGTCTATCAGCACTAAGCTACACGTGGATCCGACACAGCCCAGAAATGTCTTCAGCCTGTAAGTTTGAACTTTCAAGAGTTATGCTATTTCTTCGTCTACTAATTAGTAATTAGTAATAGATCTATCGTTACAGTCGCAAAAATGCAATAATACTGTTTGTGTGTGTGATCAGCATTCCAGTCAAAAGCTGATATTTGATTTTCCAGGTCAGTAATGCCATCTTTAAAATGTGCCAAACAAACACGCACACGAAAAATATATGTGTCTCAAAGACAAAACCCCTGTTAGAAACAAAAAAAGAAACCGTAGATCTAGTCTAGAATTTAGATCTAGAATAGATTGGCAAAAAATTACAAATCTACGAAAATCTGTGCGTGTTCCCATTTTTAAAAAAATAATTTGTTAGCAGTGCCACACTTTGTTCTAATGTTAAATTCAACGATTTAGTGTAGGCTATGTGCCTGACAGTACTGACACAGCTAAAGTAAGACTAAGACTGAAGTTCAAGTTTCTGGGTTATCCAGAGAATACATTAGATATTATTTACACAAAGTGTTTATCCGCCAATATTGTCGGATAAAATTTCCCCTAAGATTTTTGTTATCCACCAACATAAATTCTGTATTTGCGAGTCATCTCCCCTGATTCGAACCCTTTCTCCGTCTTCCTCCCTTGTTCTGTTCATCCCGATGCGATCAACGTTCCTATTGGGCAAGTGTTGAAACTGGTATTGAAATTGGAGAGGCTTTTCTGAATAAAAATGGAATTTTATTGATTAGGCTAACCGGAAACATATGAAGGTTCAGGTCTAATCCATAGATATGGGTTTCTTGGTTTGGTCATGCTTATTTAGTAAGAATTCCTTCACAATTACTGAGGGTCCTCAGTATTGTAGTGATTAGCATCTCTACCCATCGGTCAGGGCGCCGTGGTTCGATTTTCAGCAGGGCAGGGTTTTTTTTTTCTGTAGAACTAGGTCTTTTTATTAGCAATCAATCTTGCTTTTTTTTAATCCAAGAAGTGAAGAACAAACGGAATAAATCCAGTTGTTGTTTTTTTTGTATCTTCACCTGTCAATCGGGGGGGACAGTGGTTCGATTCTCTGATGCCGTGATGGGTAGGGTTTTTCCTTCTTTTCTTATAAAAGTCTTTTTATCAGTAATCAATCTGTTTGGTAATTTTGTTTTTATCCAACATTTTGAATAATATCCAGTTTGTTTGTTTGTGGGTTTGTGTTTTTTTTGTTGTTAGTCAACACTACTACCTGTGGATAAACCCAAGCTTTATCTGCCCATACTGATGGCGGCCCAAGATCTGTAGATAGTGTTGCCGGATAAACCCAAGTATCCTCCGATAATGTTGGTGGATAAACCCTGGGCAGTATCCGCCGATAATGTTGGCGGATAAGGGCAGCCTTATTTATAATGTGTAAGAGTAACGTAAGACCCACCTACACCTGACCGGCTGACCTGACACTGAGCACTGATACTGATAGTCAAGTAGGTCGTGGTCAAACCTTAGCCTTAGGACAAAATTGTTTTTTAAAATGTATTGAGAAAGTTTGAAGACAGATACAGTGATCTAGATTCATCCCAACTCATCTACTGAAGCACTATTGTCTCAATTCCGAAAGGCCAAATATTTTTTTTTTCACAGAGAGAGAATGGAAAAATGTATTTACATTGTGCAGTGTTTATCTGTCAATACTGTCGGATATAATTTCCCCTAGGATTTTTTTTATCCGTCAACATAAATTCTGTATTTGCCAGCCATCTCCCCTGATTCAAACCCTTTCTGTCTTCCTTCCTTGTTCCTTTCATCCCAGCGCGATCGACATTCGTATTGGGCGAGTGTTGAAATGATATTGAATTTGGAGAGACCTGGAATTTTATTGATTTAATGGATACATAATGAGGGTCCAGGTCTAATCCGTTGATATGGGTCTCTTGGTTTGGTCATGCTTATTTAGTAAGACTTTCCTCACACTCGCAGTTACTCAGGGTTCTAAGTAGCGTAGTCGTTAGCATCTCTGCCCGTCAGTCAGGGGGCCGTGGTTCGATTCTCAGCACGGCAGGTTTTGTTTTTTCTTCATAAGTCTTTTTATCAAGAATCAATCTTTTTTTTTTTTAATCCAAGAACAATAACGGGATAAATCCAGTATTTTTTTTTGGTATTAATATCTACACCTGTCAATCGGCGGACATTGGTTCGATTCTCAGCAGGATAGGTTTTATTTTTCTTCTTTTCTAAAGAAAGTCTTTTTATCAATAATCAATCTGTTTGGTAATTTTTTTTATTTTAATCCAGCAATATTAGGAATAAATCCAGTCTGCTTGTTTGTTTATTTTTTTGACATTAGACAACACCAATACCTGTGGAAAAACCCGAGCCTTATCCACCGATACTGTTGGCGGCCCAAGATCTGCTGATAGTGTTGCCGGATAAACCCAAGTATCCGCCAATAATGTTGGCGGATGAACCTGGGCAGTATCCGCCAACATTATCAGCAGGAAAACCTGGGCGGTGTCCGCCGATAATGTTGACGAATAAAGGCAGCCTTTACATTACTGGCAAATACCAAAAAGTTTGAGTATAGATTCAATAACATCTATAGGCCTACTCTCTGCAGATACTGCCTGGGCTGCCAACACTATCTGCAGATGCAGCCTGGACTGACAAGCATTATTATCGGCGGATACTGCCCAGGTTTATCCACTAACATTATCGGAGGACTAGCTGAGGTCCCCGGCCCTGCCCGGGATAAATCGGTTTGAATATTAGTTTCAGTTCTGGGTGATTATTATGGACCTGCTTCATCTTGCCTGTTCCTATTTATTTATTTTATTTTTGTTTGTTTGTTTTTAAATAAGTCTTACTGCTCTGCCTTTGTGAGTTGACACCCTGCGCATCCCGTACAATAGCATGATTTGCGCACGGGTTAGTGTGTTTGGTAGTGAACACATCGCAGGAAGTGATAACGAAACCGTAAAATGGCGAACCATGACTCGAAATAGATCTAAATGATGGCGAAACAATGAAAAACGAAACGTAGAAGCCTGAACATTTCACAATTTCTAATATAGCCCATGTTAATTTCTCATTGATAATATGCTGTTGTGCAAAGTTTGAAGCCTGAGTGTGATGCGGTTCCTGGGCCTTAGGTGACCAAACTGTTAAACCAAAACACGGCCTCAGGGGAAAACCTATTTGGAAATGTTGAAAATGGTGTTTTAAAAAGATGATTGGAACTGGTAACAAAACAAATGACTTCATAAATTCAGTTTGTACATTTCCACACATTATATCTTCAAAATGAATGTGTAAAAACCTAGTAGATTTTTTAACTAATGAGCACAGAAAGTTTGAACTTCCTACGTTTAGCCGTTTTTCTATGCATAGGGAAGGACCGCTCCAAGTTGTCCAAATATATATATAGATACTGCATGGATTTATCCGGCAACACTATCGGCAGATCTTGGACTCAGGGTTCACACAGGTCCTTAAAAGTCCTTAAAATCCTTAATTTTCATAAACGAAAAAATAAGCACTCAAAAAGTCATTGAATTATGAAAATGATGCCGGAGTCCTTAAAAAAGTCCTTAAAATTTGTGTTTCAGATGAAACATTTGAGATTCAAATCTTCCAATTGGACGCTGGATAACTGGTACTTTGAAATAACTGAACTTTTCAGAGTGAATTTACTATGTTTGAACTCTTGGATACAGAAACATGATGAGTGCTGCACACCACTTGTATAGTTGTAATATTTCTTGATCACAGGCTAATATTTCTTGATCACAGGCCCACATGTCCTTAGGAAGTCCTTAAAAAGTCCTTAAAATTAATTTTCAAGACTTTGTATGAACCCTGTGGACTGCCAACAGTATCAGCAGATAAAGCTTAGGCTTATCTGCAGGTACTGGTGTTGACTAATTACAACAAAAAAAAAAAAAAATGAATGAGCTGGATTTATTCTCTAATGTTGTTGGATAAAAAAAAAAAATTACCAGATTGATTACTGATAAAAAGACTTTTATAAGAAAAGAAGAAAAAAACTTACCCTGCTGAGAATTGAACCAGTGTCCCCGACTGACAGGTGAAGCTACAAAAAAAAAACTGGGTTTATTCCCTGTCATTGTTCTTGGATTGAAAAAATTTATTCCTAATACTAATAGATCTAGTAATAAAAAGATTTTATAAAAAAAAAATGCAAAAACTGCCTGGCTGAGAATCGAACCACGCCCCCCCCCTGACTGACAGGCAAAGATGCTAACCACTACACTACTGACAACACCGAATAATTGTGAGAGAATTCCTACTAAATAAATATGTCTAAACCAAGAAACCCACATCTATGAATAAGACCTGAACCTTTGTATGTATCCATTTTAATCAATAAACTTCCATTTTTATTCAGAAAACCTCTCCAATTTCAATCAAACCCTTGTTTTCAACATGTGTGCAATACGAACGTTGATCAGGATGAATGGAACGAGGGAGGAAGATGGAGAAAGGTTCGAATCAGGGGAAATCACTCACAAATACAGAATTTATGTTGGCAGATGAAAAAAACCCAAGGGAAATTTTATCAGACAGTATCGGCAGATAAACACGCCTGTGTTGGCTACATAACCATTCAGTTTTGATTTGACAGTAATTTTGGGGAGGGCACGGTGGTCCAAAGGCAAGGCGGTCGCCTCTCATGCCGAAGGTACCAGGTTAGATCCTCAGTCAGTTTAGGCATGTTGGAATGTTTTGGGGGGAAAAATTCCTGTCCTTCATCCTATGGTAGGTAGGGTCTATCACCTAGTCATCTCAGATAAAGACGAAAAACTCAGAGGGCCTGTGTGTACATTGCGCACATTAAAGATACCTAGGCAGTTGAAAGTTGAGAAAAGCTGGCTGAACAAGGCTGCTGCTGAGGCAAAATTCCCCAAAAATGTAATCCCTACCATAACAAGAAATTAGATATATAAAAACAAGTAAAGTGAAGTGTAAATGCCAAGGGCAGTGAACCTCCTAAAATAAAGACCTAAATCCAGTAATTTTTTTTAAGCAACCTTTAGCCTTTCACTGCCACTGCCAGGTGTTTAGGTTAATAATTGCAATTATATGTTTTTTTATTTATCCTCAATGCAGTAAAAATGGATGCCGCTACAGAGGCCCAGAGCACTTTCAGGGAGATGGTCACATCTTGGATACCGGTACCTGATATATTATCATTATTGGACTTAATATTCTCAGACACAAGTGACAGAGCAAATAGTGATGGACATAGAAATTGGACAGACAATTTAGGTGACAGAAAAGATGATGATGCTGAAAGCGAGACAGATGACACCGATAGCTGGACGGATGATACAGGTAGCGGGTCAGAAGATTTCGACAGTAATGACGATGAAGATGATGACAATAAAAAATCTGCCAAAACTGAAAGGGTATATGACGACAAGGAAGCATGTGACAAGACAAGGGAGGTTGAGGATGGACCAAATACAAGAAAAGACAATAAGAAATTAGAAAGTGACAAAATCGTTGAGAATGGTGATGAGAATCTACCGGATGATACAGGTAGTGGGTCAGGAGATAATGACAGTGAAACTGATGACGATGATAGTGGGACAGAAGATGGCAACAGTGAAGCTGATGATGACGATGACAATAAACTATCTGCCAGAGCTGAAAAGGTAAATGACGTCAAGGATACATGTGACAAGACAAAGAAGGTTGATGACGGGCCAGATACGAGAAAAGATGATGAGCATTTTGAAGATGATGGAATCATTGAGAATGGTGATGAGAATCTACCTGGCGATACTGGTAGCATTGCAGGAGATGATGACAGTGAAACCAATGACGATGATAGCAGGACGGAAGATGACAACAGTGAAGCTGACGAAGGCGATGACAATGAGAAGGCATGTGATAAGACAAAGGAGGTTTATGATGGACCAGGTGCAGGAAAAGATGGTGAGGAGTTTGAAAATGATGAAGTCTTTGAGAGTGGTGATGAGAATGTACGTGATGATATGGGTAGAGAGACAGAAGATGATGACAGTGAAGCTGATGATGATGATGACCATGAGAAGGCATGGAACGAGACAGAGAAGGTTGATGGCAGACCAGGTGCAATAAAAGACGATGAGGAATTTGAAAATGATGAAGGCTTTGAGCATGATGATGAGAACCAACCTGACCACCTGGCTGACAGAAATGGCAACAATATCGTTGCATACAATGCACACCACTACTTCAACAGAATGATTAAGCGCTTTAATATAACAGAAAACTCTTTAGCGGACCTGATTCACACTGGGGAGCATGCAATCCATTACAAGGATGTAAAAGACATCCTGGAACTGCCTGAAGTCCAGTATGTCTTGGCGGATGATGAGCTCATTGTCATATGCCTGCACATCTACGACGACAAGCGAGGTCATCCTGGTCCGCCTCAAGTGCACAGGTAAAAGTTGTACTAATCAAACGTAAGAACTATACTATGGTTAAAAGTCTCACTGACTGTCAGTAAACAGTCAATGTTAATGTTGGACCATTTAATGAAAGCATGATGCTGTTTTTTCATGAAATCTTCATACTCCCACCACTTACACAAATGAAACAGACCAACAATTTTGTCACGCCATAGGTTAAAAAATTTATGAATTCACTTTTTTCCCATTGTTTTTCCCTTTTGTAATTATATTGCAGCACCACTACATCCCTTGAGCTTTCTAAAATAGTAAATGATAACAGTAATGATTGTTCTTACTTAATATTAGAATTTAAGAATATGCCACATCCACTGGAGATTTTTGCTCGTAGATGTGAGGGTCATGCATTGTAGAGATGAACTCCACCACTGTATAGTGTGTCTCTCAGTATAAGCAGCATCAACATCGATTTTCTCGAAAACTGTCTATGGACTTAATTTTTATTTGTTATCAAGGACTACTATATAGTAGTCCTTGTTTGTTATAGATACATACATGTATATTAAAGTTTGACTTTGAGCTGTATCTTTGGGCTTCATGAAAAATCATTAGTAGACCAAATTATTCTAATCCATTTCTACAGTGGCCTACTAAACTATGAGAAACGTTATTTGTGTTCAGATTGCACTTTAGAGCGTGGAATTTAATTGTTCCACGACGGACATATCATTTTTCTGTTCAGGGTTATCATATTTTTTATAACAGTATTTCACACAATTTAGTGCTGTAGAAATTGTTTCCTAATAACTTGGTTCACTGATAATTTTTTGACTGAAAACACAAAGAAGCAAACTCAAGATTAGGCTGCAGTCTAACAAATAAAAACATCAGTTCCTTATGGTTTAGTGTGAAATGTGAACAAGCTCATGCAGGATTTCAGAAAAATGTAACAGACAGTTTTTGTGAAAATTTATATTAATCCCGTTTTTTCTGAGAAAGATGCATTATATTATACAGGGGTGGAACCGGCTCCGGAAATAGAGCTTGTCTTGATCTCGACTTGTTTGTTAAAGAATAAAAGTGGGGGGGAATTACCAAACAATGTTAGCTCTACCTTGCAGTAGGTAGGGATTAGTTCAACAAATATTTGGGTGAAGTCACTGGTAATATAAGTTAATGTATATATTTTAATTAGCATGTAAACTTGCAATGTAACCCATCTAGATCTTTAAGATTAGTGTGGCACCTCATGTCATTCATACTTATCATTTATTCATATCTTTAGGACAAGTTCCTGATGGTGATACATGTATTGGCATGCCTTCATGTATTGTTGAGTCATCTTTTACATTCGCTCGTGACAAATGCTTGCCAGAAAAAGTTCAGGAAATTTTTTTGTGGCATGGTTCCATCCCTGATAATAGCGCTTGATTTCATACAAAAACCAAAACAGATTTCAAGATTCTTGTCTATCAGTAATCCAGAAGGGCATCTCGCCGTTAATTTAAACACACATTGCTACCCAGTGGATGTGTGTTATGGCTTGGGTGTCTCTGAGGTTGTTGTATTAAAAGACATACATGTAGCATGCTTTTAACAACTCCCATGAATGCCGAGACCAATGGAGTTTTATTCCTTCAGATCAGATATTTCTGCTAATTCACTTTGTTTTTTCTCAATGAAGAATTAAGCTTCAACAGTGGAAGACTTTTCCCCCTTTGATAAAAAAGCATGGCTTAGTTCTAAAGTAGTATTGGGAAATTACTTCTGTTGATCAGGTTTAGCAGTGTAAGTTAGGTGTCACAGGTCTGCTGTTGCTATGGTATTGACTGGATAAAGCTGATTTGTAAACCCATCTCTCAGCTGATGAAACCTTGCCTGCCAGCTTGAAGTCTAGGGTGTCCCATTGAACAGCAGTTTTGGCAGCTACCTAGAAAGAGTTTTCAAAACTTAAAAGGGCCGGTTTTTTTTTTTTGTTTCTCAGGGGCCTCTAGCCATTGGCCCCCAAAAAGAGATCTTTTATGTTCAGAGTACAGTCGACATTGCTTAACATGATATCCAGGGGACATAATAACACCACACTATCCATCAAATCATGTTAAGCATAAGTAGATGATTTTTTTTTTAATGGACGGAAGGGGATTTTTTGTGTGTTGGGCTATGTGTATTATGGTGTGCAAAGGTTAACCGTTTAAAAAGTGTATCATTCGAAGTGATGGTATATGAAGAATGTTGTTTCATTATAACCAAGACCGGCAATAAATTGAATAATACTTTACCAGATCCATCTAGATCTAGATGAAAATTGAAAGTCAACATAAAGACATCATGATCAAGCCCAAAGAGACACTATATGTAGTATTGGATCCACACCTCCCATCTACATGAGGGTATCTCGTGTTTAATAAAGCGACCTCTGACTTTGTAAGACCTGGGTAAGTGTTAAAACAGTTTCGACAGAGCTGAATAAGACTTAAGGATAATATTGACGCTAAGTCTTAAGCAGTCTGGTCAGCCCAATCTGGCATTTCAATGTCATAATCAGAAAGTTGCGTTAATGGACGCCTAACAACTATTATAGACTTCACCCTCCCGCTGGTCACACTCGCATCATGCAGTATGTAGCACGGACTTCACTGAGCCAAAAACTTAACACAATAAACATCGCCCATCTGCGGTGACCAAGTGAGCATGGTATTTGACACCTTTGTGGACTTGCTGGCGCCGACTGTCTTTGCTCCGTGTTCCATGAAAACGATTGAATCTCTATTGCATAGTTTTAAAAAGAAAAGTTAAAAAATTGTGGCCACTCTTGTTACAGTACATCCACGTGGGTAATCTGTTTGCTCTTTCTCCCTATCGTAACCTCCGCTCTCAATGCCCGACCTGAGTAAAATCAGTAGCCCTATGAATCTTACGACATCTGATGCATCATTTACTATTAATAATTATACTGCGTTATCGATCCCCCTGATGAACAACACATGGCAACATATTTGAGCTCGCGTGAGTGCTAGGAGTAGGAATCGGTGATGCCAGCAGAATAAAATTTGTAAAATCCTACACTCATGGACAAAGCGACCACATCCAGTCGTACGCATGGAGCCTCAGGCAAAGGCTGGATAGGTGACATAAGCATGGCGAGGCAGACACAGAACAATGGCAGGTACGAGCTGTAGCGAAACAGCGATTGAGGGTGTACGTTTCACCATGACACGGATTAGGAAAATCATGCTAAGCATTTTTTTTCTTCTATCACTGTATCAGTCTTGAAAATGAGATGGCACAAAAGTGAAGACGGATTCTATGATGCAGATCTCCCAAGTCTCCCCGTTTTTGTGGTAAAACAACCCCCGCCCCCCTCATACTCATAGGCCTACGGAGGTTTTGAAAAATCAAGCATTGGTATTTATTAGGGTAACATATTTACCCCCGTTTTCAGCATTACCAAAGCCATTAAAAAGTCTTATCTCATGAAAAAAAAGCAACTTTCAACGAAAGAAATTTTGCTTTTTTTGTGATATCAAGACCATACCATAGATTCTCAATTTATCTGATTGTAATCAATCTGGCGTTAAAGCCACAGACAAACTATCTTCTTCTTGTTCTAGCAACTCTAGTGCCGAAAAGATCAAGCTGACGTTCTGATTATGGCATTGAATTACAAGGTTGGACTGACCCGACTGCTTAGATTCAGCATGAAAATTGTCCCTAGGTTTTCTTCAGCCATGTCGAAAATGTTTTACATACCTACTGAGATCTTGCAAACTTGGGGGTGGCAAGTTTGAAAGTGGCCGTTTTATCCTCATTTTCAGCACAATGTGGGGGGGAGGGGGGTTATAGGCGACAGGTTTTGTTGCTGTATTTTTTTTTTATGTTTATACGGTCGTCGTATTTAATTTTTCTCGAGTTTCTAAGAGGTTGCGGTAATCTCCCCGGTTTTTGTGAAATCTCACCACTTTTTTAACCAAATCTCACCACATCCTGCTTGTTCTCTAGTTGGGAGGTCTGATGATGTCATTCTAAGCGTTTTTTCCCTGGGAAATGAGGCATTGGGAGAGGGATAAAAGAAAAACATCACACAAAAAGAAGATCACATCAAACGACTTCATTTTATGTGTGAAGTCGACTGTAGACCTGAGTCCGCTTGGTATATTATGAGGTACGGTTGTAAACATTAATGTATTAATAAATCTATTCTCATTTTATTATTATTTTTGCTCGGCAGTTTGCAGTTTATCCGCGATCTTGCACAGGATGGCGCACAGCCTATGGTTTTTGATGTCTGGGATGAGCCTGAAGACGATCACAGGAGCATGCTACCAATTGGCGGTGGCTGAGCTACTCAGGGATGGGAATTCTCGGGAAATTTCCTGATTTCCAGATTTTTATAAAAAAAAAATTTCCTGAGTAAACATTATTTTGTTGTCGAATATATGAATCGTCCTTGGTGTTTATGTGTATTTCAGTTGGCAGTGACCCAAAATGTCAAGATTCAGGAAATTTTTCTGTCAATAGTTCCCATCCCTGGCTACTGGCACAGTTCTACATTATCATCTACTTCCTGGAACTATGGTAAATCTCATCTTCAACAACAAGTGCTGACAATTACATTTGGGAAGACTTTCAAATGCATCTCATGCTGGTATTTGCTAGAGTTTCACCTTTTATATACCCAGGAATTAATCATTATGTCATGCATTAAACTACATGTATCAAAGCATCCCTCTGGAGAACCACTGGCTTGCCACCTAAGCACGGCTGCGCCTTATGTCACGTTCTTGTTGGGATCTGAGTACCCTTGCAGTTTGGAATAAATTGGGTCAATGTAAGAAAATCTGGCCATGCAACACATTCAGAAATCCTCCCAGATTTTCTTACAGTAAAAAGATAATCCAAACTCCGGGGCTATGCGGATCCTCACAAGGACCCAACTTACGGGGAGTGTTTTTATAGTAAACGCACAGTCTGGCTGTAGTGTTATTAATGTTAGCTCCTGGGTACATTAGAAAATGGGATCTGGCAACGCTGGCACAAGACGCCTACCTGGGTCTTTCCTTGCATTCTTTGTGTGCATTGAAAAGTGGGAAAAAGTTCTTGCACCCTGGTCACTTTGAAGTCTAACACTTTTAGTTAGGTTTTGATAGAGTTAGGATAAGGGGAAGGTTTATTTGGCTAAGGAAAGGGGCAGGGTTAAAGACATACAGAACTCTGTCAAAACCAGCTGCGCCTTACTGTCTAACCACATAATTCAAGGTACATGTACATGGTCAGGTTATTGCCATTACTCAAATCATGCCATGATTATTTCTGATGGTGCTTCAAAGACCATTCTAAATCAGTGGGTTTTTTTGAAATGTAAAATCTGCTTCACACTTTTTTTAAAATAGATTTTTAAATAATTCTCATTTCCTTATAAATATTTCTTTCTTTATATGTAAGTATGAGTTTATTACACAACCTAGAAAATTAGAACGATGTGCAGTTTCTTAATTAATGGCCTGGATATTTCGCTTTTTGAAATCTCTTAGAGGACCAAAAAAAAAAAAAAGGCAAATCCCCCCGCAGTTTAGAAATTACTTTTCTAAGTAAACAATACGGTTTCTTGAAGGTAATTTTGTTTTCAGTTGTCCTGGGACACGCAACAAAAAGGATATCAATGAAAACAGAATTTATCTGCACAAATGCAGTGTTTTTAGCTTGCTAGGACCGTTTCTGACAAGAGGCAATTTTCATAGGCAACAAAAGTTGCAGTGTAAAGTAGAGCCACCGAATGCCACTCCCAGGAATATTTAAAGTTGTTGTTCGTCACAGAGCTGTGACCAAAAATCTTCGTCGCAATGATGTCTGGGCTTCTTCACCTTAGTGTTTAATGTGCATCGGGTTTCCAACATTTTAAGAAACTAAATAAAACTCAGGTACAGTCTGTGTATTTTCATAACCATTTTAATCTTTTTTTACCGTTGACTTCTCCAACTCCATATTTCATGGGGCCTTTGAGGATTTCACTTTTCTCTCGCGAAGGGTTTTGGCTTACTCATTTTTGGAAGGTCAGTAAAATTCATGCACCGATCTCCAATTAAATTTTTTTTTTTTCTCCGCTTTCCCTGCAATGCAGGCCATGGGGAAAAAAGTTCCTGTCATAATTCAAAATAAAGATTCTAAACTCTCCATTGCCCATAGACCATGTTTCACAAGGAGATGTTTTGAGATTCCAATGGCAGAAAAATGCACACGGTACATGCAATGATTGCAATTGTATGGTTTTTTTATTATGTTGTTAGTCTCAGGGTCCTGGCTGTCAACAGGGCAAAAAACTATTACTTTTATATCTCGACAGTTGGGAGCTACTGAACGGCAACCTCTGGGGCAAGCAGTCATATTGCTATTAGCTTCATGTTTTGTTTTTGTGTAAACTGTGGAAATCAGAGGTTCTGCATCAACATTTGCAGCCATTCATTGCTACATTGTATTTGATTGCATTGAGTTATTTTTATGCATTGTACTCTGAACTATAACTATGCACTGTAAAGCTTTAATGTAAAAATGTTTTGCATCAGGCAATAAATGGGTCATGTCAGAGCATTATTTATGCATGGCAGAGATATTTTGTAATGATTTGTTAAAGTTTTTAACTGCTTTTTTTTTTTAAGGATTTGAGGTCTTTATTTTAGGAGGTTCGCTGCCCTTGGCATTTACACCTCACTTAACTTGTTTTATTATTTCTTGTTCTGGCGGGGGGGGGGGGGGGGAGATGATATGGATAAATTTTAATCTATTAATTTCAATTTTGCCCGGGCGGGGGCCTTTCGGCCTGCTCTTTACGATTTCCAACTGCCAACTGCTTCCTTTTTTTTTAAGGAAGCCTCGGACAGACCTTAAAAGTTGATGACGAGATAACACAACTGGACAGACAGAATTCTGTTGAGAGGAAAGTCTGCGCAGACAATGACAATGATGGATATGACCAGTGCTGACGTCAGTAAGGATGCCTAGGGGAAGTAAGGACAATGGCATATACATATATGTACACCCGTGGTGGAGAAGGAATGTGGACTAATCGCAGCTGAGCAATATCTTGACATCATAGAGTTTCGCTCCATAATCTGAAAAATTCTAAGCCGGGCATTGTCTGTGCTGGAGAGTATTCCTCAGAAACCATCAGGGTATTCAAGATTGTGGCTTATCAGTGACGGTCTGACCTGGTCTTTCCTGGAATTATTTGTTTGACCTGACATGTTTGCTGACTGTGGGTGTTGCATCGGTGTTTTATGTTACTGTGATGAAATCTTACATATTTAATATTTGTCTTTAAAACCTATGGCCTGGCCTGGATCTGTGCGATAACTTACTGATCTCTTTTTATTAGTGTCACCAATGTGCTCACAACTATTTGCATTGCTACTGTATACAGCATGCTTTGCTAAACCGTTACATTTCTGACAAACTTGCCAAAATCATCACCAATCGCTGAAAAGGCTGAGAAAGACAGAATCCAGTTTGTAGGTCCTACCTCCTGTGTCATTTCCTAACGTAACATCTATGATTATATGCTTTTATCCACTGCAGGAAATCCAACTTCACTATTTCAATTACATAGATGAATCCATCTGTTATCTTAACAAACCTTGGTATCTGCTAATTACTTGCCAACCACAACCTAATAATTTCATCTTATTTCAACAACGTGACATGTCGACAGTGATGGCAACTTTCTCCTCCAACAGACATTTTAATTACTGTATCATACTGATGTCTTTCAATGTGAATATCAATGTCTTATTTATTACTGTAATGTATCTTACATCTCATGTTTTTCTATTTATTGTATGACAATAACATTCCATGAAATTCCATCGTAAATTTAAATTATGATGTACAAAAGGTCTGATGTATGTAATAATAAATAAAAATTTTTTATTGCAAATTGTTATTCTTTAACATTTTTTGTACGTGAGTGTATGTGTATGTTTATATTATGCACAACTTCAATCAATATCAGAACAGGCTTTAACGGAGCCAATCTGTTCGGAAGAGTTTGCAATAATGTGATAATATTCTTTATGGCAGATTTCATAGACATGTAAAACTTAAGTAATATCCCAAAACCAAGAAAAATTCATTTATGAGAAGAAAACTAGAAAAGAAATTTAATGCTGAATTCAAATCTGTAAAATATTAAGGACAACAAGCTCTTCATTCTCATGTTATTGTCTTATAATATAAAAGTATAGATTTAGTCAGAGTTACCATGGAAGCTTATATATATATACATTTGCCTTTTTGTATAATAACTTGCATTCAAATTGCATGAAAAATTGATTCTCAGGAATGACTTTCGGCTAAATTATTCAAAGTGTGTTAATATTAATACACACTATGTATACAGTTCTATAAAAAGACAGAAGTGAGTTTTGTTTGCATCGGGGGGGGAGGGGAGTGAAGGACCTATGAATGAATTACTTTTAAACCCTTTATGCTGTTACAGTTAGTTCTAGTCATATGATAAGACACAAATATGTATATGTACAATGTAATTATGGAGAAATCACACAATAATGTAACTAACCTCTTGTTGTGAAGAAATGTCAAAATTTATTAAAATGCAAAACACTGACGGCCTATGTCTTTCTGATGTTCACTAAGTTGAGCGTCTCCAATAGTCATGTTAATTGTTAATATTGTTATTGTTGTTACCCATGTTGTGTGTCTCTGATCTGGTTTTAAAAGAGCCGACATCAAACCACAATCATTATCTGAGCGTGTAGAGAGTTCAGATTGTTTCACAGTAGACGTGATTAAATTAACCTTTTCACTGATGGACTATACAGCACAATTGGGATACCGTCACGTCTTCTGGTGAGGTTAGCAATTAAAAACAAGAAAGTAGGGTGAACTGGGGCAATTCCACCCCCAACTTCACATAAATTGCTCTCGCACACAAAGTCAAACAAATACATGTACTTCGGGCATAACAATGATAATCAATACAAAACTTCTTGAAAACAGAAAGCATACTGTGAACAGTACACATTTTGACATAAAAACAATCGAACCACTTACATGTATTTGGGGTAACTCCACCCACTCACACAATTCTGGAAAAAAACAACACATGGACATCATTTAGCCTATGCCACATGACATTCATAAACATGTTCCTAGCTAATTGTGGGTTGTTATTACTTTCAGACTCAGAGTTACTGACATCCTCAGTGTCATGTTTTGTTCGTTTTTGGTGGGATCCAATCTTCAAGGGTGTGGGTGGGGGGGGGGAATTGCCCCACGAAAGTATCAATAATCGTGAATAGAGAATCAGAATCTGAGATGTGGGACTGTTATAAATTAATTGTAAACTAACAACAAGCTTTTTTTAAAGGAATTACCCAAAGCAAATTACAGAAAAGATGGTTGGGCAAATCCATCCCCCTTAGGCGTTCGATGGTGCGATTTTCAAGAATGGAGCTTCCAGACCATAATGTAAACAAGTGTGAATACTGCAAAGCAGGTTTCAGGAATTGCGGGGGACGTAACTCTAATAATTATGAAGGAACAACACTGGACCAAAGACTCATGTTGGTTGTGTCCCTTAAATTGTGCAAAAAGGAGTGGATTTGCCCTGTAGGTGGATTTACCCCGGTTCACCCCGTTACATGTATGTACAGTAATCCAATATGTACATGCACGCTGTACATAAAATATTACATTGTACATGTAAATAGAAAATAGCAAACAATAGCAAATGAAAAGTTCGTTGCTTTTGCTATTTCTTCACTACACAAATTATTCAGCACAAAAATAATCTTCAGATTTTATTTTATTGATATTGAACATCAACCGGCTTAAGAATAAAATCTTGTTTCTATTACATTTTCAGTACATGTACTACTACATGTACTAGTACTACACGTATTCAACGAAAATAATTACATAATTATGTAGCCTAATTGATGGGAAATTTTTTTCATGAGCGAACAGGAGTTCATGGATTTTATGTAACATGTATATAGTTTGATGTTCACACAAAATACAAATTAAACTATACACTGGCAGATTTTGCTAAATGAAAGCCTTATGCACTAAATGCGCACGAGGACCACGAAAGTTCTTGATAATGTTAATTAATGTGTAGGAGAGATGGGACTTGCACTTCGCAGTAATTAACCACGGCAATCTTCATCATTATCTATTGAACGAAGGCAGAACTTTCCTGATTGAATCACGATCATAATGCTCGAGAAGAATGGTCAGCTTTTCTAAACGTTTACAATCGTGCAAGCAAGCAATTCTAGTGTCTCCACGGGAACTTGCTGAAATGGGTTTTGACTTGGTGGCTGGATGTGCGTGACTATTGATTGATTCATACTCGTCATACCAAACGAACAGTAAACATTGTTGAATACGTTACGTTTTTGGTTGTTCTTCAAAATCAACAAATATTTCAAGTAGCGATAACACTAATAGTAAATTTATACATTGTACACAGTACATGTGTATGTAGATGGCTGGGATTAAATTTAATGGCAGAGCTGGGAAAATCGTTTTAAGTTCTAGTTTTATAAAATTTATACATGTACTGTACATGTAGGTCTACCTCGTATGTATTGTACACATGTACATACATAGCCTATCATGTATAACATAATGCAAGATCAACTTCCTTCAATACCATCTTACTACAGTGTACATGTATTACATCATCGGCGCCATGATAAAATATCTTAACGTAGGCCTACATTCTTTAGCTCTGAATTTGCCCAAGTCTCTATTTGTATTGTTCTTTCCATCTTCACGAAAGCGTCATATTTCCGCATTCCCAATGCTCATCACAGCGCAAAGTCCTCATTGTCACGTCTGTAATTTGTTCGGTGCACTCTCTGCTACCCTAGTGGTAATATGTAAGTACACAATACATGTACAATGTACTATCAATTGCATGTACCGTAGCAAGAACCATGAAACCATAGTAATTATGTCCCCATATTATTAAAATTAATTACATGTCATACGTAACAATACAATCATGTAGTGATGTACATTGAACCGATGCCTGGACAAAATTGCCAGATATCATGCCAATTATCAATAAGCATCACCCATTTAGATCAATTACATGTACTGATGTAGGCCTATACACATGTGTATACCGGTACATTTTATTTTTTCATGAATATCTTCCCACACTCGACAAATTCAGAAACACCGTCTAGGTGTCTATCTCAATCTTCTGGCCAGGGCCGTAACTAGGGCCCCGCAGCCCCCGCAATGCGGGGGGGGCCCCGAGGGTAGGGGGCCCCCGGACGGAAGAAAAAAGAGGGAGAAAAAAGGAAGAAGAAAAAAGAAAAAAAGAGGGAAAAAGAAGAAAAAGAAGAAAAAGAGAAGAGAGAGAGAGAGAGAGAGAGAGAAAGAGAGAGAGAGAGAGAGAGTCTGGAATTATCTGGGGGCCCCAGCAATTTCAGCAAAGCAGAAAAAGACAATTTAGAGACAAGAGTGTTAATAACTGTCGGGGCCCCCTCAACAAAATCGTAGCTGTTGGGGGCCCCTCAACAAAATCGTAGTTGTCGGAGGCCCCTTACTTAACTGACTCATGGTTGCCGGGGGCCCCTTAACCTGGTTTTCCGATCAAATTATAATTATGGTTAAGGCACTCGTAATAAATGGCTCTCGGCCTTTGAGTGCAAAAAAAACTTGCTTTTTTTTGTTTTGGTCAAGACGATCAAGATGAACCGACGGGAATATCCCTCGGGTGCTCAAAAGCGAAAAATTAGCGAAACAAAATAAAGAGGGAATGAAAAAAATTCCGAAAATAGATGCCTTTTTTAAGCAACCCCCAAAAATGGATGAGCTTGGTAATGCCAGTGATTGTATCAACCCCAGGCCAGTGTCAGATCAAAGTCCAACTTTAGAACCTGGACCAAGCATGCAACAAGAGGAATCAAAATCCACTGGTAAGTAGCCAAGATCTCGATCTAGATCAAGATTAGATCTAGATTCTAGATATATCTAGACGTCTAGATCTAAATCTATACATGTATCTAGCTTTCTCTTGACTTAAATTCTAGTGCATGTAATTATTGAGTTGCCAGCAAAGAGACGGCAAAAATTTTGGTATAGATCTAGATCTATATTTAGAATTCTCTGAAAACACTGTGATCTTCCAGCCCAGCAAATTACGAGCACGAGATCTAGTAGTGCCGGTGTTGTTGCTATTGCTGCTGTTGTTGTTATTGTTGTTGTTTTGTTGTGTTTTCATTTTTTAAAGTTATTGTCTTTCCAATCGTAACGTAAATGTAACGTATATCACAACAAAGTATGAATTAGAAAACTAGATCTATCTATATCTATATCTAGTGATATAAGTCACTGTTTCTTTCTTTATCTCACCTTTTTTTCAGGTCACACGAAAGAAGGTAGTGTAGAACTACATGTACCAGAAATAGATCTATTAACATTGGACTACCCAACTGACAAGGGTCATTTTGCCGATGATCTAACCGATGATATGAAACATTTCATCGTTCAACATGGACTTTGTCGCCCGAAAGGGCCATTTCCAAGGAATACACAAAATAGAAGCTTTTCTTCTTATTTCTATAGTGAAGATTCTACACAGTTCTCACATTCTTCTAATACATGGCTTTGCTATTCACAAATACAAGATGTAGCTTACTGCCATTTCTGTTGGCTTTTTTCCCCCGACCACCGAAAGTTCGACAATCGGGATTGGCAAGGTTTGTCTAAAAAGGTCAAAGAGCATGCACTATCAGGAGCCCACATTCAAGCCTGCATAGTTGGAAACCATTGGAAACAACACAAAACAGTCGATCACAAGATCGATGCAAGTTTATCTGATGTGACTAGATTCTGGAGAGAGATTTTGAGAAGACTTGTTGAAATTATTTTGACAATAGCTAGAAATAACATCGCCCTGAGAGGAACGACTGATCAACTTGGTGCTATTTCAAATGGGAACTTTCTTTCACAGGTGGAACTGTTGGCCAAGTTTGATGTTTCTATGAATACCCTAGTGAGCAAAAAGAAAGGGTCTACTAACTATTTAAGTCCACTTATTCAGAATGAACTTATTGGTATTTTAGCATCAAGAGTGAGATTAGACATTTTAAATGAATTGAAAAGTGCCAGATTTTATTCCATCATCATGGACACCACCCAGGACAGTTCGAAAAAAGACCAATTGAGCTTAATTTTTCGATATGTATTAGTGGAGGACAGTGTTTAAGTTCATGAAGCTTTTATCAATTTCTATCATATCCACGACCAGACATCGGAGGGGCTACAAACAGCACTACTGTCGTTCCTAAAGGAGCATTCAATTAATTTAAAACACTGCAGAGGACAGGGCTATGACGGTGCTGCGAACATGTCCGGGTCATGCCAAGGTCTTCAAAAGAGGATTATTGACTCTCAAGCAAACGCATTTTACGTGCATTGTGCAGCGCCTAACCTGAATTTAGTTGTCAACGACGCAGTGAAAGGAATTGTAGAAGTCAGGATTTTTTTCGATATCATTCAGCAGCTGTACGTATTCTTCGGCCACAGCATCAACAGGTGGGACATTCTCGCTGAAATCACTTCTGAGTCGGAAAGTACACTGAAAACGTTAAACCCTACACGCTGGTCTGGAAGAGTCACCTCTTTAACTGCTGTGAGACTAAGATTTCCAGATGTTTTAAAAGCTCTCAGCAAGATTGCTCTCCAGAATACAAACAAGGACACGATTCATGAAGCTATATCACTGAGGAACAAGATGGAAAATTTTGACTTCATTGTGATTCTCACAGTGCTCAGTGACGTTTTGTCCGACATCAATGTAGCATCAAAGCTGCTTCAAGCCAAAGATCTTGACTTATCAAAAGCTGTGTGTGAGCTGGATGCTGTGTTGTCCAAACTGAAGCAACATCGACAGGATTTGAGTCATTTCTGGCGAGGAGTGAAGACACTGCTCGACGATGGTCCATACCCACAACATTCAAACAGAAGAGAAAGGCAGCAGTAAAGTTTGATGATGATATCGACCCGGAGAGAATCTTCAAAGAAAAAGTGTTCTATGGCATTTTGGATACTATGATCCTGCAGTTGGAGTCTCGCTTCACAGGAACAAAGAAAATCACCTCGCTATTCAAAGTCGTGAACCCACCATCGCTTCTCACTTTACAAGAAGTTGATATCAATACTGAAGTTGACAGGCTTGTTGAAGCGTACCCTGAAGACCTGTCTAAGGCACTAGCTACAGAGCTGGTTATGATGAAGACCTCTATGGGTGATAAACTAACAGGATTGTCTTCTGTGCGACAGCTCGCAACCTGCCTGCTAGTAGATTATAAAGAGGTTGCTCCTAGCTTTCCCAACATCTGCGTTCTCCTGCGCATCTTCATGACAATCCCTGTGACTGTTGCATCCGCGGAGAGGTCATTCAGTAAGCTGAAGATTATAAAAAACTATATGAGAACATCCATGAGCCAGGAACGCTTGCAAGGTTTGGCACTGCTCAGCATTGAAGCAGAGAGAGTAAGAAAACTAGACTACGAGCAAGTAATCAACGATTTCGCGGCCATGAAAGCAAGGAAAGCACCGATGGTTTAAGGTAAGCATTATTTTATTTTTTATTTTGCTTCTGTTCATTTTACTGGTTTTTATTTTTAGTTTCAGTTGCTTGCATGGTTATTGATGCTTGGATTCTTTTGTTATGTAGTTGCAGTTGTGTTCATTTTAATTTACTTTTATTTTCTTGTTTTTTGTTTGAGGATAGTTGTTGTTGTTGTTGTTAGTGGCGGCGGTGGTGGTGGTGGTGGTAGTGGTAGTGGTGGTGGTGATGGTGTGGTGGTGGTAAATATTGTTTTATCCACTAGATTATTCCGAATAAAAAATCCACGTGACGCGCCCAACGTTCCCTGCGTACCATACGCCACTATATTTGGCTGTTTGGGCCACACGTCCTCAGCTCCGGTGCTACAGTATAAGCGAGTACATGTAGCCTACATGTGTTGGGTGGGTAGGCCTATGCTTAGTCTGCGGAAGGGGGGCCCCGATAAGAAAATTTGCGGGGGGGCCCCCGCTTGGCTAGTTACGGCCCTGCTTCTGGCAAATAAATTTATGTATATGTAATTAATTTTCACGTCTCAGAGTTTCTTTGGCAATATCACACAATTGAAATCGTCATGTACCATCAATGTCTGCTCATGGTTTTTGTTATCTAATCTTCATCATTTCCACTACAAATACAGACAGAAAGTTTCGCCAGTGATAACAGAAACAACGATAGTTCCCGAATTTTATGACCGTCCATCATACCTGTCTGATTTGTTTCCGGATGTCGTGAATGAAGTCAATACATGTATTCCAATTCCAGTGTCACGATTTTTCTCGAGTGATGTTTTGTCACTAAGTTTATACGAATTCTCTATTCCCGTCGTATATTCTGTTATGTACAGGTTGACCATGGGGGTTTCCGGTACTTTCAAAATGTGTCAAAATGCTTAGTTGTGAGATCGAAGTCGTAAATATTCAGATGATAATGAATTGAAAGACTCTGAATTGTTGTCTTTATGGGTATAAAACTGACTGGAGCGTTACAATGTTTTCACAGGTTGCGGTCATCATTTAACAGCGCAATATTCCCGTAGGTGATGTTGCTTTAGGGAAAGAGAACAGAATCTGAGGTCAGGGTTTAGCCTTTAAGTAAATGTACTAATAATGTATAGATATGTGTGTCTATCCATCACTGTACCAGTATTAATTGAGACATTATTACATTTTTGTTTCACTCCCTCCACCTGTTCAACCTCCCCGCCCCCCAACCCCCTCGAAAGTAATGAAACTACAGGTACATCGGGGACAAGGTGGTCTAGAGGCAAGGTGCTCGCCTCTCATGTCAAGGGTCCCGGGTCCAAGACACGGGCAGTGCAGGCATGTTGGAAATTGGGATTTTTCTCATATTTTCAAGTTCCTGATTCTATTGGGGGTAGAATCGAGTACCTAGTCTTCTCGGATAAGGACGAAAATATTCGGAGGGCCTGTGTGCACGTTGCGCACGTTAAAGATACCTTGGCAGTTGGAAATCGTAAAGAGCAGGCCGAACAGGCCACTGCCCGGGCAAAATTGAAATTAATAGATTAAAATTTATCCATATCGTCCACCCACCAGCAACAACAAAATTCATTATTCATTATTAATTATATAATAATATTAATAAATATTCAAATGTTATTTGAGTTGTGAGTTGTGAACTGCGCCTAACAGGCTGTGTTACAATTTGCTCTGAGATAGAGAGAGGTAGAGAGAGAGAGAGCGAGCGAGACAGGATGAGAGAAAGAAGCAGTGTAGTGTGTTGAGCGCTTCCCAGGCGCTCCATTCTGCTCTGTGGTTGACATAATTGCTTCTGTAAAGCGCATAGAGCATTTTAAATGAATATATGCGTTATATAAATGCCGTCCATTATTATCATTATTACATGTATTAAGCAGTCCAATTGTTTTCTTTACCAACAGTGTTTGCAGGCTACTCACTGATTTCTATGAATTTATCATGAAGCAGAATTCCAAAACAATGGGAAAAGTAAAAAGATAAACCTAAAAAGGGTGTTCACGTGCACTCTTTATCCGATGCATGCACATTGTTGAACACTGACGAAATATAAAAACCACAGAAAAACTGTGGGGTCGCAGCCAGGCTATAGGCAAAGTCAAAATTTCGCAAAAATAAAAAGTTATATGTAGTAAAACCTCGCGTAAGAAATAGATCTAAACCCAAACGATACAATGAAACGTAGGGCTTTGCTACATCACTACATGTACAACTTTTTCTATTTGCCAAACTTGACATTGTTGGACACTGCAGACAATTAATAATGTTTCCTGTTGAATCTCAAAGCCATGAACAAAACAAAAACAAAACAAAAAAAATGACGGCAAATTCCCAACAGTCGAACTTCAACTATGAATAATTATGTAACACATGTAATTATTTGGAAACAATGGCGGAACAAAAAATTTCTTATTTAATAATTTATACATCTACATGATACAGCAGATGGCAAGTGGGGCAGTTAAATTGATGGACGGACGAAAATAGAGGAATAGATGAATTGATGAATGGGCGTAATGACGGATGGATAAATCAGAAAGCAAAGACTGCATGTTATGAGGGCCATTAAATTAAAAGATTTATTTTCAAGTAAAAAGTTCACAATTTTGTAACTTTTTTTCATACTCCTGCATTTATTTATTGTAAGTCGGCAGAATGGAGAAGAAAGTATAAAGCCAAAATAGATAACAGAGAGGAAGAAGAATCAAAAGATGTAGACGAGAACCAAAACCATTTTTAAAAAAAACATAATCAGAATTAAAATACACATGTACAATGTACAATGTTGCTGGCTGGAGAAAACAAAAACGACAAAAAAGTAGGAGAAGAAAAGTGTTCCGCGAAACTAAATTTTGCTGCATTACATGTGTTTTCAGTTCAGTCAATGTAATTACTGGGTAATTATTTTCAATGAGCCTCAAATACGACCGGAACTGAAGTTACTCCGATTGAGTACTGTAAGCCATTTGGTGAACAATCAGATGTTGTCTAAAATAATCTAATTTCGTCCTTTGAAATTTTCTTTCGTATGATTATGTGGGAAGGAAATTGTATAAATGTACAAATAATACAGGGTGTATCATGTAAAATACCAAATGTAGTGGCATACAAATGTCACTCAATGCCTTAACGAGCTTGTTGAAATTAAAACTGTAATGTTGTGTTACAATATCTCCACATTGCTGCAAAATATTGTATGTCTGAATGTCGCTTGGACATCTTAAAAACCACCAAATGAGTTTACGTAAAAAAAAAAGCACTGAGCTTTGTACATTTGTTTCCTTCTCTATAATGCTGTGATTATCGCTTTTAATTACAAATCATTGGATCATCTGTGAACACCCCATTTACATGTACCTGTTAGCAGAGGAACCAGAAGAATACACGTGCTTCGTTCCTAAAAAATACATGACAGTAATATAATGTCTCTGTGGTAGAAATGCAGCTTGAAACGAAGGTGAAATTTGGTCGCTGGCTATTGGGCGCAACTGAATTCTGAGAATTCGAATGATACATGTACATGGATATAACAAGAACTGGATACTGACTGGCCACATAAAATGTCAAGATGAAAGTGGATAGCCAAGTGTTAATTCTGAAATGGGGCTTTTCCATAGAGTAATAATTAATATCGAGTTTAAAATGGGGATCAATTGTGTATATTCAGTCATTGTTTGCCTTCATCAGGAGTAGTCCGAGTATGTCAAATGCCCTGCAATGTGATGACGATTTAAAATCCTCTTAAAGTGACACTGATCCAGAATATCTTTTATGATATACAAATGCTTTTGTCATGAGCAGTTGACAGTCCCATTTATTGTGGTGCACGAGAAAAAGAAATAGCTTAAATAAAAGTTCACAATCGTCTTTCACAAACTCACAACAGGATCATAAGCTTAAGGAAATAAACCACTGACATTAAAATGTCAGTTTTTAAGAGAAAATAAGTATTAGGCGGACGAAGGTTGCAGTGCCTAGTAAGTGCTCAAGAAAGCAAAGCGGGAGTGAAAGAAGGAAGAAAGAAAAATGATCAAGATGCTACGGTCGCGGGTTCTAGTCCCATCTTGATCATTTTTCTTTCTTCCTTCTTTCACTCCCGCTTTGCTTTCTTGAGCACTTACTAGGCACTACAACCTTTGTCCGCCTAATACTTATTTTCTCTTAAAAACTGTTATCCTAGTGCTCTGCCTCCCCCCGAGCTTCTGCTCACCTATATTGACTTCCATTAAAATGTCAGTCGGATTTGCCACTGAAATATATGTGCATGTATTTTAATCCTGCCTTTCAGGTGTTCCTGTCTCATTAAAATTCCGCTTTCTGACACTAGTGACACGTTAGACACCTTGACATCGCTTTTGGTCATCTTGCAGTCTCCGGCAGCAGTGGCGGACCAACGCTACATTTTTGGGACCCAAAGCTTGCACTGTTATGGGGCCCCAACGCAACCAGCAACGACCAAAATTCATTCATTAAAAAAAGATTCTACAGGCCTCTCCGGGAAGCAGGGGTCACGAAGCTCAAGCTCCATTAATTTCATGGGAGATCCGCCACTGTCCACAGTCTAATCTCTATACATGTTATATTAATCTAGTGACAACACAACAGTCAGGGATAATGATACAACTTTTACTTTTAATTTATTTTTTGATAACCTTTTCGTGAAGTTTTGTAAGTATGCACGGATAAAAAAATAATACCTGTAATGGGAAATACATGTATTGTAGGCTATGTATTCTTATTTTTATGTTCCTGGGCATACAATACCCAAGAAGTTAACAATGGTAACTTTATATTCTGACTAAGATTTTTGTCATGTTATAAGAGTTTGATGAATACATTGTGCCAAGTTTTGCTTTACAGACATTTAGGATACATTTTAAAATACATGTACATGTGTTTAGCTGTGGAGAGCTGAAGGGGGGACAGCGGAGGTGGTGACAGACCGTTGTGAAAGCAAAATCAAAACATTACAAAAATCTGGACGGTCCTCTCTTGCCTGATAAAAAAAAAAAGTTAAAAATTGAGACAATATACATAATTATAGGCCTACATGTAATTACAGCATACTATTACACCTTCTGAGATATGATGTTACATGTACAATGTAGTTAAAACCTGCATTTTACAACAAACAACCTTTACCATACAAACTTATCACATTATGGATAAACAAACAAGAAAGAGAGAGAGAAAGAGAAGGAAAGAGAGAGGGAGGGAGAGAATCAGAGACAAAGAGAAAGAAAACGACAGACAACTTCATTAAACCGCCCCCCCCCCCTATTCATCTTCATTCAATAACCGGTATCGGCCTTGACCACGTGCTTGGGCGGCCATCTTTCTTTGTGAATTTGTGACCTAGTTTTCTTCAACGAGCCAATGTTTCTGGTTTTGGCTTTAGTAACTTGTGTCCCATTCACAATCACAGCGTCCGTATTGTCTCAAGTTTGGTTTCCCCTTTTTCCATCTGTAACTTCCTCCGCCGAAAACTAATAACACAGATCTAATTATTACCCCAAATTGTTTTCAAACAACACGTTAGTTTAGATCTATGAATTTATGGTGTAGATGTCCAACCAACGCCAAACTGACAGAAAAAAAAAAAGCAAGAAAGGTGTCCACAAGCCTTTTTTGTCCGATGCATGCACATTGTTAAATATTGCAGAAAGTTAATGTATCCTGGTAAATCTAAACAAAAAGCATGGAGATTTATTTTTTTTTATTTTTTTTTTAAACGTAGCGTATTCCCGACAGCCAAAGTTCCCGTATGGATAATTATGTAGATAAGCATTTAGAAACCATGGCGAAATAAAATACATTATGATTATATTAGTTATAAACGGATGGATTGCTCCTGGAACAGATGGCTCGTAGGGCAATTAAACGGGTAGAATGGACCAAGATAGAGGGATGGATGAATTGATATATGGACATACATGTATTGACGAGTGGGTGGATGTATTACTGTACTTGCACATACGACAACCACTCACTCAAAGGTTTATCTTGTCTTATAAATTAAAAATCGAAATTTTTGCAACTCTTTTCCTTTACTGCATTGCAAAGTGGTTGGTGGACGGTTTTAGTAGGGCCTCCTTCTGTCCTGTCATTTTGCTACATGTGTATATTCTGTCTGTAAATTTGCTTCCCCCGGCACAGTATGGCTTAATTGTGTGCACGTGCTTTCTCCAAACTCAGACTCAACGTGTTACATTTACTGAAAGTCGTAAGTCTACAGAACGGAGAAGAAAACAGTGCCAATATTCATGACAGATAGGAACAAGAACACGGGAGGAGAATCAAAGGCTGTAGCTAGTCAAGAACCAAAACCAATAAAAATGAGTAAAATACATAAACATGTGCTTAAAATGGAAAGGTACGTACAATGTGGTGAGCTGGAGAAAAAAAAGTAACACAAATGAATGAGAAGACACGTGTTCTGTGAAGCTGAACTTTTTTACATTGTTTTGTGTAATGTAATAATTACATGTGTGATTTTGTTGGGCCTTAAAAAGTACGATTTGGAACTGATATTAACGCGATTACTGTAAGCCATTTGGTGATTTCGACGATTTACTCCTTTGTACTGTTCTTCTAGTATGGTTCCGAGGTACGGAATGCAAGATAGTACATGTAGTTGCATAAAAAATAATTATTATATATATTAATGATAATGCTTCGGTGTGTGCAGTTAGAATAAACTATTATGTTATGGCTACCTTGACCTCGCAAATGCTGCAGAATATTGCGTGTGTGTGAATGTTGCCTAGACGTCTTAAAAGCCAGTAAAAGTACATAACTGTGAATGTGTGAAAACCAATCATAATGGCAAGTATGCATTGGGCTGGGTACGTTTGTTTCTTCCTCAGTACAAGTAATACTGTAATTATCGGTTCTAATTACAAATTATGGGGTTTTAACTATCTGTGGACGCCCTAGTTAAGTGTTGGCGGGGGAGCAAGGTTACTGGTCTTCATTCTGAAAACCACCATTTCTACGAATATAACGAGATCGTGGCAGACATGCAGCCTGGCTGGAAGGTTGAATGGCTCACTGTTCTTTTTGTCATCTGCACACTAAAAATCTAGTCTGAGAATTCTGATGTCAAATAGCAATAGCTGGGTACTATTTCACCATATAATGTCAAGATGAGAGTCGATAGCCAAGAGTTCATTCTGAAATTAAGTGAAATAGAATTTTTCCATAAAGTAGTGTCGGGTTTTACATCGGACTCAATTGTATTTCCTGGTCATTTTACCGTCACCACGAGCATGTCAAATGCCTGGAAAAGTCTGAAAGTGTTGATGTGATGAACTATTTACGATCCTCTTAAAGTGACACTGATCCAGAATACCTTTTATACACAAATGCTTTTATCATGAGTATATGGGTACTGAGGTCTTTATTATCAGAGGATCTCTGCCCTCGGCATTTGCACCTGGTCATGAGCAGTTGGAAATCCCGCAAATTAATATATATACGAATGAAACTAGCTGAAAAGTTTACAATCGCCTTTTCACAAACTCACAAGAGGATCACCAGATTAAGGAAATAAAACCACTGTCATTAAAATGTGAGACGGAATTGCTAATGAAATGTTTTAATCCTGCCTTTGAGATATTCCTGCCACACTAAAATTCCGCTCTCTGACACACTAGAGACACGTTAGACGCCCTATGATCGCTTTATACCGGTCATCTTACAGTCTCCATTTCTTTACACATGTACATAATTATACATGATGTACTAATCTTGTGTCAACACAACAATCAAGGACAACGATAAATTTTACTTTTCTTAAAATTCATATTTTTTTGTTGTTGTTGATAACTTCTTGTGACGTTTTGTGGGTTGGAACGGAGAAAAAGAAAAGAAATAGAAAGAAATTGTTTACATTGCTCGGCATACGCTTGTCCAAGGAGCTTCATTTTCCGACTCAGAAGATAAGTCATTTTCATCAAATTATACGTGCGGTATTGACAATTAACCACCAAGACGACTTGTATTCCTCCTTAGAACCTACATTTCTACGAGTACAACAAGACTGTGGTAGGCATGCAGCGTGAAGATGGAGTTTAATGGCCCATTGTTCTTCTGACCATGTGCATAGTAAGTGTTGGGCACGATTGAAGTCTGAGAAATTGAGAATTCTGATAAAACATAGTGTCATGATTCGGATGTTGTTAGATCTCACGCAGAGCGTGAGTGATTTTTTTTACCAGGGCCATGAGAAATTGGCTGGTGGCCTTGAACGGTCCTCGCGAATTATAGTTGGTGTGTAAATAAATGTAAAGTTAAACTGTTAGATTCACGCTTGTCGGTTTTAATGTTCGTGATTAATAAGTAATGGAGTAGGGGTGAAACAAGGTGGGGATAGTTGACATTGTTAAGTATGACTAGACAAGTTTTTGCACGTTAACTGGCTGGTAGAATAGTGCAGACGTATTACTACAATTAAAATGGTGGGAGGTTTCGGCCAATGAGATTGCTGAACTAATTGGGCCAGCGGACTAGCACTGCTGGGTAGTTGGATAGTATAAAACATCGTGTAACGTTCAGATTCATTGAATACAGACGAGCAGAAGCATCGTGTCGTGAAGTATCTCCGGTTGGCCAGTACCTGAACTGTGTGATCTGAAGACCAGAAGTCCTTGCTAACGGACTGACTGAGCTCTAGAAAGAAAGGTCTGAGTGGGCTGACCTTTAAAAGCCCACGCTGCGCTCTTTTGATGTTCGCGCCTACCAGTAGGCGTGACCAACGGTAACATATCTTATTTGTCTAAGCATAATAGAAGTTCAGAGATAGAGAGAGAACCACAGCCTCATAGGAAGTCTAAGGAAACCCCAGCTGGCACTCGACGAACGAATGGCCCGTATTATAGATCTATCTCCATAGTATGATTGAAGTAATATAGCACATTGTTGATGAATTGAATAGTGATTGTGCATATATATATATATATAGTCTTTTGCAACTGCTTAATTACCTACAAGCCGAAGTGTGCTTCTGTAGGCTTTGAACGTACTGGGCTCTCCTAACATTCAAGCCCATATGATTTAGGGAGAGTTTGCCTGGCGACTGGCCAGTGGCGACTCAACTGTCACTTTAGATTGATATCTAGTTTCGTATAATATACCCATTTGCTATTGATTGCAGTACATCCAATAAGGAACCATAGTTACATGAATATCATAGATTAAGTTAGTAATTAGAATTTATTGCTTTGAATATACCTCTATTGTCTTTTGTTTTGTTTATTAATATTTAAATAATAAGATGGCCTGACCGGCCTGACATAGATATACGCTCTAGTTATTTGATACTTTTCTTGTGTGGTTGTGTCCGAGTGTGAGTTAGTTGCCTCTCGTGCAGTCATAACATCCCCAAGACCCTAACTCTGCTCGTGACATCTGGAGGGGACATCTACAGGACCCCACTGACATCTGGAGGGGACCCCACTGACATCTGGAGGGGACCCCACTGACATCTGGATGGGACCCCACTGACATCTGGAGGACACCCCATCTAGAGGATACCCTACCGTTCGTCGTGACATCTAGAGGACACCACTGACATCTACAGGACCCCGTCAACATCTGCAGGGATACCACTCTAGACTTCACTGTTATTTATGTCATTTTTGTAGTTTATAGTTTTGTATATTGCTAATTTTTTTTGTTTCTCCCCCACATGTCTGGCATGTCCTCTCGTCATTGATCCTGGGACCACTACGAGGGACTGACAGCTACTAACAGGAAAAGACAAGACCAGCGCTGTGGACCAAGGGAAAGAGCCAGTCCATTTCACCCAGTTAAGTGAACCATCTGTATTAGCCTTCGTTTGAGGGGTTCGTCGTTCCAGCTCCCCTACTTTGACAGGCATTATTTTTTTCTTTTGTGTTTAGATTAGATACGCGGGTGGTTGGAAGGGATCGAGACTCAGCATACCTCTTTTTGCCAGACTAGCAGATCTAGATGGCGTTTAAAACGGATGGGAGATTTACTTTGCCTTGAATAGTTCTGTAGGGGCCTGTTATTCGTATAGATTGTTAGCGTCCTATCTTCCTCGTACTTTTGGGAAGACGTCTCTCCTGTTCTTTTTCTTACCTTTTTGTAGATAGTTTCAGGCTAGTCAGGTCTGTTGTCGTTTGTTCTTTCTGTTAGTCTCGTCTCACTCTCCATGTAATTCTTTTCCCATTATAGTGTTGCATTATTATATTTTGTATTCATACTTGCTATATTATTGCCTGGGATAAATCACGTGTCTAGGGCACGTTGAGAGATAATCTGGATATTAGAGTTGTTAGGCTTGTATAGCCAAGGAAGTTAATATCGTGAATATTAATTTATTCCGATTTATAGCAGGGGGAACGCTGCTAGGAGTGTACGGAAGATACACTGGAAATATTACATTGGTATCGTTAGTTAACGACCAATCACGGAAGCAGTAGACTGACTGCTTGAGGATTAGGAGAAATACGTGAAGGAGATAAGTGATCACTGAGATAGCTCAACCACTACTTGGTTGACTAAGACGTACAGTTTGTTGTTGATTTCGTTAATTTCGTTCATACTGCAGGAACGAACGCCCGCAGAGTGCAATTAATACATTGCTTCAAGGGAGAATAAAGTTAGAGAGTTTTGATAAGTTGTCCTCGATTAGGACATTATTATATCGCATTATCGACCGGTATCATGGCCGAACTACAGAAATATTTGGAACTAGCCCAATCATTTGGCATACCGGAAGCTCAGCGTGCTTCTTGGGTAGACCAGAAACTGAAAGAAGAACGAGAAGAAAAGGCCGCGGAACGAGAAGAAAAGGCCGCGGAGAGATTACGCCTAGAAAAGGCTGCGGAACGAGAAGAAAAGGCCGCGGAGATATTACGCCAAGAAAAGGCCGCAGAGATATTACGCCAAGAAAAAGCCGCGGAACGAGACGAGAGAGCCGCGGAACGCGCGGAGAAACAGGCTCAAAGAGAGTACGAGCTCGCGTTGAAACAGTTGGAACCGAAGCAAGCCCAAACTACCGGGGCTCCGGGATTTACTTCCAATAATAAAACGAAGCCTAAATTGCCAACCTTTAATGATAAGGTTGATCGCATTGATTCCTACCTCCACCGCTTCGAACTCCATGCTGTTTGCGCGGGATGGCAGCGTAGTGAGTACACATCATGCCTCGTCAATCTTTTGACAGGGAGAGCGTTGGAAGTTTTCCATAGCCTCACTATTGATGACGCTAGGGACTATGACATTCTAAAGACCGCGCTATTAAAGCGTTTCCAACATACGGAAGATGGATTTCATAAGCATTTCCGCGATTGCAAGCCGGAAGCATCTGAGAATTTTTCCACTTACGTGGACCGCCTCCGCCACCTACTCAGCCGTTGGACTGAGTTGGCCGGTGTGGAAGAGGGAAACTACAAGAAACTATATGATTTAATACTTAAAGACCAAATATATATGTCCTGCCACACGGACCTGGTGGCGCATTTTAAGGAACAAGCCCCCAAAACTACCGTCGAGATAACATCGATGGCGGAACGGTATGCTGCGGCTCACCCTAATCGATCGTTAGCTAAAGCTAAAGTAAGCGAACCGTGTTACGCCGGCGCTGCTACTAAGTCACCGGTACCGTCGAGACAATCAAGACAGCCCTTTCGACAGTCGCCGCAAGTTCGTCCACGGTCCGAGCCGCCGTTTAGCAGAAGGCAACCGAATCCCCATAAATTTTCTCGGGACTGGGAACCCCGATATACACGTCCTTTCCCTACCGGAGGACCGCGTAACAACTACTATCAAGCGCCCCCATTTCCTTCTTATCGAGGTACACCTCGAAGGGACGATAATCCAGTCTACTGTTATAGATGTGGCGCCGGAGGCCACATTGAGCGACAATGCACAGTTAGATTAGATGCGGCAAATGCATGCTCTGTAGCATTCACCGAAAACCGCGGTGATAGAACTAGGAATGCCGAAACCGTCAGTAAAGTTATTCCAGTTATGTCCGCCCTCCACGAGCGAGGCGCGCTGACATTGTATGAGGGACGAGTAAACGCCATACGAGCATCCGTATTGCGAGATTCAGGCTGTACGACCGTCGGTGTACGTGAATCCCTGGTCCGTCCTGCACAACTCCTGGATCGCGATGCGACATGCATTACTTTTGGTGGTTCAGTTGAACATTTTCGTTTGGCGGAAATATATGTTGACACACCGTTTATAACTGGTGTTGTCACGGCCTGTGTGCTACCAAATCCGGTCGCCGACCTAATCATTGGGAATATTCCCCACTTAAAGGACGTCTCCGATGGCGAACTCGAGATTTGGGACGATGATAACGATATTGCGTGTGTCACGACAAGACAACAATCGCGTCGCCAGAGTGACGACACATTACGATCGCCTGTCGTCGACTTGGATGTGACCCCCGAGATTTTTCGTAACGAACAGCGCACAGATCCATCACTAAAGCCCCTCTTTGCTAAGATTCATCCGGACAACCCGGATACAACCAGGTTCTGCCTTAAAGACGGCCTCCTATATCGCGTTTTTCGGGGAATGCGCGAAACTATTTTGCAATTGGTCATACCAAGATCATTTCGCCGAGACATCACCCGCCTCGCGCACGACACGCCATTGTCGGGCCACCAGGGCAAAGCGAGAACAAAATCGAGAGTACTGTCTCAGTTTTTTTGGCCCGGGGTTTACGGTGACATAAATAGCTATGTGTCGCGTTGCGATACATGCCAGAAAAGAACCCCCAAAGGAAAAACTTCGCGGGCACCTATACAAGAGATGCCGCCGGTTTCCACTCCATTTCAGCGAGTTGCCGTCGACATCGTCGGGCCATTACATAAGTCGGAAAGAGGCCATCGGTTTATTCTATCAGTAATCGATTATGCCACCCGTTGGCCTGAGGCTATCCCGTTAAAAGAAATATCGGCCGATCACGTCGCCGAGGCATTGGTTACCATATTCACGCGCGTCGGATTCCCGTCCGAATTGTTATCCGATAGAGGTCCGCAATTCACCTCCGACCTTTTCAGGAGAGTACTGGAACTCACGGGCATTAGGCAGAAACTTACGTCACCATACCATCCACAGCCCAATGGTTGTTGCGAGCGCTGGAATGCCACCATGAAAGCTATGCTGGCACGCGTTTCACCCGATAGACCTGGTGACTGGGACCGTCGACTTCCGGCCATCTTGTTCGCATATAGGGAACTCCCAAATGCGACAACGGGTTTTTCCCCGTTTGAACTTTTATACGGTCAAAAACCACGTGGCCCGATGGCCATTTTACGCGATTTATACGCCGGTTCTGATACCGACGTTCCTGATACGCGATCCGCGTATCAGTACATAGTCGATCTCCGACATAGAATAGTTAATGCATGCGACCTGGCTCGACAATTTCCATGCGTACGGACCAGGTCATTTATAGGATATCGCGATCAGAGTAGTCGGTTAAGAACCCTGTCAGTCGGAGATCGGGCATTGGTGCTGTTACCAGAAACGAACAACAAGCTACTCCTCACTTGGAAAGGCCCCTTTCTAGTTAAAAAGCGACTCTCGAGAGTTAATTATCTCATTACCATCCGTGGTAACGATAAGGTGTACCATATTAATATGTTGAAAAAGTATATTACCGATGATCAAAGTCATCACGACCATTCATGCCATGTTGTGGCCCAAGCAAACGCAGCGATGGTCACTATCGATGACAACGACCGGGAGCCATTACCTATGACTAGATCGCTCCTATCCTTGCAAGCCACAGAGGACGCGACTTCCGTTAATATCAATCCACAGCTGGATCAAAGTAAGACACAGGACATAATGGATCTTGTTAGGGAGTTTGAGCCACTATTCACTGATTTGCCGGGTAAAACATCCTTAGTTCAACACGTCATCCGGTTGCACTCGGACGTACCCGTGTTTGTTAAACCCTACCCGCGCCCGCTGCACGCGCACGACACCATACAGTCCGAGGTGGAAAAGATGCTCAGCTTAGGAGTCATTGAGCGCTCGACGAGCCCTTACTGCTCGCCGATTGTACTAGTAAAGAAAACAGACGGTTCCGTTAGGTTTTGTATCGATTACAGGAAGCTTAACGCTCTAACCATTTACGATGCTGAACCTATCCCGAATCAGGAAGATCTATTTGCGCGATTGGCCGAGTCGTCCGTGTTTTCGAAAATAGATTTGGCTAAAGGCTACTGGCAAATCCCAATGGAAGAGGCCAGTAAACAGTACACAGCGTTTCAGACCCCTATGGGTCTCATGCAATGGAGGTTCATGCCATTCGGTCTCGTAACGGCACCAGCGACCTTTGCGAGGATGATGAACATCCTCCTGCAGCAGACACCATGCGTCCTAAGCTACTTTGACGACATTTGCGCTTTCCATACGAATTGGAAAGGCCATTTAGAGGCACTTCGTCAAGTGCTTAGTAAACTTCGAGATGCCGGGCTTACAGCTAAGCCTAGCAAAGTCTTCCTGGGTTATACGCAGATTAACTTTCTGGGACATACTATCGCCAAAGGCGTCCAAACACCGGACGACAGTAAGATAAGTAAGATTTTAAAACTCCAGGCTCCTCATACTAAGAAGCAGGTTCGTAGCCTGTTAGGCTTTTTAAGCTATTATCGGAAATTCGTTCCTAATTTTTCGGCCCTTACGGCCCCGTTATCCGATCTTACAAGAAAAGACAGACCCAACAAAATTATCTGGACTACGCAGTGCGCCACCGCGCTCGCGACAGTGCAGCAACTGTTCTCCAGTTCGCCGCTGCTTATCCTACCAAATATTAGGCGCACCTTCACCGTCCGCACTGACGCGTCGGACCAGGGAATTGGAGCTGTTTTGCTCCAGGAAAGAGATGGCTTATTGCGCCCGTGTATATATGCTAGCCGGAAATTACTTCCGAGAGAGCAGAGATACGCTATCATAGAGCGAGAATGCCTGGCGATTGTATACGCCGTAGACGCGTTTTCACGCTACCTACTTATGACGGAATTCGTCATCGAGACAGACCATAAACCGTTGTTATTTCTAAAATCGAACCGAGCCAAGAACGCTCGTTTGACCAGATGGAGTCTGGCCCTTCAGGAATATCGCTTCATTATAAAGGCCATTCCTGGTGGAGACAATGTCCATGCCGACCTATTATCACGGTTACCTTAATCTTGTTGTATTTTAGTCTGTCATATGTACTGGGGTTGGATGGGATTAACACCTCATTCTGAGACCGAGGGATGGTATCACATATTGTTCACCCATTGTGAACACTTTTCACCTACCCCTGTGCTTTCCTTTGATCCAACAGCTATTTTACTGACGTCGACCCGTATTTTGGCCACACCAGACGTTGTTGCCCAGGGTCGAGGACGAGATGTCATGGCAGACCAGGAGTCCAGATCCACTAATGCCATCGATGCTACTATAGTTATCTTTTCTTGATTATTATTCATTGTATGTATGCATTCCTGATGACATTCGCACAGGATCAATGTTGTACTCTAAAATTTTAGAGTTATGATTGTTAATGTCTACGTATTTAGAGGTAAGATTTAATCCTCAGAGACATAGATACTTTTGGACGGAGCCTTAAGATTTTCATGTAGTTTTGTCCATCAAGGATACCCGTCCTGTAGGTTTTTTTCAACTTTTGTAGTATTCTTAGTTATTATCTAGTTAAGTTCACCTTTCGAGCAATTTCTCGGCTCATGCCTTCCCCTTACGATAATAATTTATATCGTTAAAATTGCAAATTTTAACTGGGGTGGGGGATGTGTCATGATTCGGATGTTGTTAGATCTCACGCAGAGCGTGAGTGGTTTTTTTAACAGGGCCATGAGAAATTGGCTGGTGGCCTTGAACGGTCCTCGCGAATTATAGTTGGTGTGTAAATAAATGTAAAGTTAAACTGTTAGATTCACGCTTGTCGGTTTTAATGTTCGTGATTAATAAGTAATGGAGTAGGGGTGAAACAAGGTGGGGATAGTTGACATTGTTAAGTATGACTAGACAAGTTTTTGCACGTTAACTGGCTGGTAGAATAGTGCAGACGTATTACTACAATTAAAATGGTGGGAGGTTTCGGCCAATGAGATTGCTGAACTAATTGGGCCAGCGGACTAGCACTGCTGGGTAGTTGGATAGTATAAAACATCGTGTAACGTTCAGATTCATTGAATACAGACGAGCAGAAGCATCGTGTCGTGAAGTATCTCCGGTTGGCCAGTACCTGAACTGTGTGATCTGAAGACTAGAAGTCCTTGCTAACGGACTGACTGAGCTCTAGAAAGAAAGGTCTGAGTGGGCTGACCTTTAAAAGCCCACGCTGCGCTCTTTTGATGTTCGCGCCTACCAGAGAGAGAACCACAGCCTCATAGGAAGTCTAAGGAAACCCCAGCTGGCACTCGACGAACGAGTGGCCCGTATTATAGATCTATCTCCATAGTATGATTGAAGTAATATAGCACATTGTTGATGAATTGAATAGTGATTGTGCATATATATATATATATAGTCTTTTGCAACTGCTTAATTACCTACAAGCCGAAGTGTGCTTCTGTAGGCTTTGAACGTACTGGGCTCTCCTAACATTCAAGCCCATATGATTTAGGGAGAGTTTGCCTGGCGACTGGCCAGTGGCGACTCAACTGTCACTTTAGATTGATATCTAGTTTCGTATAATATACCCATTTGCTATTGATTGCAGTACATCCAATAAGGAACCATAGTTACATGAATATCATAGATTAAGTTAGTAATTAGAATTTATTGCTTTGAATATACCTCTATTGTCTTTTGTTTTGTTTATTAATATTTAAATAATAAGATGGCCTGACCGGCCTGACATAGATATACGCTCTAGTTATTTGATACTTTTCTTGTGTGGTTGTGTCCGAGTGTGAGTTAGCTGCCTCTCGTGCAGTCATAACATCCCCAAGACCCTAACTCTGCTCGTGACACATAGCGATGACTGGATACATGTACTATCTGACCACAGAGTGTCAAGATGAAAGTCGAGCCAAAAGTTAATTCTGAAAGTAAGTGATGTAGGATTTTCCCGTGGAGTAAGGTTGGCTTTCACATCGCACTCAATTGTGTTTCCTTGATCATTTTACAGTCATCACGAGCATGTCAAATGCCTAGCAAAGGGCTGAAAGTGGTGAAGTGATGAGCGATTTAAAATCTTCTTAAAGTGACACTGATCCAGAATACCTTTTATACACAAATGCTTTTGTCATGAGCAGTTGCTTGGGAACTGAGGTCTTTATTTTCAGAGTGACTTTGGCATTTACACCTCGTCATGAGCAGTTGGCAATCCCGCATATTATTCTATACGAGTAAAACTAGCTGAAAAGTTTACAATCGTCTTTTCACGAACTCACCACAGGATCATAAGATTAAGGAAATAAAACCACTGTCGTTAAAATGGCAAGCGCATTTGCCAACGAAATGCTTTAATCCGGCCTTAGAGATGTAACCCTGTCACACTGACATACCGCTCTCTGAGACTGACACTGACACGTTAGACACCCTAGAGACGCTTTACACCGGTCATGTTGCAGTCTCTAGCAGTCTAATCTATACTATTCTTGGGTCAACAGAACTGTCAGGGATAGCGATGAATTTTATTTTTATTTTTAATAACTTTTTTGGCAAGTTTTGTGGGTTGGAACGGAGAAAAAAATAATGAGAAATGCATGTACTAAATGTATTTATGTCTTTAAGTTGCTTGGTGTAAGATATCCAAGGAATTAACAATGGTAACTTCATATTCCGACTAAGATAGGACATTTTCATCATGTTATCAGAGTTGGATGAATACATTTTAAATTGTTTGGCTGCAGAGATACCAAGGAGGACAGCGCAAGTAGTGAAAAACTGTGGCAAAGCAATCGGCATTTTACAAAATCTGAACTAACTTGTATTGCCTGAAAGTTCAAACTGTGCTGTAGTGTCAGTCGTTTTGAGATTATGATGTTAATTAATAGATGCAGTGTAAAGTAATTTTAAAAATAAAAAAAAACTATACCTTCCCAATTTTAAACTTTAAGTGAAAGCAGTATAATGTAACCAAATACATACAAACAAACAACAAACAAGACAAAGACAGAGGGAGGGAGAAAGAGAGAAAGAGAGATTCCCGGTGCAGCCTCCATCTTTGGGTCCCATACTCCCAATGTAAGACAATATGTTTGGATTCCACTCGAACACCAGGTTGCCTTAACTACATACACGTATTATCATGCCGTTTTTCTATCTCCGTCACCAATTACATGTTCCAACGACGCATTCTTTGAGTTTCCCATACTTGCTGTTGGTTTCTTACTGTCATGATTTTTTACCCTTTTTTTTCCCCTCTTCTACTTTCAACTTATCCTTTACATTGTATATCAATTGCCTGTGTTTCTTTCTATCCAAAACTTGGGTTTATCTGTATGACAACTTCATAAGCCCCCCCCCCCCGACCTTTCACCCTTCATTCACTCTTCCGTCTCGGCCTTGACCACGTGCTCGGGTGGCCATCTTTCTTTGTGATTTCGTGACCTAGTTTTCTCACTGAGCCAGAGTTTCTGTCTAACCAAGGAAATAACGAATGTAAAAGAAATATTATTTCGCTCTCTCTTTAACCTTCAAACTGTAACTGAAACCAGTCAGTGTATTCACAACTCTCATGGCTCTTTCTGAAGTTAAATCAGGATGTCAGAATCAAAGTTTGATTACACAATAGTGTCGTTAGGCTCCATTTTTTGGTCAACAATGACGGCGCCTTGAAACGATTACAATAACTTTTTAATTGTGAAGCATTTCATGATTACTGAATTGTATTCAGATTGTATGCAAAGGTATTGTACAGTACAACATGACCTGATTGGCGAGCGTTAACTGTGTGCGGCTCTTGTTGCTACTTTCTGTGTGTGTGTGGATCGTTATGGTATGTGATTGTTGATTGAAGCTACCGCACCGTACAAAGAAAGCGTGGAACGGCATGGTGTGCAAATATTGTTGGAAACTACAAAGGAAATCTAAACGTTTCAGAAACTCCAAAGCACATTGAATTTTTTCAGTACAGACTGTCGCACATAACTCTGTAACACGTGTGCACAGCCAGAGGGGATGGATACGGCAAAAGATGAGGAGAGGGGGTCCTGGAAAAAGATAGATAGATAGATAGATAGATAGATGGATGGATGGATGGATGGGTGGGTGGGTGGGTGGATGGATGGGTGGGTGGGTGGGTGGGTGGATGGATGGATGGATGGATGGATGGATGCATGCATGCATGCATGGATGGATGCATGCATGGGTGGGTGGGTGGGTGGGTGGGTGGGTGGATGGATCGATGGATGGATGGGTGGGTGGGTGGGTGGGTGGGTGGATGGATGGATGGATGGGTGGGTGGGTGGGTGGATGGATGGATGGATGGATGGATGGATGCATGCATGGATGGATGGATGGATGGATGGATGGGTGGGTGGGTGGGTGGGTGGGTGGATGGATGGATGGATGGATGCATGCATGCATGGATGGATGCATGCATGGATGGATGGATGGATGGATGGATGGATGGATGGATGGATGCATGCATGCATGGATGGATGCATGCATGGATGGATGGATGCATGGATGGATGCATGGATGGATGGATGCATGGATGGATGGATGGATGGATGGATGGATGGGTGGGTGGGTGGGTGGGTGGATGGATGGATGGATGGATGGATGGATGGATGCATGCATGCATGCATGGATGCATGCATGGATGGATGGATGCATGGATGGATGCATGCATGGATGGATGGATGCATGGATGGATGCATGCATGGATGCATGGATGGATGCATGCATGGAAAGCCTAACAGTGTAAACAGGCCTGAACGCCTACCAGTGTAAACAGGCCTGAAAGCCTACCAGTGTAAACAGGCCTGAAAGCCTACCAGTGTAAACAGGCCTGAAAGCCTACCAGTGTGAACAGACCCTACTAAAAGTAGAGAGTTCGTCTCTAGGTCGGTGATTTTTTTAAACTCCACAGCTGACAACGTTCCAATTTCCATGGGAGATGTTCTGAAATTCACCCTCTAAAACGTAAAAGTTTCGCTCCCTCCCCTTCTACGTCAGACGTATGCATTGTATTTTGCATTTTAATTGTTCATGACGGTTCGCAAAATGTGTAAATTATCACCAAAAATATAGGCTGTTTCTGCAAGCCTTTAGACGTAGGCATCTGAATAAAAGTTTGGGATGTTATGGTTTTTGTATCTCGTTAGGGTGTTATCTGTTGTTATTTGCTTCAAAGAATGGCGAAAGAATTAAAATTTACACGTTATGTTTTGTTGTTGTTGTTTGGAAAATTTGGGTTTTGTTAGCCACAGGTTGTCAGTAAAAGTACATGTAGAAGGATATGTCGACATTCTGGCAATATTCGTGCCAGTTGAAACTGATCCGACATTTTTCTGGTCTTCATTACTGGTAGTTACGTTCATGTAGTAGGCATCCGTCTGTCCTGGGGGACAATGGCAGCGCCTTAGATTGGTCGTGTCAGACTGGTTTAAAGCAGCATCTGGTGTGCCTCAGCAGTCCGATCTTGACATGGCAGTCTTCTTCCTCATTACACACTCTTACTAAACAATGTAACGTAATAGGGACACGGTGGTCTAGAGGCAAGGTGCTCCCCACTCATGCAGAAGATACCGGGTTCGAATCCCGGTCGGTGCAGGCATGTTGGAATTTTGGGATTTTTCTCATATTTTCCGATAGGTAGGATCGAGCACCTAATCTTCTCGGATATGGACGAAAAAATCGGAGGGCCCCTGTGCATGTTGAGCACATTAAAGATAATTATATTGGCAGTTGGAAATCGAAAAGAGCAGGCCGCTGCCTGGGCAAAATTAAATAAAAATGGGATCCCCACCACTTCCTCACATCCCCACCCCCAACAACAAAAAAAAAAACACCCACTGGCGCCGCTCTATGGCGACGTCTCGTATGCTCCAGTTGTAATTAGGCTGCAATGATTCTAAGGGTAGCCACACAAAGGCCACCGAATTCGGTCACCGAGCTACTAGGCGCTTTAGGTGAGAAGAATTGCACTACATAAACGGACCGAATCTAGGTGGGCTCTGTGTGCAGTTGTTGAAATTATATAGTGCAATTCTTCTCACCTAAAGCGCCTAGTGGCTCGGTGACCGAATTCGGTGGCCTTTGTGTGGCTACCCTAAGGCAAATTTCCCAAATCGGATTAAAGAAGTAGATGAAATCCAACAACAACAAAAAAAAAAATACAGCCCACCTCCACGTTCATGCATCCACACTTACCACACACCATACAGTAAAATGCGAGAACAACACACGTACATACACAGTACATTAATTTAATAAACTAAAGGACGACCTCCCTGGTGAGTTGAGCTAAAGAGAGCAGGTCAACACGACAAAGGTCACATTGCGCGAAGAAAAAATTAGACGATAGAAACAAATTGAACAGAATGATAGGACAGGACAGACCATACCAGAAGCACCCGCTGGTGCACCGACAAGCTTGGCGACTTTTGTTTTTTCCACATAAATCTTAAATCGTTTTGAACGCACTGTTGATTCAGTCGAAGCTTTTGTGTTCAATGTAAAAACGAAGTGCATAATTTTTATCCTGCCTATTCTAAGTCGTTGACAAACATGTCATTAAATGTCGATAAATTAATGTAATTTGGGACTTCGGTGTCATTTCAAAATTATCGATAATTAGTGCTTGTTCTTCGCGTGACAAGCGACCTGTGTTATGTTATCCCTCGGCTCTTGTTGTCACAGACTTCAAAGAACAACACATTGTGTTTGTTCTGTGTTCTGTTTTCTGATAGTGAAGCCTATGAAGAGTCTGACACATATTCTGAGCGTGTCACAAAACTTCTTCTCTATCAAGAATGGTTTGATCCTTAGAGATTAACGGTTACTTAGCCGAAGATTAATTTCATCGTCCGGCTTTGGCTTAAAACAAAAACTCTTTATCACAAAGCGGCGCTGTGATGGAACGTAGGAGGAAGCGGCGGTACGGCAGTCTTGAAAAGGGCTAAGTTACAGACCGTCTCCGTTGATTCTTTTGAAGTGTCTCAAGTTGTTTGATCATTGATAGTTGACCGAACTTAAAGAGTGTATATATATAGTCCCCAGCACATCATTATTCAACATTTCAAGGGTGGATGTAGGTAGAACTAGAAAGGAAACATGAACATCTCATTGAGGGGGGAGGGGTGGAAAAAAAAAGGGAGTGGGGGTGGGGTTTACACGATCGATTTGAATATCACAATGTAAATTGTGACACGGCTAGCGTCCTGGACATGAACGGCCAGTTTTGCACTTCACATTTAAAGTCAAAGAATGAAATTTGACGAAATTGCCAAAGGACATATTACGATAATGATTAATGTCTTCTGTGGAGAAACAATACCAATGAATATAACAATAATGATAAGTCTAACCATAGCAACCAAAGATTTCACGATGACGAAGTTTCGTTAGCGCTGTTGCCGTATTTGAATGCCTAATATCGTATAGAACTTGCACGGTTCCGACACCGTCGCTTCTCATTCAGAAAACGGACTAGTGTAAACAAGCCGCGTTTCGAGGGGGAAATCGGAAAGCAAAAATCGGAAAGCTAGGAGAGTTCTTCCCCCACGGCCTCGATTCCGTTTTTCTATTCCTAAAACCTACCAGTGTAAACAGGCCTTTAGGCACTGACTTTCACCTTGGGAACCCGACACCAGAACCTGGTACCGGTACCGTACAGGCACTAGTGCCAACAATGCGGCGGCTCTCTAGTTTTCCTTCTCATTACCATTGCTTCATTTACATTTAATAGTAATAAACCGTGTGAACATTACATTAAAAAGATTTTAAAATATTTAGAGAATTGTGTGCCCCATATTGCCAGACAAGTTGATGCCCCAAACAGTGCCCACCGAATTTGTTTTGGAAGTACGCTGCAGGTTTATATCATGATGCACTGTCTCCTCCTGTACACATCCCACATAGTACACAGAGTATAATAGTACACAGTTATCTTTTTTAGGATCGGAAAGGCAGGCAAAGAGATTGATAAAAAAAAAAAATTTAAAAATGCACCGCACACAACGACACAGAAGAGAATGAAAGAGAGTGTGAGAAAGCGGAAACTGCACAGAGAAAGAAAGAGGAAAGGTTCAGACAGACGGACGCACACACATACACACACAGATAGGAGGTATCAAAAGACACGGAACTCATTGCATTTTTTTATTTTTTTTGGCACTAAGAAACAAAAATCTCTATACCCAATGGTCATTTTTTCTTTATTATGGAAATCCGTCTTCCTTAGGCCCGGCGCGCACTATCCAGTTTCGCCTGCTGCACGGCGTGCAAACGCAGATTTTTGCTCGTTTGGCAAAGAGTTTACAGTGCTGCACACCACGCGAAAGATTGCTTGTATTGAACGGATGGTTAATTTTAACATAGTGCGCGCCGGGCCTAACCCCACTGTCCTTTTGTTGATAAACAATGTGGCGCTACAAACACACACCTGGGCTTGTTGACTTTTTTTTTTTTACTGACAGTCTTTGACTGGTAGGATGAAGATCTTTACATTAAACAGGAAAGTCTTCCTTCTCTTGTACTTTGATCTACATAATCCCCTCCTCTCTAAACAATGACAGGGGATGGAGATATGCAAAGAGCGGTTCTAGATTGGCTTATCGTGTCAAGGGTTTGAAGGTGTGTCCAGGACTGGAGAGGATTAGTGGGTGCCAGATGTGGGGGGTGGGGGGGGGGGTCAGGACACGCACTCGGGGACGGTGACTGAATCTCTGGCTTATAAGAACTTATAATATCCATCAAATTTTGCTCTTCTATCGGTAGGGCCAACTGCTTAGAGGCCTTGAGGAACAAAGTGCTTTACCCAGCAAACTCTTCCCTCTATTAGTTCATTCAACTCTTTGTCCCATAAACTCTCTCTCTCTCTCTCTCTCTCTCTCTCTCTCTCTCTCTCTCTCTCTCTCTCTCTCTCTCTTTTTTGCCTCTCTCTCTCTTTCTGTCTCTCTCTCTTTCCACCTATTTTCTCTCTTTCTCTCTCTCTCCCTTTCTCTCTCTCTCCCTCTCTTTCTCTCTTTCTCTCTTTTTCTGCCTTTCTTTTTCTTTCGCTCTCTCTCTCCCTTTCTCTCTCTTCTCTCGCTTTCTCTCTCTCTTTATGCTTCTCTTTTTTTTCTGTCTTTCTTTTTCTCTCTCTCTCTCTCTCTTTCTCTCTCTCTCACTCTCTCTCTCTCTCTCTCTCTCTCACACACACACACACGCACACACACACAAATACACACACAAGTCTAATTATGTCTCATGCTAATTTTTAAAATTTCTTCTCTTCATTCATTTACTACTACTGCAGGAAAAGTTCATCAGCTTTTAGTTTTAATTCACACAAAACTGAGCGTAAAGAAATTTGTCGTGTTCTGATCTGAACAGCTTGCCGCAGACTTGTAACTAGAATTGGGGCTTTCCCATCATCTACTTAGAATAACAATATTATAGAAGCCAATAAATCTGGTAATATGCTGGCTTGGCTTGGCATTTATATGCTTTTCGCGTCCAAATCCGGAGACATGTATTGTTTTAAAAGGAACAGGAGCCGTACTTCGATGTTTGAATTTACAAATACAAGCTTCTTCGTCTACAAAAATTACAGTATCATGTATGGACCACGAAATATCATAAAAACCACAGAAAAACTGTGGGGTCGCAGCAGGGCTATAAGCAAAGTCAAAATTGGGCAAAAAGAAAAGGTTGTATGTTGCGAAACCCTACGTGAGAAATAAAACCCAAACAATACAAAGCAAACTAAAGACAAGACAGAAAATACACAAAATTTTCGGCTTTCGCCTTTTTCAAGTGAAAAAAACAAAAAAACGAACAATAAACGACTTCAACAGGAACGAAGTGAAACAGTTGCTTTGAGTTCTTGCTTCGTTAGCAGCACCAAAGCACGTCCGTCCGCCAAATGCATGGAAGCTCGAAGTGAGGCATTAGGTTAGTAACCAAGATGAAGGCGCCACATTGTGCCTCAGAGCACAAGACAGGGATGGTGCGGAATGTCAGGAGTCGCAGTAAAGGAAAAGAAAAAGAAAAAGAGATTAAGAAAAAATATAATTTAAAAAAAATAAAAGAAACGAATAAATAAATAAATGAAAAAATAATAATAATAATAATGAAAAAAAAATGTATATATATATATATTGATATTGACAACAGTGGAATTATCGAAGGCAATCAGTCACTTACACGTATTATCAGATTCTCTGTAGTGAGTTTTGTTCTTAGGTGGAATTGAGACTTTAGTGCATGCTGGAAACAAAATGTTAGAAAACTCAGTACGACAACAGCGAACATGTTCACAGTGCACTGAGTGACAAGACGTTCCCCACTGCTGTTTAGGTTTCTAGAAGAATCCAAACGATACATTGCACTATAGACTTTTTTCGTTTTAGGGTGCACCGGCTTCAGTTTGGTCGAAAAATAATCTTTTTGGGGGCTTGCATTTTCTGATCTCTTCTTTTAAGCCAGCCCCCATCCCACCCCCACCCCAACCTGCTCCCACCAGACCCCAAATTGTCGAATTTTTATTGTTGGGTGCTAATTAAAGATCCATCGCCCTTGCCGGAGTATTTGAGATGTGTGGCGTTTTGTGTGTGTGTGTGTGTTTGGGGGGGGGGGGCGAGAAGGGAATAATTAACCCAAGTAGACACAGAAGTAAGTTTATGGTTTTAAAAGTGCCCAGTAGTTCTAAATATTGTTGTAGTTTGGCCGGGAGTCAAACGTGTTAAAATTAAACATTACGACAATTATTTCAGTATTAGGGTTTAAACACAATGAAATCGTCACTGGTGGCGTAGAGTTTCTTGCAGGTACAATAAAATTTATACTGTCTGTTATGAATCTGGACTGGGTGATAGTGCCCTCCAGTGTTACGAGACTCGACTAAAGTCCCCTCTAGCTGTTATGAAGAGGGTCTTCTCAATGATGGTATTATGACTGCATTTAAATCGAGAGGTATTTAATATTTAATCTTTCGTACCATGCCACACACTAAGAACAATCTGAATAAGTTTCATAAACAGACCTGCAGGGCCACAAATTTAATTACATTAATTACCCTAACAATTTTGTCTAGATCTATTATATAGTAAAGACAACATCAGCAGCATCAAATCTAAATTCAATAATACGTCACTAGAAGTCTACTCTAGATTCCTATAAGATTATGATAATTCTGACTCACTAACAATTTAAGTACTAATTATATATCTCTCAGATATAGCCTGCCTACTATCTATCAATCAATATACTAATATGGTCTCTGGCGACGATGTCATCTCAGCTATTTGTGCCTACCGCTTATAATGGATCGAGCTCGTCAATATAAACTGACGTAGTTAAGTCTAGAGATCTACTCTAGGATGGGCTGGCAATTCCCAGCCTCATCCAGACAAATCAATCCCAATTCACAGATGTGTATGTTATACATTCATACTAGTTGCAAGTCAATATAAGTCTTTGTCTTGCATTCCTGGGTAGCACTCCTAGTATATGCGGCAATCCTGTCCTAGTGGATAACTTATGTTCAGCTCCTCGTTCATTGTTGAGTCATCAATGGACAAACACTTACGCTTGGTCCCTGGTGTTAGAAACAACCAGGGAACAGTGGACAATAGCAGTGGGCATATCTCATTCAAGCATATGGCTTCATCTCAAATGTCTATAGTGGACTAGACATGACATCGAACAGACTTAGGATTCTTCAGGCAGAATCGTGCCGACGCCTGCACAGATTGGAGTTTTCTGTATGGAGTACTGGACATAGGTATGGCTACGCTTTTATACTGTGCAGCCACCTGCAAATTACCGTCCAAATCCCTAGATTTGATTGGTGCATCCATGCGAGCTCATCTCGCAGTATTAATATATTCTACGTGGGAGTTGGTCACGGCCTTGTACTAAAAACAGACAAGGTCAAATTAAAATGTCAAAACAATTACTGAAATCTTTAAACCCTCGTGCTTTCTACATTTTATGTACGAATTTCTGAACGCGACCAAGCGTCTTAAACTATCTATCCTTATTCACCCCTTCTCTTCCCTTCTAAGTGTTCATCAAAATCACGGGGTCGAGAATTGCACTGTCACTCCTAACTTATCCATTTATTCTATCTCGCCCCACTTTCTTTCCATCTCTAAGAAAAAGTGTTTCAAAAACAAACTGTTCACGAGAACAGTTCAAGGACAAATTACGCTGGTTATAATCAACGAGACCGTGAAAAATCAACTCCTTGCAAGTCGTGACCCAGCACGGCAATTATAGTACACCCAAACCATGACACTGTCTCTATCTATTACACTGAACTGACCATAAAAGCACAATGCACATCTTCCTATCAGGGACAACAATAGGGAGAATCTCGCTCAGAGACTTGTCTCTATCAGGTGAGAAGAAAGGGGCATTATCTGTGACATTTTAACTAACCAGGGGCCATAATTTCTTGGTAAATATTACCACAGACACAGCAAGTGTTGATGGTGTGAGGAAGAAAAGGAAACAGTAAACAGTGCAATAAATGATCATTACTACGATTTTTACTCTGCTCACTTTAAACATTTCTCATACTTTATGACTTTGACGATCTTTGGACTCTTCTACACAAACAAAATCGCCCTCTAATGTTTATACACGCTGAAATGAAAGGCAAACAAATCATAACCTTCGTGTTCAGGTGCAAATGTCGGGAGCAGCGATCCCCTAACAACAAAGACCTTCAACCCAAAGCTTTCATGTTTTCATCTCTCCAATTCTTGTGTGGGCGTCTTTATGGAAGAGGAGATTCTCGACTCTCGAATGTTCTCAAATTTCTTCTCCGTCTCTATCATTGCCAGTTGAACTATATTACATGGATAGATTTGTCAATCAGTTGATTTCATTATTCAAAACGTCTGGGGATACATCTACTTCAGTACAGTTGATAAAATAATGCCTTTGGGTTTGAAACTCGTTATCTTGTTATCCCTCACACCCACCCAACCCCACCTCGCTCGCCCCCCCCCCCCCAAGTTGTGGGGTTTATTACTTGGTGCTAGTTAAAGATGTTGAGTTGATCAGTTTATGTGGCAGTGGGGAGGATGTTTTGTTTTGCTTAGTTTTGTTTTTGGAGGGGGAAACGGGGTTGGTGGGGGTGGGAATATTCAACACCAGCTACTATAGACGTATATAATGTAATTTTATGGTTTTTGGAACTATCCAATTGTTCTAGATATTGTTATAATTCGACAGTAAGTCAAAAAGTGTTAAATTAAACTTTACAATAATTATTTCAGTCTTTGAGTTTAAACACAATGGAATGTAACTGATGGGGTAATTTCTCTTGCTGATAATATAATAAAAAATATACTGTATCTATCGTTTATTTTTAATTGATCGTAAAAGTTAACTCACGTCTGGAAGATCCTTTATTTCTCGGGGACCTCAACCAAAGGCTGTTGACTCCCAATTCATGCGCATCATCAACTCAGAGACAACAATACGGAGAATTTCGCTCAGAGACAAGTGTTTACCAGGTGCGAAGAAAGGGGACATAATCTCAAACCTTTAAACTAACCAGGGGCCATAATGTCTTGGTAAACACTACCACAGGATGTACAGGGTATTGCAACACAGCAAGTGTTCATGGTGTAGGAGAAAAGGAAAATTTAAACAGAGCAATAAATGATCATGAGACGGGCGTATCAAATACGATTTTCACTGCCCTCACTTTAAATATTTTTTCATATTTTATGACTTTGATGATGTTCGGACTCCCCTACACAAACAAAATCGCCCACTAGTGTTTATACATGCTGAAATGAAAGGCAAACAAATCATAACCTTCATGTTCAGGTGCAAATGTTCAGTGCAAATCTCCTCTAACAACTAAGACCTTCAACCCACAACTTTCATGTTTTCGTCTCTCGGATTCTTGCGTAGATTTGAGTTCACGGAAGAGGAGATTCTCGATTCTCGAATTCCTTAAATTTCCTCTACGTTTCCATCATTTTCAGTTCAGCTGTGTTACACAGATTTGTCTATCAGTTTAGTTCCCTATTCAAAACTTCTATGGATTCATCTATTCCAGTAGAGTTGATAAAATAATATCTTGGGACATAAACTCGCCCCCCTCCTAATTATGGAGTTCATTATTGGGTGCTAATTGACGATCTATATCTATCGCCCTTGCCGAGAGAGTCAGTTTGTATGGTCGGGTCTTGAAGGGCGGAGTGGGAGGGAGCAATCAACACCAACTGCCAAAGACATATATGAAAAGTAATTTTATGGTTTTGAAATTCTTGGATGGTTCTAAATATTGTTGTATTTTGGTCGTAAGTCTCAGAAAGTTTTGAAATAAATGAATACAACTATTTCAGCATTTGGTTTTGAGCACAATGGAGTGTTACTGGTTGGGTAAATTTTCTGTATGATACTGTCTGTGTGGTTTACATGTAAATGATCATAAAAGTCCATACATGTCGTCATTTCAGAGACAACAATGCGAAGAATCTCGCTCGGGGACTTGTCTTTACCAGGTGGGAAGAAAGGGGGCATAATCTCAAATCTTCCAACTAACCAGGGGCCATAATGTCTTGGTAAATATTATTACAGACACAGCAAGTGTTTATGGTGTGGGGTAAAAAGGAAACATTAAATACAACAATAAATGATAATAAGATGGGTATAGTTAAATTACGGTTTTCACTCTGTTCACTCTGCTCATCGATATTTCTCATATTTTATGATTTTGAAGATGTTCGGATTCTCCTACACGAACAAAAATCGCCCACTGGTGTTTATACATGCTGAAATGAAAGCCAAACAAATCATAACCTTCATGTTCAGGTGCAAATGTCGGGAACAGCGATCCTCTAACTACAACGACCTTCAAACCCAAAACTTTCATGTTTTCATTTCTCGAATTCTTGCGTGGATGTCTTTACGGAAGAGGAGATTCTCCACTCTCGAATGTTCTTAAATTTCTTCTCCGTTTCTATCATAATCAGTTGAACTATATTACATGGTATATAGATTTGTCGATCAGTTTATTTCACTATTCAAAACTTTTGGACTTAAACTAAGAGGGTGTTATCAACACCAGCTGCAATAGATGTACTGATGTACATGTAATTTTATGGTTTTGGTATTGTCTAATGGTTCTAAAATGTTGTTCATCACCCCCAGAGATAACAATACACAGAATGCTCAGGGACAGATCCTTATTGGAGGGGCCAAAGGGGGCATAATCAGATACTTTCAAGCCTAACCAGGGGCTATAATTTCTTTGTAAATATTGCTACAAATTTATTACAGAGCCAACAAATGTTTAAGGTGTGCGGGAAAAGGGAAACATTAGATGGCGCAATAAATATTAACTTATGTGTGTGATTATTAAATGATTTCACTCTGCTCATTTTAATTATTTCTCTCATTTTTTTATGACTTTAATTATGTTCTGACTCTCCTACACAAACAAAATCGCCGGCCAGTGTTTGGAATGTGCTGGAATAGAATGCAAACAAATCATAAGCCGCTTCTTTTGAGAATGTGAATCCTAGGGGCGAAAGTTGTATGTCAGGGAGCCTTGTCAAAGTCTGTGTTTAGAAGTAGAATTTCATTGTACTTATTCTGCGTTTTAGACATCGTTAGTTCAGCTGTGTAGTTTCACATTTGTCAGTTGTTGTTGTTGTTTTTTTTGTGTGTGTGTTGTTGTTTTTTTTTCATTTCACTATTCAAAATGGGAAACATAAAATTTTGGTCTCAGATTAGAAAATTCAAAACCTGTGACAGGAATTTTAGTGTTCAGTGTGGTCGCAGCTGCATCAGAGTGGACTGAGTGTTCAATTTGATTAAATTTTAATTAACCGCGATATTTAGAAGGTGCCTAAGGCATAAGGATCACTGAGAATTAACCGTGCGTATTTTATTTTAGTGTCAGTATTTCACATAACTAAAAATGCCCACTCTTGTGCGCGAGAATGCTCACCATCTAGTTGGGTGGAACATTGGGGAGGTCAACGTCCTGTTTGTTTGTTTGTCACTATCACTCACAGACTGTAGGAGAACATTTACATTCATGACCTGGGCGTGCTCCAGTCCCTATAGAGATTGTAAGAGAATTCGGCGGGGTTCTATTTCTCTGAAGATTTTCTGAAGTCTCACGATCCCCAGCGTTTCAATGTTGTTGTTGCTGTTGTTGTTGTTATGGTTGTTGTTCACTTTAGATGGGCAGATGAATACTACAATCTTCATTATTCATAACTGCAAGTTTGTATGCACGAGTTTTACATAATCGGTACGAGAAAAAAATATTCCCGTATTTTATGCCTGTATCTGCATTACACAGTTTAAATATAATCAAGTGTGATTTTTGCTGCTGAAAGAGTTGTTTTTGTATACAAAGGGATTAACACTCCGCAATCTGTAACTGTAGACGAAATGTCATACCGTACATGAAAAGTTTTCCTGGTAAAAATTCACTGGTCACTGATCACTGATCCCATAACCCGCCGGGGTCGTACGGGCGCTGCAGTGATGAACGTTACACCAGCTGGCTCCATTTGTGGCCGTTGTGGTAAAAAATTACACAGTTGAAATTTTCTGTGTAAGGAAAAATGTATAGTTGAAGTCTTCTGTGTAGGAAAAATGTACAATTGACGTTTTCTAAGGAAAAATGTCATATTTAGAATTTTACTATGAGTATCAGTAACATTACGCAGTTAATGTCCCTCTGTTTAAAAGACTAAATGTCACACGTTTGAAGTTTACTATGTGGATGGAGGTCCGAATGTTTCTCTCACAGAAGTAAGAGGCTAAACAGCTTAAGTTTTCTGTGTGACCAAAAGTGAAAGAAAATGACACACTGAATAGGTGTTTTTGCAATCCGCCTTTGATAATCATCCCCGGCTAATTTATGCTTGGTGATGAAGGAAGGTTAAGATGTCCCGGTTGTTAGATTGATATGGGGTGACAAAACAGGATTGTTTCTATATAATTGAAACCTCAAATATCCTCGTTTAGTTTTTATTTCATTTTGTTTTGTACAAGTATTTTTTGTCTAGTCTTGCTTGGAAAGTTACAATATCTTTTCAGCCTTGAAGTTAGTAGAGGGTAAAAAAACATGGGCTGAGTGCTGTCGAATGACAAGAAGCACTTCAGATACTCTCAGAGGGTATTTCAAGGGACGTAGTCAGGAATTGTTTCAAACAAATTATCTGTTATTTCCCTTGTTGAGGTCTTTCGGGCTTTGGCGTTCTTGGACACTGGATGACGTAAGAAAATGCCGTCATCATAATTATTTTGTAAACGTAAGGATCAGCAGGCACACAGGGGATACATAAGTTCAGTCAAGTGTAGGGTGTTACATTTTTGTTTAACAAAGTGATTCTCAACCTTTTCCAGGCAATCGCCCCGTTAGGATCCAACTTTTTCTTTTATCGCCCCCTCCCCCCTCCCCGTCCCCAAAGAATCCATACTCAGACCCAAATCATACATTTCACAAGAAGACAGACAGACAGACTACCCACAAATTATGATCTTGTTTCTCAAAGCTTAATCTGTTTCTGTTACAATAGACGTGTTGATTATTCATTATTAAAGCAGAAAGCTTTCTTTATCAAAATGCACTAAAAGAAATTTGGCCTTTTCTGTTCATAAAACCTATCTACATGTGCTATTAAATTAACAAGTCCGGGACGCGATATCACCCAAGTTGAGAACCACTTGTTTCACAGTTGCCTTCTCATAGTGACCAGACATGGTTGCTGCTTCCATCTCGCACGATGACAGACGGGCGAAAACAAGAACTTAATAGCTGAAAGAATGAATGGCCTCCTTTGACTTAAAGTTAAGTTTTTCCCTACACGTCCACCCCTGTAAGGCTCTGCAAATACATTTTCTCCCCCTGTTCTTGCCGTATTGTCATCACGTACATAGTCCATCTACTGTGGGTGTCTGTGTGTACTTAGTTCTCCTACTGTGACCCACTATGGGTGTCTGTTCCCGTGTTCTGACTTGCAGGGAGGGAATAGACAAACGAATTTGAAGTGCAAAAGAGGAGAGTATGGGGAGACAGGGTGGGGGGGGAAACGGAGTAAGAGAGAAGGAGAAGAAAAAGTCAGGAAGATCAGATAAAGGGAGATGGAAAGCAAGTAGGTAAAGATAGAGAGAAGGAAGGATGGGGCGAATAGTGTACATGACGTACAAGGGAAGCGGAATACTTTTTTTTATATAAATTGGGTACCATAGTCGAGGTACAGGAACTGTGTGTATGTGTGTATATGTGTATATGTGTATATTTGTATATGTGTATATGTGTATATGTGTATATGTGTATATGTGTATATGTGTATATGTGTATATGTGTATATGTGTATATGTGTATATGTGTATATGTGTATATGTGTATATTTGTATATGTGTATATGTGTATATGTGTATATGTGTATATGTGTATATGTGTATATGTGTATATGTGTATATGTGTATATGTGTATATGTGTATCTGTGTATGTGTGTATGTGTGTATGTGTGTATGTGTGTATGTGTGTATGTGTGTATGTGTGTATGTGTGTATGTGTGTATGTGTGTATATGTGTATGTGTGTATATGTGTATATGTGTATATGTGTATATGTGTATATGTGTATATGTGTATATGTGTATATGTGTATATGTGTATATGTGTATATGTGTATATGTGTATATGTGTATATGTGTGTTGTTGTTGTTTTTGTTGTTCTTGTTGTTGTTGTTGGTAGTTTTTTGTTGTTGTTGTTTTTTTTTGGGGGGGGGGAGGGGGGGAGGGGGGGGTCAGCTTGTGAACCTGAAGGAGAAGAGAACCTCTTTAAAAAAAAAAAAAAAAAAGAATTAATAATCTGTGGTTGTATCAATGAAAGTTTTAAACACAACTGCGCAAATACAGTATGTCCCCGTAGCTGGGCTCCTTACGCATTCCCCCCAGTACACTATCAGGTATAACCCAGATTTTAGAAACCACGTTTTTTATTTAATTCAATCGACAGAAGTCCTTGTTTTACTCGGGAAGCTACGTTAGCAGTAGTATGTGTATGTGAAAAGTGGTCTTTGAACAAACACGTGAACTGCAAAGGTTACAATAGATCAAAGGGAAAGTGTGAGTTTGACCAGAGATCCTCAGGCGTGCTGTGCATAACGCAGTTCCCAGAAAGGGTAGACTACGTTTTCCTTCACTCAACACCAGTGTCTAGACCAGTGGTTCTCATATTCCCAAGCCGCATTCCTCTCCTTGCGATCCTAGTTTTAATCAATTAATCCTCCATTTTGAATTGCCATTATTTTATTTAATAATTGTTTCACCATTCCATTTTTACAGTGAAACTTACTGAAACAGTTTATAAAAGTAGCTTTCTTTATTAATTGCAAATCAAAACAAAACGAACAAACAAATTTTTCTTCCAATGGATAGCAGAATTTATCTCAGATTTTATTTAGATATATACATACACAGAGTACAGAGTACCGGTACATTCTTCCGCAGTTTGGAGTTCCTTCTCTGACTGAAACGTCTCCCTAATTCCACTGCTGGCGAAGATTCCTCCACTTGGATAAATTTGCCATTCCGTCGCTGGGAGCCAGCTATCTGACGTTTGAGAATCAATTGTCTTGACAGTGTGTTGTGAACGTTAGTTTGTCCAGCCAAAGTTTTTGTCTTGCCACAACAATCAATTTATTGTTCACCCAGAACTGTCTATTGACCCGTTTTCTATAAATCTGCGAAATGTCAACGCTCCGAAAAGAGCTGGTTTCCGGTCAGTTATCATTATTATTTGGCGCATTCTCTTGCCTCTGGCTTAATCTTGCATGGCCGAAGGACACGGTGGGATCGGGTTTGGGGGAAGCCGGGGTGAGGGGGGAGGGTGGGGTCTGGATTTTTGTTGTTGTTGTTGTTGCCTTTCAGAGCTGGACTGTTCAAATTTTCCCCTTGAATGTCTGACGGGTTGTTTGCTATAGCGGCGACATCAAAGAGACATCAAAGACACGGGTGCTAAGCCGTTCCAGCGGCTTTAGCTTGACGCATTGATGTGTCAATGGTTTTAGTCAAAGAAAGTTTCGCGGATTGAGAGAATTGCCAAATATAAAAATCGTCGATAATCGGCTCTAAGCTTTCTGGCAAACATTCAACACTGAATATTTAGCAAACGCATGTATTTGCTAAACAGAAGCACTAACATTGTAGCACAGTTTGATTTAGTTTGGTTATGTAAAACTTCATGTTATATCATAACAAAATCATATCAAAAGCACCCTTCACTGATACGCCTCTGGAGACTTCACACCCCGTGAGCATTGCAAACACGCCTTCGCACATTTTATGTGCCCAGTCAAAAGTGTGTGAAACAACGTTTACACTGCACAGGTTTACGCATTCTTCCTTGATTGCACACTGTCAACAACGCAATGTGTTTAGCTTCAACTGTTCAAATGTTACCTCGGTTTGTCCTATGCAACATTAATTTTAACATTGCTTAATATAATTATGGCATAATATCACCGTACTGGAACAGAACACATTGGCATATTATTAGCTCGAAGGTCGCGTGATAAGTTCTCGTATCTTGGTTTTTACGAACTTTTCAGAAGAAGCAAAAAAAAAAAACCTGATGACTTAGTTCATCCCACCTAGAAGTTAGATATTAAAAAGAAAATTATTTAACCTTTAGTTTTTCAGAATTTAGCCCCAACTTCTAACACAACCCGCCGACAGACAATGGTTACAAGCATACTAAAAATCTCAGTTTAAATCATTAAAAAAATATAAAAAAAAGTCGAGTTACGATAGTTAACCACGTGGTAATTGAGATGAGAATTACACTAAAACAACCCGTTTCCTACAGAAAGGTCAAAATAAAATTCGATAACGTTCAAAGCGAATAAAATAAAAAATGTACAAGAAATTACACAGACAAAATGAACCCCATGCTCAGTTCAGGTTGTTGACTCTGTTTCGGGCCAATATAATTTTAAAAACTGCAGGAAGTCTGTAAGGTGATCGTAGCAAGGTGGAAGGACCTGCTAACTAAGTGACCGTTTTTTGTTGTTGTTGTTTTTTCTAATATTTTTTCCGGAAGAAGGTCTGTGGTGACCGAAAGCCTAGATGTCTGAGTTTGAGTTTAACGGCGAAGCAGAACGATAGCGGCCACTATGCGTCTTTCATTTTTAATTTCTTTTTTCGCTATCTTGCTTTGCGTACGTTTTCAGCTTTCAGATTCGTATAGATAAAAATCAAATAAAAATGAAATTAAAAATCTAGCGGAAAAGGCCCATAATGCTAAGTTTACCTGTGAAAGGTTGTGTTTTGTACTGTTATTTTTACTGTGATTTATTGTATCATTTCTCTATTGTCTGTTTCCAACGCGGGACTTTTCTCTGTCAAAGAATCATCCGTTTTCTCCTCAAGAGCTTTACCGCTTCTTCCTCTTTATCATCCTTGTGTGTCATATAACGACTACGATTTTCTTTTGGCAAATCATACTACAATGGAGCTATTGAATGAATTATCTGAGCACTGAAAACTACTAGACTATGTGACCAAAAATTTGCGAAACTCGAACTTAATCAACTTTTGACGGTAGGTTCCATTTGGGTCAAAATTCAGTTTTTACATTTTTTCTTTTTTTTTTTTTGAGCCGACGCATTTTGGTCAAATGGAGTGGAAAAATATGGTCTGAAATTCCGTCGTAATTATATGACCACTGTTCAATGAACGGCATTTCAGCTAGTCATTGTAACCATTACTAGGTCTATTTCTTTTGTTTCTAAGGCCTGCCACTTAATAGCGAGATGTAAAAGATCTAGCAGAATATCTTTTATCCCCGGTATTCAACAGAGAAAGAATGATTAACTTCTAGTCTGGCGGACCTGTTGCACCCAGACAGACCAGGTGCCCTAATGCAATCAGTACCAAAGTTGACAGGTTTATGAAGGCCAGGTGTCGAGGACTAGCTACCCAGTTTTGCAACCTGGTAATCTATTAAGTCATAAACACTGAGGCACTTAACACAGGCTAAGCCATGTTAACTGTGGTTATAGGTAGTTTTATCATGAATGATTTAATAACGATCATACACTGATGAGGATGCACTAGACGCTAACATGAGCTTCTCAAAACTATCAACATTAACAACAGTAAAATTACTACTGAATATCTGTCATAAAGGCAGTTTTTACCATGCTTGTGTTGGTTACCACACTTTACAAGACCCATAGAGAGTAGAAGATATTAATATATTTTTTCTGATCTGTTGTAATTCGGTTGGGCGAATATATCTGTTTTGGCTTAGGTTTGAACATATTGGTTTGTTCCTCTTGACGGCAAAAAATATAATAGTAGTAGTAATAGTGGTAGTAGTAGTAGTAGTAGTAGTAGTAATAGTAGTAGTAGTAGTAGTAGTAGTAGTAGTAGTAGTAGTAGTAGTAGTAGTAGCAGTAGTAGTAGTAGTAGCAGTAGTAGTAGTAGTAGTTGTGGTAGTGGTAGTGGTAGTAGTTGTGGTAGTAGCAATAATAGCAATAGTAGTAGCAGTAGCAGTAGTTGTGGTAGTAGTAGTAGGCGTAGTTGTGGTCGTTGTAGTAGTAGTAGTAGTAGTAGTAGTAGTATTAGTGGTGGTGTAGTAGTAGTAGTAGTGGTAGTAGTAGTAGTAGTAGTAGTAGTAGTAGTAGTAGTAGTAGTGGTGTAGTAGTAGTAGTAGTAGTAGTAATTGTTGTGGTAGTGGTAGTGGTTGTGGTAGTAGCAGTAATAGCAATAGTAGTAGCAGTAGCACTAGTTGTGGTAGTAGTAGTAGGCCTAGTTGTGGTCGTTGTAGTAGTAGTAGTAGTAGTAGTAGTAGTAGTAGTAGTAGTAGTAGTAGTAGTAGTAGTAGTAGTTGTTGTTGTTGTTGTTGTTGTTGTTGTTGTAGTAGTGGTGTTATTATCATTATTGTTATTATTACCTGTATTATTATTACTACTAATCGTATGTGGAAAGACGCACGGTGATATCTTGAATATTTAGTGTATACTGTTATTAATTTGTAAATGTACTACAAAATCTGTCGATTGTCTCCGACGCTGAAGGAGAATAATTATTGTATTTAAATTTAAATCAGTCGGCTATAAAGCGGGAGTTCTTTTTAGCTATGGGCAGCAAATGATTTTCTTCCCTGGAACGCTGTATCCCTGGCCTGTCATATCTACACCTGTGGTCAATGAAGGCGTTCTGGCATGTTTACGGTCAATAAAGTGAGCACTCAGTGGCGTATGAATGGCGGGGATGTAGCACCAGTCAACCCCAAGTCAAATTGTTGGCACCTGTAGTATACTCTACCGTACGGTAAGCTTCATTAGCATACCTTGGCACTTCTGTCCGTGCAATATCATAGCCTATGTAATATCACCTGATAATTACAGTGTACTCATGAATGTGCAGTTGCGTGCGTGTATGAGCGAATGAACAAGTGAATGAGTGCATGGGTGTGTAAAGAGTAAAGTCACGCACCCAATAGTTGCCTTGAATGAAACATGGTCGAAGCTGGTGCGAGGAAAAAAAAAAGAGAGAAAATGACGATAACTACAGAAATATCCACGTATTTGAACAAACGAAAAAAGCAGGGACAGTTGAGATAGAAAACGGTGGACGTATGTTTCTGTGAGAGTCTAGACATTTTGTAAAGCTACGTACACGATCTAACCCAGATTAAAACAGGACAACAATCACTGAAATAAAATCAATGAAGTAAAATGAAATAAAAATCCAGCAAATTTGGCAACGGACCAAATTTCTGCAATAATGTTATTTCGTGATAAATTGTGAATATTTCTGTTGTTGTTGTTGTTGTTGTTGTTGTTGTCACTATTGTTGTTCTATCACTCTGATTTATTTCGCCAGAAAACACATTAATGAGGCCTGCCATGTTGATATGGAACATAATATACAAATTGAGATGCGGGTCGCTAACCAACGCTTCATTACTATTTTGTGTAAAAAGGTTGTTTGTTTTTCTACATCTGAGAAGTGCGCGTTTTCTGGAGTTGAACGAAATCAAACCACCGTCTACATTGTATTTTCCAAATGTACCTTTTGTTTACATCGGAAGGGAGTGGAAAGTAATTTCTTCACAAAGACTTTCTATACATTAATGTAATATTACTAAGAAAGATTATTATAGAAATAATCGGGTGTGTGGAAAAGATTGTTTGTAATAAATTTGCAACGTTATCGCTTGAAATCTCTGTTTTGCACAGCACAGTAGATGAATTTAAGTTATCACAGAATACAATTTGAGTTAAACAGCTAAACATGAGGAACACAACTTTTGTGACGTCAAACGAAACAAAGCAACAGCCGTGTTAACTCAACCAGGCTCCATTAAGTGTGAAGGCTATTAAACGTCAATGAATTTGAATTTCACGAAGTTTTAACTGTTGACTTTCAAACTCGCCGCTGTGACAGGGTAACGGGACTGTGACCCAGGGGAAGTTTCTCTTCCATTATATCAGTCACCAGGAGTTTTTTTTGTGTGTGTCATCCCTCACAGCGCCCTGTCACTCACAATATTGACCTTTCATGGGATCTCTAATCGTCATCGCCGGACATTAATCTCCAGCCCGTTACCTGAAAAGACAGTTTTATCCCAGTAATTTTGTTTTGATATGACGAATAAATACTTTATATTCAATAATGGGAGTTATTGTCTTGGGTGGTAAGATTTCCAATGTAATTCCGTTATCTGTTGATTTCAACACGTATTCAAGGAGCTAACGGGTTTTCCCATTGACTCCTACTAAACTGAAGTCTTATCGGTCACACTTGCAGATTCGACTCAGCTAGTTTTCATTTCTCGATTTATATGTCTGTATACCTCACACACTGTGCGCACTGCGTGCCAAGGAGCCAATAGCATTGTCAAAGGAGAAATGAAAAGGGTCGGAGGGGGGCGGTGGGGGTTTGGGGGGGGGGGGGTTGAATCCTTTTCAGAGAATTCTTTTCTTCTGATACTCAACCACGGCCTGCAATCTTGTTGTCAAAAATCCCTCACTCCCCCCCCCCCCCCCCACCTTTTTTCGTTTGTTTGTTTATTTATTTATTTATTTTTTTTCATAAACTGAATAAAATTGACGACCCGCTAGTTAATATTTAAATTGGCACTGTCCTTTTTTGAAGATTACTGTAATAAATACATTCTCTGTCCTGCATGGCTGAGAATGTCATATTAAGGTATGCGGACTACATTGGACTCCTGTCTTTCATTTAACCGGCCTACCAACAGTTTCTTATAGTAATAGTATAAATGTAAACTACCACAATCATTCCGTTTCTTGTGTATAAAGGTACACTTATTCAGAAAAAAATAATCTCGGTATGTGATCTTGTAATATCCGTACATTGTATCCAATAATTGATTTGCAGCTATTAAATCTTAAAAGGAAAAAAAATAAGCCTTCCTGCGGTCCTTGTGCAAACAGATTTGAATACCCTCGATTTACTTCACTGATCTACATGTACTTCGATGTTACAATTGATTATATAAGCTAGTGTTATATGACTAAGAGCGTCTATGTGTGTGAAACTGAACGTTTGTATGGATGAGAGTGCGTGTTTTAGTATGAGATTTGGAAAGTGTATGCATGAATCATTGATGCAATGTACAGCGCATTGAGTAATAATTTTATAAGAAATGCGCTATAGAAATTCTATTTATTATTATTATTATTATTACTCGGCGTTTTTCTTCTATCCTTACTGTAAGACTATCTGGTGAGTTGTCCAGCACAGGATTCCTCACAAAGAACGCTGTTCCATTACAAATTACATTGTCCGTACGTGCAATTTAAACTAAATTGCTCAGTGTTTAATGTACCATTGTCACTTGTTTTGTGGTACATTCTAATTTCTCCCAATATTGAAACTGACACAATCTGACTATCAGCACAGTCCCGTTACAGGTGTCTTCCTGCATTGTATCTTCATTTTCTGTGATGTTTCACCAGAAATCACGCATTATTATTATAATTATATTATCTGCCAATGTTTTTACGTGAATAACACGACATTCAAATGAACAAATTATCGTTATTTTTGTTAAATTTGGCCTAGAAAAACTGCTTTTTGTTACCACTGGGGCTAACATTTCCCGATGTTTCTACACAACAAAACTCGTCAGCTCGTTAAACCGCCGTCCCGTTAGAGCGAGCCCCGTTACCCAACAGGCATTATTGTGGGTATGACAATGTGTTGTGATTTGTGATGCCCGTGCTAACTGTATGAAATGATTGTGTTGTTTGGGCAAGGTTCAGTTCTCCCCCTTCTTCATCTCCCCGGCTGACATTGCTCACATGGCTTTCTGTTGTTTTGTTCTCGAAATAGGCGGCGAATGGCTAGCAATTGCTGACTTCTTAAGTTTGAGGTCGCGTCGACACGATAACGGCCATACTATGCAAGGAAGAATCAAGACGGTAGACAGACTATGGCAGAATGATAGAACAGAAGGAGATCCTACCAGAAGCGCTCACCGACCACCCGCAACTTCTAAAGAGGACCTTTCAAAATGAAAGGAAGGAAAAAGAGAAAAAAAAAATGAAATATAATAATTATTTCTTGCCAATAACATAGTTTAGCCCCAGTGTCCTAGCATTGTCTATCCCAATATATTTGGTCTCTGACTTTAACTTTCAATCCAGCTTTCCTCACTTCTGCCTTCCGTGTTCCTGCACTTCTTCCTGCCGTCCTATCCAACTTTCTCTCATCATCTCAATGTCTCACCCCTGTTAGCCACCCCCCCCCCCAATCTCCGCCCATGCCACATTTGTTTTGTATTTGTTTGTCTTTTGTTTTTCTGAGAGTACAGAACAATACAGATCAATCCCCATGGGTTCCGTTGGCACTGAGATTCACAAACAATCCACTGTTTAACAGTTCCCTTGTGACTTCTCATCACTTTCTGCACTTCAACAGGTCCCACTCTACGAGTGACTCTCGATCAGTGACATTTTACAGGTGACACTCTGCATATGGCACTCTTGCCGTGTCACACAAACCACTTCCGGGTACATTTCTTCATTGAACACCCGTGCTCTCTGACACCCGCCGAGACAGGTGAATGAAACCAGTTAATTGGACGTCGTCCGTGGCCACCCTATCTCTCCGTGGGCTGATTGATTGTCCATTGTCAGTCTGACAGGTCAACAAACAAATGAACAAACACAATGATTAGTTTCTAAGTAGGAAGTTTGTGTCATGAGCTCTTGCATCAACACAAGGGTGGGTAAATATCTTCAGGACTCAATCAATTTAGGAAGAAACTAAATTGTCTCTAGAGAAGACTGGTTCTCCTCGATGTCTGCCACGTACTCTCATTAGTTCCCTCATTCTCTGCATATAATACATGAAGTAGATAAACGAAAAATGAAAGCCTACTGTGCTCAAACTTTTATGACAAGAGAAACTGGAGAATGGGTGAAGAAAAAATCCTTCCTTCGCACCCAAAAAAACCTCCAAAACATATGGAAGCGCTGCCGGTGTGTGTGCGTGTGTGTGTGTGTGTGTGTATGTGTGTGTGTGTGTGTGAGTGTGTGTGAGTGTGTGTGTGTGTGTGTGTGTGTGTGTGTATGTGTTTGCTCGTGCGTGCGAGAACTTTTGTTTCCCTCTGGAGAAAATCTCAAAGGCGTCATTAGGAAATTCAGACACAGAGAAGGGAAGGGAGGAAAGTTGAGACGCCTTTGCCAGGCCTTGCGATTTCTTTCCATGATTTCTCGTCCTTGTGGTGGTAGTGGTAGTTTTGATTTTGTTGTTGATGCTGCTGCATTGTTGTGGTCGTGGCTGTTTTCGTTGTTACGATTGAGATTGATCTTGTTGCTGCTGATGTTGTTGTTGTTGTTGGTGTTGGTGGTGGTGGTGGCGATAATGGTGGCCATGCTAATTCCTCGTTTACCACAGCTGGTTAACTTTATAACATACCACTTGTATTACATGCAGTTGCAGTGGAATCTCTCAGCCTAGCATGGGTAGTTCTTGTTGTCCATTTTCTAAATAAATGGCAGTGCAATCTGCAAAGCTAATGTCACTGTTTGCTTAGATATTTCGGGGTGACTGTTACGGCCATGTGTCCAACTGGATTTTTGTGACTCTCTTGCCGCCCTAATCTGTTCGCTGATGAAATGGCCACAACAAAGTGTTTTAAGCCACAGATTGATCACAAAAAATCCTCTTGCGGGTATTTTGGCTATGTGATCCAAAAAGCAACTACGCGTCTCTACATATTTTCACGAGAGATCGTGATTTTAATCAGGAACATTAATTTTTATTTTTACCTTTCCAAAAATCCATATTCCTTATTTAGATTTGTAATGTTGACTGTCAGTCCCATAGATCTCTGAGGGACTTACGTAAGACGAGGTCTGTTTTTTATTGTGATCATTAAACAATATCAATCTGTAAATTTGGTACTGGTCCCGTCTCGACTAGTCTTGAACCAAAGGCATTTCTGTAAGTCCAGAAGAGTGTGCTTTTCTATTGTCTAATTATTTATCCAACATGGAAGTGACTATAAGAATCTGATGGTGTATTGTCAAGATTGAATCTTACACTCTCCAGTATTAAGCTGCACCTGTTCACTTCTGTTTTGGTTCCCACGGAACTGGGCAGTTTAACAAGCCGAACCATTCCACCTTAATCCGCTGTAAAAGTTAATTGGTTTGGGGCCTTTCCAAGGGTTTATCCAACTATTCCCGCCTTTTTGACGTGCATGAGTTCTCGTAGACCCAAGTGGGGTAGCTAACGATGCACCATTGACTTCCAGATCGCAAACTAGTGCCCTAAAACCTGACCAATGAAAATTTTCATTCAACTTCATCCCCGTGCTTTTTAAGCCTAACGATGAGCCATTGACCTCAAGACTACAGAATGGCCCTCCTAAACTTTTACAATTCTGATTTCATGTTAAGAAACGTTGAACTCTCATACTGTTCAATCAACCCGATCTTTGAGAATGTTCTAATGCCATGCCATAGTTACATAGACGTGCTATTCCCATACTCTGTTGATTTGTTGCAAGTTACAATTTCAAACTGATTAACACGGCATCTATTCATAAAGTTTGGCGTCAAATATTTGACAATAGGCATCATCACCACGTCAAACATACTTGATTTCATTTCAAACCTCAGTTGTTGTAAAATCAATCCTTCCTTCAAATTTCACAATACAGATCAAACGTGTGAGTCATAACGCTATGCAGATAGTCAGATTTAAATGGACACAGTTTCTAATGACACTGGGTGAAAATGGCGCAGAATTTTCTACGACTGTGGTCAGAACAAGGACCCTGCGGGAGGGGCTGAGTGTCGTTTTTGTGAGTCAATCGGGTTGAGGTTCATGTCTGTGGGAGGTCTCATCCCAGGGGTCAGTGCAGGTGTACTGTGTACTACCCAGATAGCAATCCTACGGAAATCCAACGCCTAGGACTGACATCAAGTTTGTTCCTAGGAATGACATCGTTCCTACTTAGATCGGCTGGTTGCGACATAGCTCTGACGTCGGCTTGGTGTAGGGAACCCGTAACTGCGATAATCCTACCAATCTTATGAAAATGATACAAATCTGCGTCGGATTGACGTAGGCATGCTGGCTGGGTATGTGATGGCTTTCTCCACTGTTCGGAGGGTGTAAAATGCATTGCTGGTTTTTGGTTGTCTTGTTTTTTAATGTGAGCGAGTACGATTCTGTATATGTGCGAGTATGAATATGTATGTGTGCGAGTTTGAGTGTGTTTGTGTGCGGGTATGAGTATGTACGTGTTCGAGTAGGAGTATGTATGTGTGCGAGTATAAGTGTGTATGTGTGAGATTGTGAGTATGTACGTGTGTCCAGATCAGAAAGAAATTACTGAGAGAGAAAGGTATAACAACAACACAACTGCACTGGCTGGAGGATGAGGAGGGGGTGGACAAGTAGTATGTAAGCAAAAGGCCTAAATATGCAAGCTCTAATCAGAAAAGGGTTCGTTATAGTAAGTACTCATTTCATGATGTTTAATATGCCTTTATCTTTCGTCAACAGACCCCTCTCAATACTAATGCACATTCAAGCTTTGAACCCCGTCGGATGGGGCCAAAACCACTTCCGACCTGGATTCAACATTCTGCAATTCAAGAAATTAGTCTTCTATAGTTTCTTAATTAATTTATTTTCATGCCGATTACTAAATAGTGGCATTTCTCCAGCACAGTGGCCTAAATGATTAGAGCATTTAACCATGGTGCGAAAGCTCCCAGATTCGAATCTAGTTCGGCTCCAGATCAAGCACTGTCTCTGATAATAGTTTTTACATTCATACTGTACTGAAACGAAACGTAAATCTCCAAGAAAAACAACAACACGTGACATCAAGCAGAAGACCCAACGCTGAAATATTTAGGACTCGGAGGTTTGTAAAAAAAAATGACCTCACAGTAAACGTATGACTCACCATTCATAGCACATTTTTTTAAACTATAAACATGTACCAAAATGAAATTTGATATTTAGCGTCCTGACCATCTGTTACTGAAGGGGAACTTTTTCTTGCAGTTGAGTCCCAGCATGTCTGCATCCACTGCATCTCTGTCTTACGCAAATTCCTTCTACTTCTCCCTCTACCCTTCCTCCTCCCCCCCTCCCCCCTTTATCTCAGCCGTTCCTCCACACTCTTTCTTTTCACCTTCTTCTTTTGCTTTACATTCCCCTTTTTCCTAGCCCGCATCAACTCCCTATCCTTTACATTTTGACCTCTGCCAACTAATTGAGACTATAAGACAGAGGCAACTGAAATGTTTAGCTCACATCTGTCGCCTCAGGAGCCTCGAACATCTAGCAGTCACGGGGAAGATCGAAGGCAGGAAAAGCAGAGGTAGAGAAAAACTTTCACTGAGAGTCTTAATTCATGGACAACAAATAAACGTCACTACAACAACTCCTTCTTGAGGTTGGCTGATGATAGATCCGAGTGGAGAGCCATGATCGCCAATGTCTGTTCCACACAGGGCAACTGATGATGGTGATGTTTCGGAAATATTTTCATCATTACTAAAAACCTTTTAACTTGTCAAATGCTTTTTTCAGAAACTGACAAGATTTCAGATATTCTCAACTGTCCCAGGCGGATTATAAAAGAGAAAGGAAAAAAAAAAACGAGAACCAGCGGTGAATATAATGAACCTTTCACTCATAACTGCCATATGATTAATTTAGTAAAGTAAATAATCCAAATTCTGTCCCCAAAAAGGTCATTACATGTAGTTACAACTGAGTACGACATGATAATGTTAATTCTGGTAATGGTCCACCTGTTGATGCAATTTGATCTTTGTAATATTTATAATGAATGCTGTTACACGAAGAGCAGTGGTTCTGAGACTTTGAAACATGACTACAATCTGTGTAGCTAATGTGCTGTCATAGATAAGGAAGGTTCATGGGATTAAAGGTAGAAAAATCCGAACAAGACATTAGATACTTTAGGATCTGACAATGTAGGACATTCTAAATTTGGGATCCTGGCCCAAAAATGATCTTGACAAGTCAATAGAAGATTTAAGAGTTGACAATGTAGGGACGCTCTAAATTTGGGATCCTGGCCCAAAAATGATCTTGACAAGTCAATAGAAGATTTAAGAGTTGACAATGTAGGGACGCTCTAAATTTGGGATCCTGGCCCAAAAATGATCTTGACAAGTCAATAGAATATTTAAGAGTTGACAATGTAGGGACGCTCTAAATTTGGAATCCTGGTAAAAAAAAAAAAATCGTGGTTGCATACTTCAAGATTTGACAAAGTAGGGACATTTTAAATTTGGGATTATGGCCAAGAAACAAAAAATAAATCACAGAAAGTCGGTGGATGCCCGATGCTTCAGAATTTGACGAAGTAGAGACATTTCAACTTTGGGATCTTTGCCAAAAATATTTGGGAACCACTGCTGAAGAGGCGGAAGTCTGACCTTGTGGACAATGCTTCGCGTTCCGTTATTCCTTTCGCCAATTCCCAGCACAGACTTTTCTTGTGGGGAGAGTCATTGTGAGGATAATTGCACCTCGTATTGTTCCTTCAAAGTGATCTGTGAAAATGTCTGAATACAAGGTCACAGAGCCACAGGGGCCTGTTATTTCCATATATTGTGGATACAGTCCAACCCTGGGTGATATTCTAACGGTATTATTTGATAAAAGATGGTCAATTATTTCGATAGCACAGGGTCATGAATATACTCATGGTGTGATAATTTACTGTATTGTTGTCTTGTTTTCATGATCTGGACTATGGAAATACAAAGAGGTCATAAACATTTTCATAGCCGTACATTGTGCCAGGAACCAGAACAATATCAGGTTTTGCGGTATTCTGTTGCGCTTGTAAAGATGAAGGTTCTGACATTTGATGAATACTGTCTGATCATTGTCATGAACACTATTACACCAGACATGCTGTATCAATATTCACATACGTTATATTGTAGCAACGGGACCGTTCTCATAGTACCACTAGTACAGGCAGTAACTGAATCACAAACGAGGCACAATGGAGAATTATGGAATCCCAAAGTGATCATTATTGTAGATAATTGTGCGAAGTGCAAAGTCAAAAGGATGTTTACAAATCCTTTGATTATGCCTAGAAGTGTTCTATTTTTTTTCTTTTTGCTCTTGTCTCCAACAGTGTGATCACAGTTCTTGGGTTTTAGCGAGTCTGGAGTGTGTGGACACAAAATTAACAGCCACCTATTGGAACTCTAACATCTTTTCAATGAAGGCTGATTGACTCCAGATGGGAGGCTTGGGCAGTCCGACGAGGGAGAGGCTTTGTGTGATGGTGACATAGTGGAAGGTCATTCACTACAGATACCCTCCAGGCAGAAACGTTACCCAGGTGATGTCTACAGCTTGCTGATGGCTACAGTAACGGCATCATTCTTCCCCTTTTTTCACCGAAATTTGGGAGAACTCTTTAGCTGCCTTTTTACTGAGGTTGATGGCTTTCAAACTGGTCCAACAGACGGACATAAATGTTGGGTTTATTTTACTTATTATTGTTTTGTTTTATTATATTTTTACGCATAATCACGGAAAACGTATGAAATCTAGAACAGCACAAATGTTGAAATCTGACAGTGGAGTTATCACCATTTTTTTAAACTGATAACTCTGCATATAGCAAGTTCTTTCACATGACAGTCTCAGAATCACGATCTAAAGCATTTCTAAAGTCTGTAGAATTTGTACAGTCGAATTCATATTCTCTCCGTGGGGATTTCATTATTGTTGTCGCCTCTCTTTGGGTCATGGCTCCGGAATGTACTCGTAGAAGAATCTCTTCTATGTCCATGCCATTCCCATGCACCTCAGGCTAAAAGGTGGACCTACATTGTGTAACCCTGTACAGCTACACTGGACCATAGTTTACGTCGACCATTTTCTTTACTGTTTGCTTGTCTGGAGTTCTTATACCAAGTGCAAGATCAAAAAAAAAAACGTTGTCTAGACAAAGCAGTGACAACAGATTCAGCAGATTTGGTCGCCAGAGACGTCACTGAACAAAAGAATTAGTGGGTACCGTTCAAATTGCAGTCTTACCGCAGAACCAAAGTTTAGGAATAATGTTAATCTGTCTCTGGGATGACACAGTGATATTGTAGTAATGGCTGCCTAAATCTGGAACTGCTGATTTCATAATTCACGAACCATGCCCCTTTGTACTTAGAGGTTTCGGTCACTGTTAACAATAACCACAGAGGGAAATCCCACAAACTGTAATTTCGCGGATAGCGTTTTTGGTAGGACTGTTGCCTGGGAATTTTTTTCGGCTGGAAGGGTGAGCGAATGTTTAATAGGAGGGAGTATTTATTATCATGTATGACACCATTCGTACTGATAAAAGAATAATCTAGAATAGTTTCTTTGTTGTTGCTGTTACTGGGAGGTTGTAGAAGTTAAACGAAGCCTGTATAAATGGAATCCGGACTCTTATAAGGGTAGAAAATTCTGCCCTTACGATCCACGGACTTTGACCAGTGCATTGCTTGCTCTTTGTTCCCAACAGTTCCACTTTCCCTGCCTTAGCTACCTTATGAACTTTGAAACAGCAGCTGTGTTTGCTCAACTCTGACATCTTCACAGTCCATCAGTAACAAATCTGCAAATTCCCCTAGACGTCGCTGGTGTATGAAACCCTGTACCTTTTTTTTCTGTATCTCGCCAGAAGTCTATGCAGATTTTCCCAGAGAATGTTCAGGCATCTTTTATCGTGTATTAAGTTAACAAAATCAGTTCACTATCGTAATTATGGTATTACCAGCAGTTTAGTTCGATAAATTGCGTTCATTAAGGACTCAGTTTGTGTACTATTGCTCCAATTGGCCGCTGGTTAAGTGTTCAACGATTTAGTTGTATCGCTGTGCAAGTTGACTTTGCCAGCATCTTCTTGAGCAAAATTGTGTGCCCTGAGGCAAAAAGATCTATGTCGCTGAACACATCGATGAAGATAGGCCATT